>CM053036.1:138640049-138896809 GCA_028564925.1 Lithobates sylvaticus | reverse complement strand
GAAAGATTTTTTTCCCCTGCTGCAGCAAATTGATTCATGCTTGGCTGTTATTTTTATTTTTTTGCCTTCCTCTGGATCAACTGTAGGTGTAGGATTGTGTATATAGGATTGCATCTTTTTTTTTTCCTTTTTATTGGTTGAACTAGATGGACTTGTGTCTTTTTTCAACCAGACTAACTATGTAACTATGGATGATTCACCTGCTTCAGGATATTGTATTCTGACAGCCAGTTGTGCTAGCTGTCAGAATACTCAAACGGTGCCCACATCCCATTGGATACAGGCATTCCTCAGTCAACCATTTTCCACCTGGCTTCTTCGACACTACTCGCATCCTTTGCCAAAAATCCATTTAAAAAAGTAGTAGTGCACACAAGGTGAATTCAGTCACTTCATGCTTCATATTTTCTTGGTCCCTAATAAAAAAGTAAAATTAAACAAAATAATTGGCATTCACAAGCTTAAGAATAGAATTAATTGTGTACAGCCCAGTGAGTATCTCTATCTGACTTGACCATTAAGCTCAATGGGACCGCGTTGCAACTGTGAGACAAATGCTTGGCTGTCAGGGATACCCTGTGGCAGGACAGGCACACGGACGTGCGCGCGTGCGCACACATGTTCCCACGAGAACAGGCCGCACTGGGCAGCAGCGCATGAACGTGCGCAGTGACACACAACAGGCACGCGTGCGCAGGAATGCACAACAGGTGCATGTGCACGCGCGCTAATTAAACTTGGTGCCAGTTCCCCTTTAAAAGGACAGCAGCTGCTCCAGTGCAGTGCTGTCTGATCTGCAGCTCTACCTGAGTCTGATCCTGTACCTGCTGTTGTTATCTGATTCCTGCTACGTTTGACTACTGCTGCCTTCTCCTCTCCTGACCCGGCCTGCCTTGACCCTGCTATTTCTGAACCTGCTGACCTTCTGTTGCCAAATCTCTGCCTGCCTACTGACCACTCTCTGCCTGCTGTTACTACCTGATTACCTGTGTTTGACCCGGCTTGTCTCACCTGCTTCAGTCTAGTCCTGATCCAGTCTCTGCCTAGATCCAGGGATCGCTGACCTACACCTGTTACCACTGCTGCTACTGCCTCACCAGTCCAGTTCATCAGGTGGATCCTCTCTACTCATCTGTATCAGCTACCACGGATCATACAGGCACTCCTACCTCGCTGCGCTCCTGTACCACTGTTGCAACCCCAGTGGTCCTCGAGCCAGGGCTGTAAGAGAGGTCTCCTTCTACAGTTGGGCTCTGATACCAGGTACGTTACAGTATCAGACAGCCATGACTGAGCCTACAGAAGGAACCTCACAGATGGAGGAAGTGGGCCGCCACCTCTCAGCCCTTACACAAGCTGTTCAGTCCCTACATGAGGGGTATCTTAAGTTGGAAGGACAAATTCAGGCACTTCCTGTCAGCTCAGCTCCAGTATCCTTCACTACACCCCCACCTGAGCCCAGAGTCCCCATTCCTGAGAAGTTCTCTGGGGAACGCAGCAAGTTTCGGGCCTTCCGCAACGCATGTCACCTGCATTTTTCTTTGCAACCTCGGACTTTCACGCTGGAATCCACCAAGGTAGGATTTATAATTTCCCTGCTGCAAGGGGATCCTCAAGCCTGGGCTCACCGGTTGCTGGAAGGAGACGACATACAGACGCATACCATGTCATCTTTTTTTTTCGATGCTATGTCTCTATTGTATGACGATCCACTACGCACTTCCACGGCAGAAGCCGCGCTCCATGCACTCCAGCAGGGCCACAGAGCAGCTGAGGACTATATTGCAGACTTTAGATGCTGGAGCGCAGACACCCAGTGGAACAACGCAGCGCTGCGGCACCAGTTCCGCATGGGTTTATCTGAGAAGTTAAAAGATGAACTTGCTCGAGTGGAGATACCTGATACCTTGGAAGGACTTATCAGTCTAGTAATTCAGATTGACCGACGGCTCCGTGAGCGCCAATCAGAGAAAAGCACCCAGCGGAATCACCCTGTATGGATGACACCCAAGATCCCAGTTCAGCTCCCTGCCAATTCAAGTTCTGTCTACCCTGCACCTGCCACTCCCAGGCCCATGCCACTCGGAGTAATGCGACACACATTATCCCCAGAGGAGCGTTCACGCCGCCGGCAGAGGAATCTTTGTCTTTATTGTGGAAGAGCCGGCCATTATGTTCATGGGTGTCCTGCAAAATTCAGCAGGTTCTCTCCCACTAACCTCACAATGCTGCCTGCCCAGGCGAACCATCTTACTCTTCCTCTGCTGGTCCAGCTTCCAGGAAAGACTATTCCAGTTAACGCTATTGTGGACTCCGGAGCTTGTAGTTGCTTCGTTGATTTAAATTTTGCCGCTCAGCAACATATTCCCTTGCGGCCAAAAACGCATGGACTATGCGTCTTTTTAGCTGACGGCTCACGTATCAGATCTGGGCCAGTAACCCAAGAAACACCTCCTTTGCCTGTTACTTCCTCATCTCAACATAAGGAACTATTGACTCTTGATGCTATCACCTCCCCTTTGTTTCCGGTCATCCTGGGTCTACCTTGGCTCCAGGCCCATAACCCCCAGATCAACTGGGTGTCCGGGGAGATCAAGTTTTCATCATCCTATTGTCAAAAGCATTGCCTGCCAGAACCTATAAGCACACCAGCAACCCTACTCTGCATGGACTCTGATCAAGATGTTCTTCAGTCTGTACCTAAAGCCTACCACCAGTACCTTGATGTCTTCAGCAAACAGGGAGCAGATACCTTGCGGTTTCACCGCTCATATGACTGTCCTATTGACCTCTTACCCGGAGCTGCGATCCCGTTTGGACGTGTATTCCCATTATCAGAACGGGAACAAGAGGCATTGAAAGAATATGTCGATGATAACCTCAAGAAGGGGTTCATCCGCCCGTCCACCTCCCCGGCCGGAGCCGGGATATTTTTCGTAACTAAGAAAGATCACTCTCTCCGTCCTTGTGTGGATTATAGGGAGTTAAATAAAATTACGGTAAAGAACCGCTATCCTCTGCCCCTCATGACTGAGTTGTTCCAGAAACTGAGATCTGCACTAATTTTTACTAAACTGGACTTGAGAGGTGCCTATAACCTGATACGCATTCGAAAAGGAGATGAGTGGAAGACGGCCTTTCGTACCAGATTCGGGCACTTCGAGTATCTGGTCATGCCCTTTGGGCTTTGCAATGCCCCGGCCACCTTCCAACATTTCATTAATGACGTGTTCCGAGATTTACTGGATATCTTCGTAATTGTCTACTTGGACGATATCTTAATCTTATCTGGGTCCCTTGCTCAACACCGAGAGCATGTCAGCATCGTCCTAGGCCGACTTCGCCAACACAAACTATATGCAGAACCGGAGAAATGTGAATTTGAGCGGCAGAGCATCCAGTTCTTGGGATTAGTAATTTCTACAGCAGGAGTTGAAATGGATCCCCAGAAGGTGTCCGCCATACTGGAGTGGCCTGTACCCACAGACAAGAAGGGGGTACAACGCTTCGTAGGTTTTTGCGAACTTTTATAGAAAATTCATTAAGGGGTTCTCTGCCATAATCACCCCAATAACACAACTAACTAAACAAAACCTGCGATTCTGCTGGAACTCTGAGGCGCAGAGCGCCCTCGAAACGCTAAAAAAGCTTTTCACCTCGGCTCCTATCCTCAGCCATCCTGACCCGTCCTTACCCTATATCCTTGAGGTGGATGCCTCCGAAACAGCAGTGGGGGCAGTTGTCTCCCAACGGCAAGGGGTTAAGGCCTTAATGCACCCTGTGGCCTTCTTTTCACGGAAACTTTCTCCAGCAGAGAGAAATTACAATGTAGGAGATCGTGAACTACTGGCCATCAAAGCAGCACTGGAGGAGTGGAGATATTTGTTGGAGGGCGCTAACCATCCCATACTAATATATACCGACCATAAAAATTTAGAGTATTTAAGAACTGCCAAAAGACTGAAGCCACGACAAGCTCGATGGGCTCTATTTTTCACTTGTTTTTCCTTCCATATAACGTACCGACCTGGATCAAAAAACACAAAACCGGACGCTCTATCCCGTATGTACGATGATCCCAAGGACTTATCAACACCAGATACCATCCTACCTACAGGGAACTTCCTACTGTTGCAAACGGATCTCTTGTCCCAAATCAAACAGGCTTCCAGGAACATGCTCAGCCCCCCCCGGAGTCATGCTAACCTCTAGAGATGGTCTGCTTTGGAAAGAAAACAAAATTTTTGTTCCTGAGAATGTGCGAGTTGGGGTCTTGAAGATGTTCCATGACCATCCGCTGGCAGGCCATTTTGGCATACATAAGACCATTGAACTTGTACGACGTACATTTTGGTGGCCGGATCTAGAAACTTTCTGTAAGAAATATGTGAACTCATGCTCTGTTTGCATTCAGAACAAGACAGCAAGAAGTAAGTCCTGGGGCCTGCTGAAACCTCTACCCATTGCACGGCAATCTTTGTAGTAGTGGACCGATTAACCAAGATGGCTCATTTCTTACCCTTAAAGAGTACCCCATCTGCTATGGAGACGGCCTGAGTATTTATTAAGGAGATCGTCAGGTTGCATGGGGTCCCGGCAAACATTACATCTGATCTGATTTTCTATAAAAGTTCGCAAAACCTACGAAGCGTTGTACCCCCTTCTTGTCTGTGGGTACAGGCCACTCCAGTATGGCGGACACCTTCTGGGGATCCATTTCAACTCCTGCTGTAGAAATTACTAATCCCAAGAACTGGATGCTCTGCCGCTCAAATTCACATTTCTCCGGTTTTGCATATAGTTTGTGTTGGCGAAGTCGGCCTAGGACGATGCTGACATGCTCTCGGTGTTGAGCAAGGGACCCAGATAAGATTAAGATATCGTCCAAGTAGACAATTACGAAGATATCCAGTAAATCTCGGAACACGTCATTAATGAAATGTTGGAAGGTGGCCGGGGCATTGCAAAGCCCAAAGGGCATGACCAGATACTCGAAGTGCCCGAATCTGGTACGAAAGGCCGTCTTCCACTCATCTCCTTTTCGAATGCGTATCAGGTCATAGGCACCTCTCAAGTCCAGTTTGGTAAAAATTAGTGCAGATCTCAGTTTCTGGAACAACTCAGTGTAGGTACAGTTCACCTCACGTTTCTGGAGAGCTTTATGTAAAGCGTTGAAAATTGAGTTGGCATTGTCCTCAGCTTACCATCCCCAAACCAATGGGCAAACAGAAAGGACAAATCAAACGCTCGAACAGTACATCCGTTGTTTCACTTCCTTTACTCAGGATGATTGGGTATCTTTACTACCACTGGTAGAATTTGCCTACAACAACGCCAATCACTCAGCCACAGGTCAATCCCCTTTCTTTTCTAATTATGGTTTCCATTTATCATTTCTGCCTGATTTCATTTCAGAATCTACAGTTCCGGCAGTACAAGATACCATGGATTTCCTCAACCACAACAACAAGATCTTGCAGGAAGCAATGGCCAAAGCACAAGCCGACAACAAGAAGGCTTTTGATAAAAAGAGGAGAGGAGAACTGAACCTGCAACCGGGTGACCAGGTATGGCTTTCTACAACCAATCTTAAGTTAAAATGTCCGTCTAAAAAGTTGGCACCCAAATTTACTGGTCCCTTCCCGGTGAAGAGGAGTTTAAATGAGGTATCATATGAACTTTCTTTACCTGACTCATTTAAAATTCATCCTATATTTCATGTTTCACTACTAAAACCTGCAGTACCTGATCCCTTCCCTGACAGAGGACCCAAGCCACCGGAACGTGGAGGCTATCCTGGACTGCCGGAGAAGGCGAAATCAGGTACAATTTCTGGTTAAATGGAGAGGATATGGCCTGGAGGATAACTCCTGGGAACCCGCATGCAATATCCATGCAAGAAGGTTAGTTCGTGCCTTTTTCCTTGCTCACCCTGAAAAGAAGAGCCTGTTGGGCATCCGGAGGCTGCCCCTTGGGGGGGGGCAATGTCAGGGATACCCTGTGGCAGGACAGGCACACGGACGTGCGCGCGTGCGCACACATGTTCCCACGAGAACAGGCCGCACTGGGCAGCGGCGCATGAACGTGCGCAGTGACACACGACAGACACGCGTGCGCAGGAATGCACAACAGGTGCATGTGCACGCACGCTAATTAAACTTGGTGCCAGTTCCCCTTTAAAAGGACAGCAGCTGCTCCAGTGCAGTGCTGTCTGATCTGCAGCTCTACCTGAGTCTGATCCTGTACCTGCTGTTGTTATCTGATTCCTGCTACGTTTGACTACTGCTGCCTTCTCCTCTCCTGACCCGGCCTGCCTTGACCCTGCTATTTCTGAACCTGCTGACCTTCTGTTGCCAAATCTCTGCCTGCCTACTGACCACTCTCTGCCTGCTGTTACTACCTGATTACCTGTGTTTGACCCGGCTTGTCTCACCTGCTTCAGTCTAGTCCTGATCCAGTCTCTGCCTAGATCCAGGGATCGCTGACCTACACCTGTTACCACTGCTGCTACTGCCTCACCAGTCCAGTTCATCAGGTGGATCCTCTCTACTCATCTGTATCAGCTACCACGGATCATACAGGCACTCCTACCTCGCTGCGCTCCTGTACCACTGTTGCAACCCCAGTGGTCCTCGAGCCAGGGCTGTAAGAGAGGTCTCCTTCTACAGTTGGGCTCTGATACCAGGTACGTTACATTGGCTCTGGGTTGCGGCACAGTTGCGCAATTTAAATTTCCCCAAACAGGCATGAGGAGACACCAGAAGCACTTCCTGAATGCCTTCTAGTTGCTGCTATACCGCCTCCTAAAGAGTAATCCACTGTGGATTGCTTTTTTAGAGAGTACTAAGCATTACCACCTGTCTGAAAGGGCTCTTACGTTAACTTCCTCTCCTGTAGACACAATTGGAAGTGAGAGAAAATCTCTGCAAACTTAGGGCAATCCCCTTTTAGTTGTCACTAGAACAAGTATCCCTTTTGGAAGAAATCCTCTGTTCCCATTCTGGTGACAACTCTAAATGTTGGACTTCCGGCCACTTTCAGTCCCAGTGATAATGGCCACCAGCATAATTAAGTTGAAGCACCAAAGCAAGGACACGTACGGAGATAAAAAACCTCCTGCCCCCCTCCTGTCAATTCATCCTATATTTCATGTTTCACTACTAAAACCTGCAGTACCTGATCCTTTCCCTGACAGAGGACCCAAGCCACCGGAACCTGTTCTGATTGATGGGAATGAGGAGTTCGAAGTGGAGGCTATCCTGGACTGCCGGAGAAGGCGAAATCAGGTACAATTTCTGGTTAAATGGAGAGGATATGGCCTGGAGGATAACTCCTGGGAACCCGCATGCAATATCCATGCAAGAAGGTTAGTTCGTGCCTTTTTCCTTGCTCACCCTGAAAAGAAGAGCCTGTTGGGCATCCGGAGGCTGCCCCTTGGGGGGGGCAATGTCAGGGATACCCTGTGGCAGGACAGGCACACGGACGTGCACGCGTGCGCACACATGTTCCCACGAGAACAGGCCGCACTGGGCAGCGGCGCATGAACGTGCGCAGTGACACACGACAGACACGCGTGCGCAGGAATGCACAACAGGTGCATGTGCACGCGCGCTAACTCAACTTGGTGCCAGTTCCCCTTTAAAAGGACAGCAGCTGCTCCAGTGCAGTGCTGTCTGATCTGCAGCTCTACCTGAGTCTGATCCTGTACCTGCTGTTGTTATCTGATTCCTGCTACGTTTGACTACTGCTGCCTTCTCCTCTCCTGACCCGGCCTGCCTTGACCCTGCTATTTCTGAACCTGCTGACCTTCTGTTGCCAAATCTCTGCCTGCCTACTGACCACTCTCTGCCTGCTGTTACTACCTGATTACCTGTGTTTGACCCGGCTTGTCTCACCTGCTTCAGTCTAGTCCTGATCCAGTCTCTGCCTAGATCCAGGGATCGCTGACCTACACCTGTTACCACTGCTGCTACTGCCTCACCAGTCCAGTTCATCAGGTGGATCCTCTCTACTCATCTGTATCAGCTACCACGGATCATACAGGCACTCCTACCTCGCTGCGCTCCTGTACCACTGTTGCAACCCCAGTGGTCCTCGAGCCAGGGCTGTAAGAGAGGTCTCCTTCTACAGTTGGGCTCTGATACCAGGTACGTTACATTGGCTCTGGGTTGCGGCACAGTTGCGCAATTTAAATTTCCCCAAACAGGCATGAGGAGACACCAGAAGCACTTCCTGAATGCCTTCTAGTTGCTGCTATACCGCCTCCTAAAGAGTAATCCACTGTGGATTGCTTTTTTAGAGAGCACTAAGCATTACCACCTGTCTGAAAGGGCTCTTACGTTAACTTCCTCTCCTGTAGACACAATTGGAAGTGAGAGAAAATCTCTGCAAACTTAGGGCAATCCCCTTTTAGTTGTCACTAGAACAAGTATCCCTTTTGGAAGAAATCCTCTGTTCCCATTCTGGTGACAACTCTAAATGTTGGACTTCCGGCCACTTTCAGTCCCAGTGATAATGGCCACCAGCATAAATAAGTTGAAGCACCAAAGCAAGGACACGTACGGAGATAAAAAACCTCCTGCCCCCCTCCTGTCAAAATACCCCATCACACTGCCCCGTCACACTGCCCCTCATCCTTTCAAAATACCCCCCATCATACTACGGGTCAGGGGCCCTTCATGGTTTCTTGCACTGGGGCCCTGAAGGTTATAGTTATGCCTCTGTCTGGGTGCACCAAGTAAAGAGTGCTGGGTTCAGGAGTGCGCCATGCACAGAGTGCATGTTTAAGAAGTGCGCCATGCATGGAGTGCAGGTTTACGGAGTGCGCCATGCATGGAGTGCAGGTTTAAGGAGTGCATCATGCACAGAATGCAGATTTAAGAAGTGTGCCATGCACATAGTGAAGGTTTAATTAGTGCGCCATGCACAGAGTGCAGGTTTATGGAGTACGCCATGCAGAGAATGCAAGTTTAAGGAGTGCGCCATGCACAGAGTGCAGATTTAAGGAGTGTGCCATGCACAGGGTGCAGGGTTCAAGAGTGCGCCGTGCGCAGAGTGCAGGGTTCAGGAGTGCGCCGTGTACAGAGTGCAGGGTTCAAGAGTGCACTGTGCACAGAGTACAGGGTTCAGGAGTGCGTTTGCACAGAGTGCAGAGTTCAGGGGTGCATTACATACAGAGTTCAGGGGTGTGCTGTGTACAGTGTGCAGGGTTTAGGGGTGCACTATGCACAGTGTGCAACCCCAACAACCCTCCCCAAAGCTTCATCGTATCTCTCTCTCCTACCTTGCCTGACTCTAGTACCTCCCTGTGTAGGCTCTGCCTCACGTTGCAGGGATCGGGAGCGAAGGGTGAAAGCTGGAGGTGGGGAAATGGAGCTCTGCCATGTTACGGATGCAAACCTGTATCCGTAACGTGACAAGGCATATGACAAGGCCTGGAGAGCCTGATTCGGCCAGCAGGGCCTTGTGTTTGACATATGTGCTCCAAGGAGACCAAATATGCTTACAGTTGGGCTGTAAAACAAAGTTTGAACTGAATTCATACACATACAACTTTTAAAGCTTCCCCCTTGGATTGTCTACAGCCTCTCGGCCTCTGTGCATAAATTTGTTAGGTACAGTAGGTTTATTTTAAGGTAAAGTTTTTTCAGTCAGCATATAGCATGAGTAACTATAATACATTACATATATATATTGCACTGCACCCTTCTTTGATTGTGCATCTTCATTACATCATGACATTTTACACTTTCCTACGTTGAGTCAGATAAAAAAAGGAAAGATTTAGAACATATTAATGCTTCCTTTAAATTGTTTTTCTTGTTCTACTTTGCATCACCCTCCTTGCTCCCTGTCCTACTTCTGTTCCTTTAAATGTTCCCCATGAATGAAACCAGCTCAGGAGGTAGTCATCTCTTTTTATTTCAAGTCATTTCTAAGATCTCATAATCAGCAGAACATGTTCCCATAAAAAGCTGATAATCAGAGACTGGAAGCAGAGCAGGAAAGAAGCATGTTGGACGGCTGCCTAAAATGCAGCTATTATGAAACAGCTGACGCATGTACTGGACTTCACCTGTCAGCTTGCCCTGACCCTTTCCACTGCACCAAAGACAGTTCCAAAGGTGAGCTAGTGATAAGAGCCCTGGAACTAGACCACCAACCATGTCTGAGGGGGTAAACATAAATTAAAGGCAAATCTGTGCTGATTTATGAAGCTGAACAAAAAAAAATATGTGATGAATAAGCAACTTTTCAAATAGATGTTTGGCTTGCAAAAAAAATATGATATGTGTTAGGCTGTAAGAAAAACCAATGCAGTGGAGGACTGAAGGGATTACATATGGTTGATGGTTCTAGGACTTTTTTTAACCCTCCAAAGTAGTCAGCCTGAACTTACAGTAAACTGTATGTAAAATCAAAGCTTTTTTTTTTGATAAAGTGGGAAATAGTTTTATACTCTTTTTCTTGCCTGTATCCTCACTGGGAAAGTACACCATTTCCATTTGTCCTAGAGACCATTGTCCCTGAGACAGAAATCCAAAATTTTAGCATTGTCACCAGAGCAAAATGTGAGATTAATCATCCAATGGGGAGTATTGGCTCTTATCACATGATATTGTTTAGACCTGGTGATTGGCCACTTACGCAGAGTAATGCAGTAGTAGTGGGTTGACTGGTAGGCTAGAAAGAGGTCCTAAATTCCCTTTACAGTAAACCTTTCCTAAGAGAAATGTAGAGAGACATTTCTGACCTGCTTTTGAAAATGCTAGTTGCTAGTGTGATGACCCTCTGACTTTCTGAGTCACAGGGGCTGATTTACTAAAGGCAAATAGAGTAGACTGTGAACTTTACACTTTAAAGTCAAAGGGTCAACACAATAGCAACTAGCATTTTCAAAAGCAGTTCAGCAGTGGCACTCTTTACATTCCTCTTAGTAAAGAGAATTCAGTCCCTTTAACTAGCAGTTGTACTCATTCTCTCCAGAGCTTAGTCAATGTGATGAAGCTCTGCTGATTTGAATCATCCAATCATGTGCAAGCAAAAATTCAGCTTTTTTTTTTTGCTTTTTTTTTTTCCCTGCACCTGATTGGGTGTTTTTTACAAAGTGAAGTGTCACCACATCCACATCCATAAAGCTCTGCGGAAAAATTGTGTAACTGCATTTGCAAAGTGCACAGTTTATTTGCCTTATGTAAATCAACCCCAATGACTAGTGCAAGTGCAAACCCTGAACATCAGCACCACCCTGAACCATAGCAGCAGAAATGCTTTCCACCTGGCTGTGAAGAGGTGAAACCTCAGACATTTTGGTCAGTTTGCAAGCTTTTGAGAACATCCTCCCAGCTGGAGGTAACCACAGCCTGGTGAGGTGCTGGACTCATATGCAAATTTTCAGGCTCAGCATCACTGCTCCAGATTATTATATTGGACAATGCATATCAGGTATAAGCTGTTCTGCAGTCCCTACAGGAGAAATAGATTTTCACCCCAACTAGTCCAATCTACTATATGTGCGCTCCCTTCAGCGGTACTCCTCAGCACCGATCCATCTGCCCAAGGAGACACATGAGAACAGATTGGCTTAGCTGCAGACTCATTACACAAGTCATTGTAAATCAGGTCAGTTTGTGGTAATACGTATTTTAACACAGCAGGTTGCAATACATCATATTCACCACCATGCTCGGATGGCGCTTCACAAACTTCAGCGACCTTTGCACTTTCTACAGGTTGCATTAACCCTCTATTCACCTGCACACATTTAGTATTAGCAGCTTGCACTAAGACATCACCACTATAAGGTGCAGTTCCACTCTGCTCCACCAGAGTGACATCACCGTTGTCCAGGGCAACCTCCGGCTCCAATACATGAAGTTCCCTGGAGATGTCTGGGGACAACTGTGCTGTCTTACCACCCGTTGCTATGGGCAACGGCCCATCTTTAACCACATTGTTTGCTTTGCAAGAACCTGGGGTTTTCCCAACAGCAGTACATTTTCCATAATCATCAACATTAATAGTATTTGTACCTCTTGCAGGCTGTCCTAGCCCACGGCCAACTTGAGACTGGTAACCATTAGACATATCACTATGCCCCTCTTGAGAAGCACACACAGATGCAGGTTTGACTTTACCCCTGCTTCCCCACTGTACAGGGTGCTGCACAGGGAAAAGTCCCCCCCAAGAACACCTTCAGTGGCCCCACTAACTGGGGTCACTTTCACATCATGAACAGTCTCATAACCAGTCTTTTTCCACATAAACTCAGCATTTCCAGACATCATTCCATTAAAGTCAGTCTTACCCACCGCAGTAGTAGGGGTCACCATCTTCACTTGAGTACGGCGTCTCACGAACAAGTCCTCTGCTGTACTTTTACTGGGCAACTCCTCCTGGTGGCCACGGGATGAAACTACAGCAGGTATCTCCCACTGTTTAGCACCCCCTGCCGACACAAAAGGAAACTCCTTCTTGTTGCTAAGGGTGACTGCAGACATATTTTCACAGGAATCTGAGCCTGCAAACGAAAACTTTTGCTCAGCAATATCTCCAGCCGCATTCCATAATCTAGGGCAAGAAAATATGCCATGCCCCAGCTGGCCACATTCCAGGCATGGTACTGGACGACTTTTTCCCAGGGTGCTTCTCTCCTGGCGACTCACAGATGGCAAAAACGCACAGGCCTCTTTGTGGGGACGTTGAGCCAAATCTCCCCTGCAGCTCCTCCCTCCAGGCAGAACTTCCACTCTCGTTGCCATGGGAGATCGCATTCTC
This sequence comes from Lithobates sylvaticus, assembly GCA_028564925.1. Classification (NCBI taxonomy): domain Eukaryota; kingdom Metazoa; phylum Chordata; class Amphibia; order Anura; family Ranidae; genus Lithobates; species Lithobates sylvaticus. The sequence goes on along the minus strand of CM053036.1, from coordinate 138,884,032 downwards.
CCAGCAGAGCTTTGCTGGATCTTTTGAACATGCTGTTTTGGCTCCTCCAGAAGCCACTTGTCACGACCCTTGGCAGGCATACCCCATGGTCCACAGATCATAGGCAGCTGGGTACTGCCATAGGGAGCACCCGGATATATATATATATATATAAATATATTAATGCAATATATAAATATATATATTATATATATATATATATATATATATATATATATATATATATATATATATAAATATATATATATGTCTCTATATATAAAGAAAAAGATCCAGGGATTGCTGCACTTAAAAATGTATTGCCTTATACCTCACCTGTGAAATTGTATACACCCATGTAAACGAGCACCAGGAATTTACTGGGAATCCCTAGTAGATGGCTACCAGTGGGTCATTCTCCTACACAGAGAAAGATGTTTCCCGAATGTATACAGGCATCATTGGAATATAAGATTTTCTAAAACAGACATCATCAGTACAACTGACACATAAGCTTGAAAGACTGTTACAAAGATCGATAACCATGGAGTTACATGAGGTTTTAAATTACAATTTATTCCAAGGGGCTCACGTGTACGTTTGATGCCTACTTTGTTTTCACAAGATATGGATTTTAAAACGAGCTTTGCTCAAATAATCAACAGATGTTCATTTTACATTATGACCTTAACTGTTTTTATAAAAATAACGAATATCCCTGACTAAACAAATATCGGACATTGAGGCACAGTTGGATATAGCTGTGGGTCGGGAGGAATTACAAAAACTAAAAAAACATGTACGGACAAATTGGAAACTTTTAGAAAGAACGTGGAGACACGGAACAGAACGATGTTGGAGAGAGATCAGGATGATTACACACACGAGAGTGTCTACAATTGGACCAATCCAAACTACTATCAATTTAAATCTTGCGCTCATGGACACCGACATAAACAATTATCCACCTACATCTTCAATGGCTTTAACTGGATCAGCTGTCTCACTAACTGAAAATGAATTGCTGTTGCTTAACAGGGGTTTGGGATTATTTTTGTTGAAACAGGATATGTATAAATTATATCAGCAGATCAGGTTAAAAGCCTTTTTTTACATGCGGCCAAATGTGGATAATTCTATTGTTGCTCCGTTGTCTATAAAAAAGAAATGGGTTTAAGAAATGAGATTCATGTTACAGCACCTACTTCTGTAGCAGCAGTGGAGTTGTATATAAAAAAAACAGAGCAGGATATTAAGGCTTTCTTGCATGATCGATCGATATTAGACCATTCACCAAACAATTTGAGCCACAATGAATACAAGCATTAGCCTCCCTGTCGGTAAAAACTGGTGACAAGGGCGGATCTATTGGCGAAATATAACTATCAAGCCTGCCGACAAGGGCGGATCTATTGCTGTTGAAGATGCCCCACTGATCAATAGGGTTTAGGTTTGGAGACCTGCTTGGCCAGTCCATCACCTTTACCCTCAGCTTCTTTAGCAAGGCAGTGGTCATCTTGGAGGTGTGTTTGGGGTCATTATCATGTTGGAATACTGTCCTGCGGCCCAGTCTCCGAAGGGAGGGGATCATGCTCTGCTTTAGTACAGTGGGTGCCGTCGATATTGTGTCAATCTCACCGCTGTTAGCGGCGAGAATGACACCCGCGAGCCCCGTCGCGGGAGCCAGCGCCAAGCTACGCCGCCCCAATACATTCCTATGGATGCGCAGCAGTCGTGGGGGCGGAGAGCGGGAGAAGCACAGCTCGCAACTGTGATTTCCAGGGCAATCTCATCAAGATGGAAACACAATATCGGCGACACCTACTGTATGTCACAGTACATGTTGCCGTTCATGGTTCCCTTAATGAACTGTAGCTCCCCAGTGCCAGCAGCCCCAGACCATGACACTCACACAACCATGCTTGACTGTAGGCAAGACACACTTGTCTTTGTACTCCTCACCTGGTTGCCGCCACACATGCTTGACACCATCTGAACCAAAAAAGTTTATCTTGGTTTCATCAGACTACAGGACATGTTTCCAGTAATCCATGTCCTTGTCTTCAGCAAACTGTTTGCAGGCTTTCTTGTGCATCATTTTAAGAAGAGGCTTCATTCTGGGACGACAGCCATGCAGACCAATTTGATGCAGGCTTACCCCCCATCCCTTCAACCTCTGCAGCAATGCTGGCAGCACTCATTTGTCTATTTCCCAAAGACAACCTTTGAATATGATGCTGAGCACTTGCACTCAACTTCTTTGGTTGACCATGGCGTGGCCTGTTCAGAGTGGAACCTGTCCTGTTAAACCACTGTATGGTCTTGGCTACCATGCTGCAGCTCAGTTTCAGGGTCTTGGCAATCTTCTTATAGCCTAGGCCATCTTTATGTAGAACAACAATTCTTTTTTTCAGATCCTCAGAGAGTTCTTTGCCATGAGGTGCCATGTTGAACTTCCAGTGACCAGTATGTGAGAGTGAGAGCGATAACATCAAATTTAACACACCTGCTCCCCATTCACACCTGAGACCTTTTCGCTTAGGGATGTACTCACTTTTGTTGCCAGCGGTTTAGACATTAATGGCTGTGTGTTGTAGCAAGTGTAATTTCTTCAGTGTTGTCACATGAAAAGATATAAAATATTTACAAAAATGTGAGGGGGTATACTTACTTTTGTGAGATACTGTACAGGTTGCCCAAAATTCACAAAAACCTAAATGACCCATGGGTCCTCCCATTGTGTCCGGCACTGAGTCTGTTACAGCACCATTGGCGAGATATTTAGACAGGTGTTTCACACCTCTGACTAGCCAAATTAAATCATATATACAAGATTCTTATGAATTTTTTTGTCTAAAATTAGGGATTTGATTGTATCTACGGACTAAATTCTGGTCACTTGGGACATTTCAAGTCTATATACAAAAATTCCACATGAATTAGGTGTTGAAGCCTGCCGCCGCCTCCTGACTACATCAGGATTATATATGTAGCGCCCACTACCTTTAGGTGGGTGCTAATAGGTAAGTTATAGGTAAAATTGCCAGTGCCTTACCCTTTTGTTTATTTAGGCCTGGTTGTTAATTTGGTTTGGGGAGGAGTAGTAGAATAGAGGGGGTGTGACCACCTGTACTTCACCATGGAAGACCTCCCTTGCTTCTCCAAGAAATGTTCTAGAAAGGAGGCGGGTCAGGGACTGGAGTGCAGGCAGTGTATATGGCCCTGGCCCAATCATTAAGGTCACATGCTTCCTGGAGGGGGATGGGAAGAGACTAAGTCCAGAGAATAGCAAAATGTGACTCCAAGGAGCAGGCTTGAAGGCCTGAGGGTTCAGAGACCTCAGTGCTAGGTGGTTCAAGCAAGCAAAGCCATTAAGGAAACCCTGGGAGAAGTAAGCCAGGCATCCCGGCTGGGATGGATCTAATCACAGGAAACGGGAAGTAGCTGCAAAGATGGAGTAGACCGGGAGGTTATCCGGACTTTCCTGAACTGACCTGGGGAGGATCGCAGGAGGCAAGAAAGGCAGGTGAGGCCTGGGACTTCCAGCATCCAAGATGCTTTTCAGAGGGGCATCGGTCAGTTCGTTAAGGTAAAGGGACTTAGCTACTCTGAAGAATCATAAGGGAGAGGCAGCTCATATTTCCCTCAAGTATCATTACACATGGACCGCAACAAGAAGAATAAAAAGTTATTTGTTCAATCTTTATTTGACTGTCTGTTGTGAATCGTGCGGGGTGGAAGAACGGAGGTATGTCAGCAGTACTGTATAAACTACCCAGCAGCTCCCAAGGGAGTAGTGCGCTACATATAATATAAGTCAAATTACTTTTTTGATACAGTTACTGAAAATTGTATTAGAAGAGAATGTTTTTCTCTTTAAAGAGACATATTATCTACAACTCAGGGGTGTGGCGATGGGTTCAAACTTTGCCCCCCCATATGCAAACACTTTTGTTGATATGGTGGAAGAATCTTTTATTTTCAATAATATTTTATTTAAAGAAAATTGTAAATGTTGGTTCCGTTTTTTGGATGATGTGTTTGCGATATGGGAGGGCGATTTGAATACACTGTCATTATTTCATACATATATCAATTAATGGATACCTGGTCTGGAATTTAATATAAGTGCAAGCTTATTAGTGATTTGTATACAAGGTCAACCAATCGTAACCAACTTTTACACTATAAAAGTATCCACCCACCTGGGATATTTAAACCCATCCTTAAAAGCCAATTAATAAGGGTTAATAGAATTGTTACTGATAATGAAGATAGCAAAAACCGCTTAGATGAAATGAAAAATAAGCTAACTGAGAGAGGGTATCATGCAGAGGTTGTAAAATAGGAAAGGAAAAATGTGTTCTGGGATAACAGTATGTACCCCCTACTGGTTCATGTGTGGAGAAAGCCGATAACTGGGGGCCCCTTGTTGTAAAGGTGACTTCCAGATTCCAAAAGTCCCCCCCATCATCCCCTGCAGACCACCACATCCACCAAGCCAGGGATGTGGGGAAAATGCCATTGTCACTTGTCACCATCAACACAACATAGAGAGAGGAGAGAGAGAGACATACTGATGGGGGGGGGGGGGTTACTAAAGCTTGTGCACACAGAATCTGGTGCAGCTGTGCATAGTTACCAATCATCTTCTAGGTTTTATTGTCAAAGTTTAATTGATCAAGCTGATTAGTTACTATGCACCAGATTTTGTGTGCACCAGTTTTAGTTAAACCCCCCCCCCCCCCCCCATGGTGTGTTGTGGTGTGTTGTGGTGTATTGCCCTGCTAGAAAAGGTCATGTGCGTTTTTTTTTTTTTTTTTTTTATCCATTGTGGTACCTGGGCAGCCCATTGCACATTAACGTGCAAAGTAATGGACAGATCCCTATAGCATTTATCAGCCCTTAAGCCCCATACACACTATCAGTTTTTCTGCTGAGTTTTTCCTTCAGATTTACCAAAACCATATAATATGAGGTCAAACCTTAGGGGTTTCAATTTGTATGCAATTAGGCAGGCCCTTGAACTACATGGTTTTGGTAAACCTGAAGGAAAAACTCAGCAGAAAAACTGATAGTGTGTATGGGGCTTTAGAGTTTCTTGCATAAGTGGCTTACCAATTACCTAGGAGTTGAGAACAAAGGAAAATTCCTCAAAGCAGTTACAGTTAATTCTGGGTATGGATGCTTTTATTTGTGTCCTTGCAATATTAGAGAATGTTCTCAAATAAAGGGCTAAACTTGTTTCTAATATATGTAATAGATAACTGCTCACCTTGTGATCTGCCTCATAGCCAAATGGTAATCGTATACAGCTGCTTAGATCCTTTGTCTTGTAGATGAAGTCCTCAGAAATATTATAAGTAACTTGACAATTTCCTAAAGCATCATCCTGAAAAAGTACACACATAAAGAAGAAAATCATGAGCAGCACTATAAGGCACGTCCCTGAACCAAGGTTTTATTAAATTAAATGCACACTTGGTCATGGCATGCATGTACTCATCTACCTCCAGTTTATAAAGAACAGTATAGATTGAGGGAAAAAAGTATTTGATCCCCTGCTGATTTTGTACGTTTGCCCATTTTAACAGTGAGAGACAGAATAACAACAAAAATATCCAGAAAAACAAATTTCTAAAAAGTTATAAAAAGATATTTGCATTTTAAATGAGTGAAATAAGTATTTGACCCCTTCGTAAAACATGACATAGTACTTAGTGGCAAAACCCTTATTGGTAATCACAGAGGTCTTGTAGTTGGCCACCAGGTTTGCACACATCTCAAGAGGGATTCCTCCACATATTTTCTATGGGATTAAGGTCGGGAGACTGGCTAGGCTAACTAGGGCCTTAATATGCTTCTTCTTGAGCCAATCATTTGTAGCCTTGGCTTTGTGTTTTGGGTCATTGTCATGCTGGAATACCCATCCATGACCCATTTTCAATGCCCTGGCTAGTATTTGACGATACATGGCCCTGTCCATTGTCTCTTTGATGCAGTGAAGTTGTCCTGTCTCCTTAGCAGAAAAACACCCCCAAACCATAATGTTTCCACCTCCATGGTTGACGATGGGGATGGTGTTCTTGGGGTCATAGGCAGCATTCCTTCTCCAAACACTGCAAGTTGAATTAATGCCAAGGAGCTTGATTTTGGTCTTATCTGACCACAACACTTTCATTCAGTTCTCCTCTGAATCATTCAGATGTTCATTAGCAAACTTCAGACGGGCCTGTACATTTGCTTTCTTGAGCAAGGGGACCTTTCGAGCACTGCAGGATTTAAGGCCTCACAGAGTAGTCACCATTCTCATGATCATTTAAACTCCACGAGGTGAGATCTTGCATGGAGCCCCAGCCTGAGGGAGATTGACAGTTTTCTTGTGTTTCTTCCATTTGCAAATAATCGCACCAACTGTTGTCACCCTCTCACCAGCTGCTTGGCGATGATCTTGTAGCCCATTCCAGCCTTGTGTAGGTCTACAATCTTGTCCCTGACATCCTTGGACAGCTCGTTGGTCTTGGCCATGGTGAAGAGATTAGAATCTGATTGATTGCTTCTGTGGACAGGTGTCTTTTATACGGGTAACAATCTGAAATTAGGAGCACTCTCTTAAGAGAGTGCTACTAATCTCAGCTCGTTACCTGTATAGAAGACATCTGGGAGCCAGAAATCTTGCTGATTGATAGGGGATCAAATACTTATTTCACTCATTAAAATGCAAATCAATTTATGCGTTTTTTTTAAATGCGTTTTTCTGGATATTTTTGTCTCTCACTGTTAAACTAAACCTACCATTAAAGGCTGATAATTTTTGTCAGTGGGCAAATGTACAAAATCAGCAGGGGATCAAATACTTTTTTCCCTCACTGTACATGAATAAATGCCTGCTAAAAATGTACCTCGCAACATGTCACACTGGAAGCAAAAGATTACCATTACCAAGTCCTCCTTGTAACTAAATATGACTATGAACAGCTTCAGCTCTTTTGCTATGAATTTACAAATTAATTTCTCCACATGCCTGCAGCTACAGAGGTCAGTAAGGGTTTGTTTCAAATCATACTTAATGCTTTTTAGGAAATACTTGCATGTCCATAGTCTAGCCATGATTACTCTGTACATATAGATCTAGTGTGCCCTGTACTTCATCCTAGACATGGTCTCATTCAAAGAAAGTGACACTAAACGATACACTGATTCTCCAAAAATATGGCATATACATCCACTACTTAATTGCCTTTTAATCAATATTTCATTAAATTATTTCTTACTGTGCTTTTCTGACTCCTTGTAAAGTCCTCTGTGAGCTCCCCAGGCTCTTCTTTTCCCCCTCACTTCCTTTTGTTTGGAACAAGCAATGCATGTTAGCTGCAGCCATGTGTAGCACTTCATGCACACTACACATCTCATAACCTATAGCCCAATGTGTCTAGTTCATCTCAGGAGTAAGCAAGAAATGGTAGCTTCAGTCCTGCATACAGTGGAACCATTGAGAACAAATATAGCCACTCTTCTAACAGGAAGTCTGGTGGAGATTTGGAGGAGACTGGGAGCTATAGAAGATACTTTTTTAATTAAAAGTACATATTTAAATATTTATTTTCTTTTGTAAACCAATAAGCCCAATACATTTTCTGATTGGTTACTTTGGACTACTACGAGTTGAGAATGTTGACACATTAATAGTAATTCACAGACAAAATTCTTTGCAGTTTACTCATACCTAAGCTGAACATACATACCAATTCATTTATTTGTGATTATTCATTAACACCCATTTCTAGATTTTGGAGTATTTACTGATATTTCCAGTCTTGTCAGATTTATAGCAGACCTCCTAGGAATATCTGTCTGTCTCTGGTCTCATTATTTTCTAATGCTTGGGAAATTGGATAAGAGGTGCTGGAACCCAATGGTTTCTTTATTGGTTTGACTTATATTATTGTTTTCATTGAATGGTATATCAATAGTGAATATGAAAAGTCTGAATATTGGGCTGGCAGCTTCTGTAAACCAAAAGGGCTTTCAATTTTTTTGGGGGGGGGGGGTGTCAAAGAGTGCACTCGCCACCATGCCCCCCCCCCCCGGGTCAGGTTGGTCAGTTGGTGCACTTACCTCAGCCACGGTTGGCTTCCCCGGCCGGCTCTCCTCCGCGGGAATCACGAGCGGGCATCTTCTTCCCCTGCTCGGTGGCTTCTGTCTCCTCCCTCCCCCTCAGCAGCCAATCAGAACGCTTCTCCTTTCGGCCAATCGGGAAACGCGTCTCACACACACGCTTCCTGATTGGCGAAGAGGTGATTCAGTGCTAGAATTTTCTTGTGACTTGAATGCCAAAGAGTGTAATAAGTTGCATTAAAGTTGCATCAAAGTAACACTGGACTTTGGAGGCGCACTAGTGAAAACAAACCCTACGAGTTTAAGTTTGGGAGACAAAAGCTGCCTTCTCTTTGGTCTTGGTCTCTGAACCACCTATTAACAATGATTTATTATTATATCTATATTAAGATTTTTAAGATATTCACATACTTGGCGTTCTTTTATTTTTTACTAGCAATTTACTTCATTCAATAGAATGTTGTATCACTAATATCAATGAAGTGATTGGGAATTATATATGAGAATATCCCAGAATCCCAAATGATTTTATTATAGTAATTGTAAAGAAATTTTTGTGTTAGGCCAGCCATACACAGAGTGAATTTCTTTCCTGCAATCATGGGTTGCAGGAAGGAAATGCACGGTTCCCCCAAGAACACAGACAGTGTTGACAGGGGAACCCCTCCTGCCAAGCAATTGTCTGGAAGACTGGTTGTACCCAAGTTGATCGATCAATTAACTTGGTACATTCAGCCTGCCCATTAATGGTTTGAATCTCAGGCCGTGCATAGCCAGCCTTAAAAAAGCAGATACGGGGTACAATTAACTCCTTTACTTACCTGTCAGGGAAGGATGACATTGATTTGCCATATCCCACAAGGAAAAATTGCATATAACCCCCCCCCCCCCCCCAACCACCACCACCACCACCACACACAAATACCCAGTCCACATTCTTAACCTGTGGAGGTAAAGAGGAGCCCAGGTACTATAAGTAACAAGCTGTTATTTTGAGAGATGTCCTCCTTGAAGTGCCCTCCTTTAGCCGATGACCTCCTACTACAGCAAAGTCAGGCACTATACCAGCTTTTCTCTCAGGCTTCATGCACACAGACCATTTATTTAACTCTCCTAGAAGCCAGCAGCGTTTTTGCAGAAAAAATGCCTGATGCTTGTAAAAGTGTCTAAAGCTTTTAGTAGCTTTTACAGGCATCAAGCTCTTGGGTAGACATGTGCAATTTGTTTCGTTCTGAATTTGTTTAACGACTTTCGTCAAATTTGTTAATTCGGAAATATCTGAACTAACGAAAACCCGTTAAACAAATTTTTCTGAATATTCGTAAATTAGACCATACGAAAACTCATAAATTCAAAAAATTAGTAAATTCAAAAACCCAGAGAATTTGAAAATCTGAAATAATAACTAATAATAACTTAACTAGTATTAACTATTAAATTATAGGTATTTGAATTCCCTTTCAAATTTGTCTGTTAGTGAACGTAACGAATATGAATTTTTTCGAAGTTACGAATTATTCGAAATGACGAATGCCGCATCTACACGAATGGAACGCAAAGAATTAATAGTAATAAAAACGTTATTATTATTATTATTATTTATTATTAACTCGTTCAATATGTTTAGATGTGGCATTCGTTATTTCGGATAATTCGTAACTTGTATTCATTACGTTCACTAACAGCCAACTTTGAAAGGAAATTCCAATACCTATAATTTAATAGTTTGTTATTATTAGTTAGTTAGTTATTCTTTAAAATTTTCAAATTGTATCTTATTTTCGGATTTTCGAATTTATGAATTTTCAAATTTACAAATTTACGACTTGAAATCATAACGAATGACCCGAAAAACGAAAAAACAAACAAATTTTTCGGCAGTGCATATGTCTACTCTTGGGTGTTAATTCATTTCAGTGGTCAGAAGAAATAATTTCTTCTGACCGTTGTAATTAATCATTGCTCAAGTGCTAAACGCGTTTAGCAGATTTTATTAGCATCAAGCGTTTTCTTCTGCCCAAACTCTACTGCTCCTGGACGTACTGGCAGTGGGTTTTATTTCTTGCCTCTTAATTCTCCTGCCACCAAAAGTCTATATGTGCGTGGACACATAGGCTAACATGCAGGGGAGTTTAGAGGCAGGAAAGGAAACGCCATATGCCCCTAGAAGCAGCTGTAAAAATCTCCAGTGTGCATGAGGCCTTAACAGCTAGAGAGGGGGAGATTTTTTCGTTTTACAGTAAAAACAGGGGGGAATGAAAATATAGAAAAAAGATATTCATTGGCAATCCTGTAGGAACATTGATTCAGCACTGGACAGCTCATTAAATTCTACATTTAAAGCTCTTATAAAGCTACTTATCAATGAGCCTCCCATAAACATTTTCCTTTCCAAATATAAAAATATCAGTATTTTAGTATGCAAAGTGTAACAAAAACTACAAAAGAAAATATTACCCTTTTTTTGTGGACTTTAATGCATCAAGCCAATGGGTAGATCGAAATCAGCATACTCAATGCAGTTATTTGTTTAATATGTACATCAAATTTTGGTAACATTATAAACAAGTTATATACATATACAAAACAAAACATAGTAGTAGAAATATTAGTGGAAAGATAAAATATAAAAAAAAAAAAATATATAAAAACCTACACATCCTAAAAACAACAATACGGCAAATAGCATCTGAAGCTGAACAAGCCAAATACAAGGAAATTTTAACGATATGTAAAATATTATGAATGGACGTTTCTGGAGATATCTCCCTTAAAATGACACCAAACATTTTTACATAAATTTTTCTAAAATACCAAGTATACAATTGCTTGTAGAGTAGAAAAAAAGAAAGAGAGAGACAGAAGGTACATTTTACTTATATTTAAACATACTACATTTATTTTATTAAAAAAAAAACGTTTAGTTTAGTTTCACCTTTAGGTACCATAGCAAGGTACTGTAAACTGTAACGTTACCTCTGAATGAGTCCCAGGTTGAGGCTGAAACTGGAATAGACTGACAAGTCCTCTTTTTAAATCCAACACGTAATTGTTGTTTTCCCCTGTGCTGTACAAGCCAATCACCTGAAAAATATTATGTAACATTACTTCTTTACATTTATATTATTATACAGGAATTCAAAATGACTCTATAATTTCAAAGGGCTATTAATCTGTTTAACCGCTTAAGGTCCGCCCTATAGCATTTTTACTCTTGCAGGTAGCGGGAGCTGAGCTGGCACCCGCCGATCCTTCAGTACACAGGCAGAACAGCAGTCTGCCTATATAAACAAGGAACATTGCCATTCTGTCAGTAGGGAAGACATGGGTCCTGTGTTCCTGCAAAGCAGAGACATGGATCCATGCCTTCCCCTAGTAAAAGCAACTCCCATAGTACACAGAAACACTGGCTAGTGCACAAGTTTAACCCCTTGATCGCCCTGATGTTAACCCCTTCCCTGCCAGGGTCATTAGTACAGTGATAGTGCATATTTTTAGCACTGATCACTGTATTAGTGTCACTGGTCCTCAAAAAGTGTCAAAAGTGACAGCTAGTGTCAGAATGTCCGCTATAAGTCTCTGGACGCCACCAATACTAGCAAAAAAAAATAAACAAAATAAAAAAAATATCCAATAGTTTGTAGATGCTATAACTTTTGCGCATACCAATCAATAATAGCTTATTGGGTTTTTTTTTGGGTTTTTTATAGCAGAAAGTAAAAAGTGTTTTTTTTTTTTTTTTCAAAATGTTTTTTTTTTGTTTTTGGTGCAAAAAAAAAATAAAAAACACAGAGGTGATCAAATACCACTAAAAACAAAGCTCTATTTGTGATAAAAAAAAAAAACAACATAAATTTTATCTGAGTCGCACAACCGTGCAATTGACAGTTAAAGTAACGCAGTGCTGTATTGCAAAAAATGGCCTGGTCATGAAGGGAGGGTAAACCTTCCAGAAATGAATTGTTATGCCGCGTGCACACAGTCGGATTTTCCGTCAGAAAAAGTCAGATGGGAGCTTTCTGACTTTTTCTGTTGGCATTTCCGACGGACTTAGATATAGAACCTATTGCGACCGTGTATATTTACCCCATCTTATTTTTGGCAATTGTTATATGAACATATATTCATAAATATTTGTACGGTACAGTAAACCCCCGCTCTATCGCGGTTCAGTTTTTGCGGTCCCGGTATATCGCAGTATTTTTATATTTTTGATATTGCACTAATATTTCGCCATTTTGCAGTTATGTACTCTATTTTTTACTGTACTGTACAATATACTGTACATAAAAAATCTCTCTCTCTATCTTTTATGCGTTTCTATTGCGTAAAAGTGTGTTTAAAGACCTTTAAATGCTATAAAAAATTTACGAAACATGCCTAGGGTGTATTTAAATAGGGTAATTTGGGGGTATACCAAATATATATGTAGATCCCCCATCTGTGATCGTGGATCTCCAGGGTTTTGTGCTCTTCCATTTAAATCCTTATAAATCAATACAGAAAAGGCCTTCACTGGACTTGGGTATATACACTGAGCACAATTATAAACAAAACACTTTTGTGTTTTCCCCTATTTATCATGAGCTGAACTCAAAGATCTATGACTTTTTCTATGTACACAAAAGGCCTATTTCTCTGAAATATTGTTCACAAATCTGTCTAAATCTGTGTTAGTGAGAACTTCTCCTTTTCCGAGATAATCCATCCACCTCACAGGTGTGACATATCAAGATGCTGATTAGACAGCATGATTATTGCACAGGTGGGCCTTAGGCTGGCCACAAAAAAAGGCCACTCTAAAATGTGCAGTTTTATCACACAGCACAATGCCACAGGTGTCACACGTTTTGAGGGAGCGTGCAATTGGCTTTGAATTGAATGTTCATTTCTCTACCATAAGCCATCTCCAAAGGCATTTCAGACAATTTGGCAGTGAATCCAACGGGCCTCACAACTGCAGACCACGTGTAACCACACCAGCCCAGGACCTCCACATCCAGCATCTTCACCTCCAAGATCATCTGAGACCAGCCACCTGCACAGCTGCTGCAACAATCAGTTTGTATAACCAAAGAATTTCTGCACAAACTATCAGAAACCATCTCAGGGATGCTCATCTGCATGCTCGTCATCAGGGTCTCGACCTGACTTCAGATCGTCATTGTAACCGACTTGAATGGGCAAATGCTCACATTCGATGGCATCTGGCACTTTGTAGAGGTGTTCTCTTCACAGATGAATCCTGTTTTCACTGTACAGGGCAGATGGTTTGTCGATGTCAACGCTGTGGATCGAGTGGCCCACGGTGGCGGTGGGGTTATGGTATGACCAGGTCTATGCTGTGGACAACGAATACAGGTGCATTTTATTGATGGCATTTTAAATGCACAGAGATACCGTGATGAGATCCTGAGGCCCATTGTTGTGCCATTCATACACGACCACCACCTCATGTTGCAGCACGATAATGCACAGCCCCATGTTGCAAGGATCTGTACACAATTCCTGAAAGCTGAATCTGGTAATCAGAACTGAGAATCTTCCCAGTTCTTGCATGGCCAGCATACTCACCGGACATGTCACCCATTAAGCATGTTTGGGATGCTCTGGATCGGCGTATATGACAGCGTTTTCCAGTACCTGCCTATATCCAGCAACTTTGCACAGCCATTGAAGAGGAATAGACCAAAATTCCACAGGCCACAATCAAGAACCTGATTAACTCTATGTGAAGGAGATGTGCTGCACTGCGTGAGGCAAATCTTGATATGCCACACCTGTGAGGTGAATGGATTATCTCAGCAAAGGAGAAGTGCTCACTAACACAGATTTATACAGATTTGAGAGAAATAGGCCTTTTGTGTACATAGAAAAAGTCGTAGATCTTTAGACCCCTTTCACACTGGGGCATTTTACCGGGCGTTTTTCAGGCGCTTTAGCGTTAAAAAAAGTGCCTGTAAAACGCTTGAAAGAAGCCTCATGTGCAATTCCAATGTGAAAACCCAAATGCTTTAGGCCGGCTTCACACTGGGGTGGTACAGGCGGCGATGGTAAAGCAGTCATCTGGGACACGTGACAGGTCCCAGGTGACTGTTCGGCGCCGAGGGGAAGTGATGTCAGTGCCCAGGCACTGAAGGAGGCAGACTACGAGGGACCCCATAGCAACAGGCATTTAGAGGTGAGTAAAATATATTTATTTTTTTTTTTCTTGGGTGGAAACACCACTTTAAGTTCAGCTCATGATAAAAAGGGACAAACACAAAAGTCTTGCATTTATGTTTTGCCTTGTTTTTTTAGGAAATTAAAAGGAGAGGACATGTATGTACCTTCTGTTTTAAAGTGTTACTAAACCCAGGACCCTGCATTCACTATACTGTATCTGGTCTCCCACAGTACATGGAACATGGAAATGCAATTATTTTAGTAAATATAAACTTCTAAATACCAGAGGTGCACCGAATGGAAATTTTGGGGCCGAAACCTTTAGCGCAAAAAAGCTCAAGAAAAATGCACCTTTTTAACCACTTCACATTATAAAAAATATTATATTAAAAAAAATTCCCTGGCCAATTATATTAAACATATGAGATCATCTCTCAGCGCCGCTCCTCCTCCTATATGAGGAGGGAGAGATATATATAAAAAAAATATAAAAATAAATATCTGTGCCCATGCCACCATGCAATCTGTCCCCAATGCCATAGTATAGCTGCCAGTGCCATACTGCCATGCCATCCCCATATCTGCCAGTGCCATCCCCAGTGCCATGCCATAGTGCCATCCCCATGCCATCTGCCAGTGCCATCCCCAGTGCCATCTGCCAGTGCCATAGTCATATCTGTAGTCAGTGCCACCTGTAGTCAGTGCCACCTGTCATTAAATTGTATCTGTCATCAGTGCCACATATTAGTGCCATCTGTCATCAGTGCCAGACATCTTTATCAGTGTCATTAATATCAGTGCCATCTGTCATCAATCAGTTATTAAAGTGCCAATATGTATTTATTGTTGATATCAGTGCCATGTATTATCTCTCATTGTGCATTAGTGCCATCCTCAGTATATCAGTATATATATATATATATATATATCCATCAAAATTGTAATAGGTAGTCAACAATTTAGATGTGTAATTTATGCTCCTAGAATGATGGCGCTCCCTGCATGTTGGGCCTCTCTATGTGGCCAGGCTGTGGAAAAGTCCCACATATGTGGTATTGTAATACTCAGGAGGAGTAGCAGAATTTATTTTGGGGTGTAATTTGTGGTATACCCATGCCATGTGAGAAATAACCTATTACAATGACAATTTTGTAGAAAAAAAAATAAAAAATAAAAAAATAATTCATTTTGCAAATTGTGGGACAAAAATTACAGCATCAAAAAGATCACCATGCCTCTTACTAAATACCTTGTCTACTTTCAAAAAATGTGTCTGCACACTGGTCCTTTGGGCTTCCATTGTGGTGTTAAAATCCAGCTTGGTGCATTTTTGGTCAGTTTAAAAAAACGCACCTCTTAGTTCAAATGCATTGAAAATGCAGCATGAACGCATCATTAACGCACCCGTGTTACATTTTTGAGGTGATGCTTACATTTTTGATTTTCATGGTAAAATCGTCCCAAACTCGGGGGCGATTTGCAAAATCGCTGCAAATTTTGCGGTAAAATCGTGGTGCGTTTTCGGTGCCATTATCGGCACCTTTTTCTCATATCGGTCAAATGCTGATAACATTGGCCGAAATGTTTCGGTGGCCGAAATTTTGGTGCATCTCTACTAAATACATTTTCTCATCAGCAGTATATAGCAATATAGCAGTCTTGTGACTTCTATTAGTGTTTGATTAAAGCTTGTAGGAGGAGTTTTTATTCTACTCTGACTGTCCTATGAGGTTGCAGGACCCCTGACGCTCTGTCCGGACAGTGCTGATTGGCCCTGTGCTGATCACATGCACCCTCCCAAGAAACAAAAAACCTCTCTAGCAATACACACCAAACTGGGCATGTGCAGAGTGACTCCAAGGATCTGTCTTACCAGGAGATGGATTGGGGACAGTGGAAAAAGGGGAGGATCAGACATAAGTTTTACACAATGCACAGGATTGCCACCTTGGGTTCAACAGTGAGTATAACAAGCATGCTTTACTGCATATACAGACTGATTTTACTGCCATGGGTTTAGTAACACTAACTGCTTCAGTCCCGGAAGATTTTACCCCCTTCCTGACCAGAGGATTTTTTTGCGATTCGCCACTGCATCGCTTTAACTGACAATAGAGCTTCCTTTGGTGGTATTTGATCATCTCTGCCGTTTTTATTTTTTGCCCAAAACAAAAAAAAAAAACACACAATATTTTGTACTTTTTGCTATAATAAATATCCCCATTTTTTTTATTTTTTTTAAAAAAGCAAATTTTTTCTTAGTTTATGCCGATATGTATTCTTCTACACATTTTTGGTAAAAAAAATAAAATCGCAATAAGTTTGTATTGATTGGTTTGCGCAAAAGTTATAGCGTCTGCAAAATAGGGGATATTTTTATAGCATTTTTATTATTTTTTTTACTAGTAATGGCAGCGATCTGCAATTTTTATCATGAGTGCGGCATTATGATGGACACATCAGACAATTTTGACCCATTTTTGGGACCATTGGCATTAATACAGTGATCAGTGCTATAAAAATGCATTGATTAATGTATAAATGTCACTGGCCGGGAAGGGGTTAACACTAGGGGGTGATCAAGGGGTTAATTGTGTTCCCTAATGTGTGTTCTAACTGAAGGTGGATGGGACTGACTAGGGGAGATGACAGATCATTGTTCATACTCTGTATGAACAGACGATCTGTCACTTCTCCCCTTCTCGCCATGTTACGAGCGATCGCATTGGCAGCGGGCGTCTTAGGAACTGACGTAACATAGCGGCGATTCCCCTGCCTGTACCATTCTGCCACAGTACAACTGCGGCGGCTGGTCGAGAAGCGGTTAAGGGCTCATTTACAGCGGATGCAGTCAAAAGCATTTTTAAACGTGGTTCAGATGAGCAAGAAAAATAAATATATTTCAATTAGCCTAGTTTACACCATTGCAGTGCTTTCATGTTCGTTTTAAAAAGAAAGTACAGAATGCTGCAATTTTTTGCGTATAAATGTACCGGAACATACATGAATGCACCACAAATGTATGTAAAAAAAAAAAAAAAAAAAATCATAAAAAAGCACGAGCAGAAATTCCGTCGAAAAAAATCTTGGATGGTTTTTCCGACGGAATTCGGCTCAAGCTTGGCTTGCATACACACGGCCACACAAAAGTTTGCTGAACTTTCGACCGTCAAGAACACGGTGACGTACAACACTATGACGAGTTGAGAAAATGAACTTCAATGCTTCCGAGCATGCGTCGAAATGTTTCCGAGCCTGCGTAGGAATTTTGCGCGTCGGAATTGCTACAGGCGATCGGAATTTCCGATCTAAACTTTTTCCGATCGAAAAATTGAGAACATGCGCTCAATCTTTTGCTGGCTGGAATTTGGCCAGCAGAAGTCCGATGGAGCATACACACGGTCGCATTTTCCGACCAAAAGATCACATCGGTCTTTTGCTGGCCAAATTTCCGATCGTGTGTACGCGGCATTTGAAAGCTTTTGTGTACTGTAGATTCCACGGAAGAAAGGAAAAGCTTGGTTTACAGAGAGCAAGGTCCTTCTCAGATAGGTGTGCAGCTGCCATCTAGTGGTCAAATAAACTTTACAACTCTAAAGGGCAGCAGAAGTCTTTATCGTATGAATAAGGATAGAGTGGAGAAGGATTAGAACACCTGTCAGGTTTTCTGCACCCTAATGCACATTTTAGTTTGGGCAATACATCCTTCTAGAACCTTATTCTTTTTTTAAGAGGTTTTGGTCCTGCCGCACTATCTCTCTCTGTTTCTCCCTACCGGTGAAGTAATGTATGGTCAGTCCCCACTTCAATATATACAAGTCAAAGTGTGCCAGTTCTGGTGCAGGAGGAATCAGGATAATGAACACAATCTGCTGTGCTGTGAGGAGGGAGGACAAACACGGATCACTGATGAAGAAAAGGTCGTTTATGTCTGTTCACTGAGCAGCGGAAATATTACATTTTATAACAGCATTATACTGTATTCACAAATGGGGGGGAAAAAACAAAGTTTAGAAAGTGCTAGTGTCAGTAAATTGTACACATTGAATCTATACAGTATATAATAGAGGGAGGACTGCCCCCTTAGTAATTTGGCATGTAAAGGAGTTTCTACATTACTCCCTTGTCACATTGTCATGCCACCCTCATTTAGGGCTACTGTATCTCTTTTATTTATTAGTTCCTTTTCTTTCCATGTGTTGTAATGGCTTCCTGTTTTTCACTGTGTGGTGGCAATAAATCTCAGTGCGATGAAAGAACTTGTATTGAAATAATAAGACAGTTTGCAAATAACCCGTTAGGAAGTCAGCCCAACCGGGAACACTCACAGGTCCAACAAAGTGTAGAGAGCAAGTTGCAGCCAAACTGACAGCACCTGTTGAGGGGCAGAATAAGGCAAGGCTGTCTTTGTGCCCAAACAGGATGTTGTCCACAGAGGTTGCGAGCCCTATGCTTTCCCTTCTCGTCAGGAACCCTTCCCTGCCAGTTCTGTCCCTAAGAGGAAGGTAACTTGTCTGTACCCTGGGAGCCAGAGTCTTAAATAGGCTCTGCCTGACCCGAGATGGCTGCTACAGTGACATGGTGTGGCAGCATTCAACTGGATAGCTTTCCCAGTGATCTGGAAAAGCAGAGAGGAACTATGTTCCTCTTAACTTCCTTGCCAACTGCTGGGCCGCTGTGGAAGAGTGCCACCACCTGCAGTGGAAAAAGTAGATTGCACCTGCCTACATGTTGGCCACCCACTGGGGTGGTTCAGGGTAGTGAGGTCCTGGGGCTCTTAGCTTGCCCTATGTGTTGCTCCATGTCATGCACATTGGACCCAGGCTGAGAGAACATGCAGAGTGGCATACTCTATAAATCTGAGAGGACGCTAAGATAATTCCAAGGAGTGAAACGGGTTGTAATGTCATGTGTTTTTACCTTAATGCATCCACATTTTACTTACCTGAGCCCTGGAATTTCCCACGGCAGAGATGCGCTCTTCCTCTGTCTGGGGTTCTCAGATTGGATAGATTGATAGCATTTGCTCTTGCTGCTGTTAATCAAATCCAATGACGCGATCCCGGGGGGGTGGGGCCGAGTCCAGCATTCTGCATCTATAACCTCGGGAGCGCATTCGCAAGGTAACCCCCTGGGAGAGCGCTTCTCCTAGGGGATTATACGATGTGGGGAGGAGCTACCAGCGCCGCCGGGGGACCCCAGAAGAGGATGATCAGGGGCACTCTGTGCAAAACAAACTGCACAGTGGAGGTAAGTAAAAAAAAATAAAAGCTTTACAATCACTTGATGAAATGATGAAATTAATTGTGTGAGGTGTCCTTTCTTTTATGTTTACTTAAGGGCTTTACAAATCCCATCCATTCTGGGCTGTAAGATACACGTTGATGACCATATAATATCCCTTTCTATTCACTGACTAGCTTTACTTAACTACTATCTCCTATCTGCAACAATGATCACAATAACTTTTGCTCCATGCTGCTGCAACCCACGTTTGCATCATCTTATTGTCCACATGTGGAGAATACTGCTACTGCTAAAAGAGGATGGGAGATGACATGAGTCAAAGGCTGCTTGTTGCTAAGGCTAAGTTGGAAGTGAACTTCTGACCAGGGCTGGAAAATTAAAGATTTGGAAAAGACTTGTGCCGATGATTGTGTTGTACAACTTATCAAGTAATTATCAATAAATCAATAGTAAATGAGTTAGGGACTGACCACCACTTTATTAGCACTAAGGAATTACCAAAATCATAACATCACTAGAAACTACCATCACTTTATTATTATTAGATTCAAGAAATTTCCACCACTAGATCACTACTGTAGGAAGGAATTCAGCAACGTTATATCACCAGCAGTCAGGTAATGACCATTACAACAGCCAGTGATGCATATTTAAAATTCAACTAATTTTAGTATACAAAACGTAATTATGAAAGAGAGCAGCCATCATCATTTCACAATTTACCTTCCCAGCATGCCAGTGGAACAGAAAGGGTAACATCAAGCCTTTGGTCTTCACAGCTTCATTTGGGTGTTGAGCATTAGTGTCCTCCTTTCTGTTAGGAATCGCTTTTTTCTTATTTATGTTAGTAACATTGTTGAACTAAATGTGAAAAAAATGCTGGAAGTTACTTTACAAACCAATTTTGTATGTGAGACAATATGACCTGTAATACATTTTTTGAAATAGTTTTGTTATAGCATCTCCTTGCCAAAAGCTGCCATTGTTCATTGGTGCACATTAATGCACGTATTTGAGAAACCATTATCTAAGATTACTGCCTATTTCTGTCCTAGGGACATTACTAGCACTGTTTCTTATGAATTGGCAGCATTTTCCAGGATGAAAGGCTTATCGGACAGAAAGAGGTCAGTGCGAAGCTTGTCAATCAATGCATCAATCCAGACACATTACTGTTTTCTGTAATCATCTGCCTAGCAGAGGCGGGAAAGGAAATGACTTTTTTTAGCTAACATATGGCAGCTGTGACCGTAAGGATTGTTCTGTAATGATAAAACTGTAAAAGAAATGTGCAGTGGATGTGTATATACAGTATTTCATTTTAGACCTGGGCCTTTTCTAAGCCAAATGGGAGTGCCCTCTATTATCTTAATGGTCTTACAGCAGATCTAAAGCAAGGTAGCAATGACCATTCACAATAATCATGAGTGGGTCAAATTGCCATTTTGGCTAATAGAGAATACAAGCTTCAAGCCCAACTCTGGAAAAATGCTTCATACCCTTTTATGGCCTATTACGTGCATATAAGCCCTCAAAATGGGGACTTTTGATTTTTTAAGTACAGGTCTAGGGTTAAGCGAACCCGAACTGTAAAGTTTGGGTCCGTACCGGACTTTAGGGTGTTCGGGTCCCGGACCCAAACCCGAACAATTGACTGTATGTTCGGGTTCGGTGTTCGGGGATTTAATGTTGCTTTTAAAAATGTCTTTTAAAATCACTCGCGGCTATATGGCTCATATAGCCGCGAGTGCTTTTAATACAGAGAACAGTCATTGAAGTCATTTATTTTAAAAAGTTAGTCATAAAAAGTGTTTGGGGACCTGGGTCCTGCCCCAGGGGACATGTATCAATGCAAAAAAAACTTTTAAAAACGGCCGTTTTTTCAGGAGCAGTGATTTTAATAATGATTAAATTGAAACAATAAAAGTGTAATATTCCTTTAAATTTCGTACCTGGGGGGTGTCTATAGTATGCATGTAAAGGGGCGCATGTTTTCCATGTTTAGAACTGTCTCTGCAAAAAGTGTCATTTTTGCAGAAAAGAAAGCTATTTAAAATCACTCGCGGCTATATGAATTGTCGGCTCCCGTAATACAGAGAACAGTCATTCATTGAAAAGTCATTCATAAAAAAAAAGTCATTGATAAAAAATAAAAAAAACAAAAAAAAAAAAGCGTAGGGGTCCCCCCAAATTCAATAACCAGGCCCTTCAGGTCTGGGATGGATATTAAGGGGGATCCCAGCCAAAAAAAAAAAAAATGGCGTAGGGTCCCCCTCAAAATCCATACCAGACCCTTGAGGTCTGGGATGGATTTTAAGGGGAAACCCAGCCAAAAAAAATGGCGTGAGGTGCCCCTCAAAATTCATACCAGACCCTTATCCGAGCACGCAACCTGGCAGGCCGCAGGAAAAGAGGGGGGGACGAGAGCGGCCCCCCCTCCCGCCTGAACCGTACCAGGCCACATGCCCTCAACATTGGGAGGATGCTTTGGGGGTCTAAGACCCCCAAAGCCTCTTGTCCCCATGTTGATGAGGACAAGGGCCTCATCCCCACAACCGCGCCCGGTGGTTGTGGGGGTCTGCGGGCGGGGGGCTTATCGGAATCTGGAAGCCCCCTTTAACAAGGGGACCCCCAGATCCCGCCCCCCCCCCTGTGTGAAATGGTAAGGGCCTACCATTTCACCAAAAAAGTGTCAAAAATGGTAAAAATGACAGGAGACGGTCTTTGACAATTCCTTTATTAAAATCTTCTTTCTTCTTTCTTCTGGTCTTCCTTTCTTCATCTTCTCCTTCCGGCATCTTCTTCTTCCATCTTCTTCTTCTTCCGATCCGCTTCTTCTTGGCCTTCTCGTCCAGCATCGGTGTCTCTTCTGGGCCGCTCCGCGCAATGGGAGGCTCCCGCTGGGTGAGGCTTCTCTTCGGTATCTTCTTCCACGGCGTCGGTATCTTCTTCCAGGGCGTCGGTATCTTCTTCCACGGCGTCGGTCTCTTCTTGGGCCACTCCTCGCAATGGGAGGCTCCCGGTGTGTGAGGCTTTGCTTGGGCTGACAGTTCTTTTATAACGGAGGGCGGGGCCATCTGGTAACCCCGCCCCCCTCTGACGCATGGGACGTCATGGGGAGTTCCCTATGGCTTTCCCCACGTCATAGGGAAAGCCATAGGGAAGTCCCCATGACGTTCCCATGCGTCAGAGGGGGGGGGGGTTACCAGGTGGCCCCGCCCTCCGTTATAAAAGAACTGTCAGCCCAAGTGAAGCCTTACACACCGGGAGCCTCCCATTGCGAGGAGTGGCCCAAGAAGAGACCGACGCCGTGGAAGAAGATACCGACGCCCTGGAAGAAGATACTGATGCCGTGGAAAAAGATACCGAAGAGCAGCCTCACCCAGCGGGAGCCTCCCATTGCGCGGAGCGGTCCAGAAGAGACACCGATGCTGGACGAGAAGGCCAAGAAGAAGCGGATCGGAAGAAGAAGAAGATGGAAGAAAAAGATGCCGGAAGGAGAAGATGAAGAAAGGAAGACCAGAAGAAAGAAGAAAGAAGATTTTAATAAAGGAATTGTCAAAGACCGTCTCCTGTCATTTTTACCATTTTTGACACTTTTTTGGTGAAATGGTAGGGGTACTTTTGTACCCCCTTACCATTTCACACAGGGGGGGGCCGGGATCTGGGGGTCCCCTTGTTAAAGGGGGCTTCCAGATTCCGATAAGCCCCCCGCCCGCAGACCCCCACAACCACCGGGTGCGGTTGTGGGGATGAGGCCCTTGTCCTCATCAACATGGGGACAAGAGGCTTTGGGGGTCTTAGACCCCCAAAGCATCCTCCCAATGTTGAGGGCATGTGGCCTGGTACGGTTCAGGCGGGAGGGGGGGCCGCTCTCGTCCCCCCCTCTTTTCCTGCGGCCTGCCAGGTTGCGTGCTCGGATAAGGGTCTGGTATGGATTTTGAGGGGGACCTCACGCCATTTTTTTTGGCTGGGTTTCCCCTTAAAATCCATCTCAGACCTCAAGGGTCTGGTATGGATTTTGAGGGGGACCCTACGCCATTTTTTTTTTTGGCTGGGATCCCCCTTAATATCCATCCCAGACCTGAAGGGCCTGGTTATTGAATTTGGGGGGACCCCTACGGTTTTTTTTTTTGTTTTTTTTATTTTTTATCAATGACTTTTTTTTATCAATGACTTTCAATGAATGACTGTTCTCTGTATTACGGGAGCCGACAATTAACATTAGCCGCGAGTGATTTTAAATAGCTTTCTTTTCTGCAAAAATTACACTTTTTGCAGAGACAGTTCTAAACACTGGAAACATGCGCCCCTTTACATGCATACTATAGACACCCCCCAGGTACGAAATTTAAAGGAATATTACACTTTTATTGTTTCACTTTAATCATTATTAAAATCACTGCTCCTGAAAAAACGGCCGTTTTTAAAAGTTTTTTTTTGCATTGATACATGTCCCCTGGGGCAGGACCCAGGTCCCCAAACACTTTTTATGACTAACTTTTTAAAATTAAATGACTTCAATGACTGTTCTCTGTATTAAGGGGGACGGGAGCCGACACATTATTATAGCCGTTCGGGTCCCCATTGACTTCAATGGGGTTCGGTGTTCGGGGTCAAGTTCGGTCCCGAACCCGAACTTTTTTCTGAAGTTCGGCGGAACCTGCCGAACCCGAACATCCAGGTGTCCGCTCAACTCTATACAGGTCCCATAGACTTTAATAGAGCTTGTGGCTCGGACCTAAACTGTTCTGGAGTTCTGGTGCGAACCGAACTGAGGGGTGTTTTGCCCATCACTACTCACTTATGAGTATTATTGCATACCTGTTACAAAAAAAAATACCTGAACTGGGATTTAACAAGTCTGATGTTGAGGTGGGAGAAAAATTGGGTTCTAGTGATCACCAATGTCTTTGGTTTGATGTTAAAATAAGAACTGAAAAATCATATACAAAAACAAAAGTTTTAGATTTCAAAAGGACACATTTTGCTGAAATGGGGACATTTCTAAAAAAATTGATTGAAAGGTTGAAGTAAAACGACAGGAGAAAGCAATCAGTGGGCAGAAGAAAAAAACAATATGGTTCACTAAAGAGGTAAGTAGAATAGTAAAGGAAAAAAAAATATGCATATAGAAGATTCAAGGAAACAGGAGGTGTATCTGACAGAAAATAGTATAAAAATAGACAAAAGGAGGCCAAACGCATTATCAGTGCTGCCAAAGCACAGAAATTGAAGGAAATTGCTAATCTATTAAGAAAGGAGATAAAACCTTTTTAGGTACATTAGTGATAGAAGGAAAAAATATAATGGGATCACTAAAATGAAAACTGGGCACAACACATATGTTGAGGGAGACCTGGATGTAGCAAACCATTTAAACAATTACTTCTGTTCAGTCTTCTCAGAAATAAATTGTACTATATTGTACAATAACAAGTTGGGTAATCATATTGGTTCTGGCAATGATGGTTCTTAAAAATAGCGCCGCTTTACCGCCGACGCCTGCACCGCCCCAGTGTGAAAGGGGCCTTAAAGTGTAAGTAAACCCCCTTGTTGTTTTCAGCCAAGGAATCTGCCATCTTTGCCTCTGTTTAATCTACAACTGCCATGATGCTGCACATGTGATAAATTTAGACACCAGCCATTGGATGGCTTGACAGTTTGAGTGAGTGCACAACCAATGGTAGTGTTACATTTCCGGTACGTGATGGAAATTAAACTGTTTTATGGATGGGTTTACTTCCGATTTAATGCTTAATAAAGCAATGAGCCCTGATGGCCTTAATCCCAGAGTTCTAAGAGAACTTTGAGGTATAGTTGTTGGACCAATAACAGATATTTTTAATCAATCTCTTCTAACAGGAGAAGTTCCCCATGACTGGCGGACAGATAATATTGTACCTATCCACAAGAAGGGCAGAAAGGTACAGTAGAAGCTGGCAATTACAAGCCAGTGAATTTAACATTGGTTGTAGTCAAGTTAATGGAGTCACTCATGAAAAAAAAAGGATCATTGATCACTTAAAAATACACAACTTGCTGGACCCAAAGCAGCATGGCTTTACTGAGGACAGATCATGTCAGACTAATCTGATTGCATTTTTTGACTATATTACCAATGTTTTGGACCAGGGTGGTGCTGTGGACATAGCATATTTTGATTTCAGCAAGGCATTTATTACAGTTCCACATAATACAAAAGTTGTACAAGCTAGGACTTAACCCATGGGTGGTTCAACGGATATGCAGTTGGCTAGGATAGATACCAGAGTGAGGTTGTAAATGGGGTTAATTCAGAACAGAGACCAGTCACTAGTGGTGTATCACAACACTCTGTACTAGGTCCTGTTCTATTTAATCTATAGCACAGTCCTCTTGAGGACTGCTTGGATGTACCTGCTCATCTGCATCACCATGACCCCGTGAACCTTCCAACCCACCTGGCACTCTGACATCTTTCACAAACACCTTTAAATGACACATCACATAAGTCAATATATTTGTATTATCTCAGCTTTTACGGGAGTAAGCAAAGTAGTATTCATTTACATAAGAGAAAGGCAATAGATCAACCGAGTTCTGGATAACAGCCCAGATTCGGTTGAGGAATTCCCCCAAAGACAGCTTAAGAACAGTTTAACAATGGGAGGATATAATACACAAGTATGTACAATGAGATACCACCTGAAGCATTACCTGTAGGACAATAAAGGGTTAATTGTTGAATGCAGTTGGTTACACTCTAAAGGGCCGGCCTATTCAACCTTTGGATCCTAATGAGAGATCAGACAGAATAAGGATAGTGTAGGGCCCTTTAAATAGTAACAACAGCAATGTCCGAGGTGCAGGCCTGATAGTCTTCAACGACAGTTGGAGCTCATTCGATTATGTCCAATAAGGCACAGTGATGCATTAACAGACTGACTGGCTTAAACAGGCTAATGGTACTCCTTGAAATGGCTGTAGGTAAAAGTGTCTATGTACAGTGTTCAAATAGAATTTGCAGTAAAGTGTTTCCAAGGTAAAGGTGTCTGTACACAGTGTTCAAATAATGTAACCAGGGAAAGATTGCAGAAGCTGGGCAATAGCCCTCTCACCAACAACTGAACTGAACTAGATGCCTTGCAGGCACCGACCCGGAAATAGACATCCGTCAGTGGAAACGCCAGTGATGACCAACGGGTGCGGAGAGCGGATGAACGTGATGTCGAGCTGCTGAGTTGGTGCCACGTAGATGTCTGACAAACAGCAAGCAGAGTTGGGGCTTCCAAGGCTGGGCTAGAGTCACTTGGACACCAGGTGGTAGGCCGCAACCTCTCTCTCACCGTCACAGAGAGGTGTGAACTCCTCAAGGCCCAGGAAGAAGAGCGCATGGGGTGGATATCCAGTCTCCTTATAGGCTTTCCCAGATGTCTCCTTGACTGGTAGCAAAGATCACTGGGATGTGTAGTCCCAGTGTATGGTTAGGCAATGGAATCGCTGGTCAGAAAGGCTACTAATCCCAAAATCCATTGTGTTGGGCTCACCAATATGATGACAGTCACTGGCGCCCAGCATTAAAGAGACACGACTACAAGCAGGGAATGATGAGGAAACATACTGTATTACGATTATAGTCCACCATGGCTACAAATCTATATGAAAGTGATATAACTAAAGGTTTGTTGGGCAAGTTATGTCCTTTTGCTGATGATAAAAAGGTGTGTAACAGGGTTGATATCTCTGGACCTGTCTGTAACATGGAACATGATTTGGCATTGCTGGAAGACTGGTCAAAGCAGTGGAGACTGCAGTTCAATATTTCTAAATGTAAAACAATACACCTAGGGAAAAAGAATCCCTTGAGAGAGTACAACATTGGGGGGTACAGTGTTGACCAGCACTACAGAGGAAAGATATTTGGGGGTACTTATTTCAGTTGATTGCAAAATGAGCAAACAGTTCGACCAGGCAGTGGGGAAAGTGAATAGAATTCTAGGGTGCATCACTAGAGGGATCACCAGCAGGAGGAAGGATCCCTCTAGGTTGCTTTTAGGCATAAATAAACTGGATTATTAGGATAAGAAAATGCATGATATTTCATTTGGGTGTAAATCAATCATTAACTTGTTTTAGTAAATAACTTGTGTGTGCTGAAAGATTGATTAAAAATGTATACCTGTAAATATACTAGTTGTTCATCTGGTTGGGTCTGGTTCCTCCATAGAATGTATGTCTCTATATTGGCGTGAACCTCCAGCCTCGTTTGTGGTATTGACAATCTAGCAACATTTGCAATTTGCATATCCAATGTGTATTCATACTGGTACAATGTTTGTGGATTGAAGGATGGAACTCCTGAAGATCCTGTAGCAAAAAGCATGAAACATTATTTTTTTATATACACTGTTATTGTTATAAACATGACAAACTATAGCCACATTTTCACAAAATATAAATGTAATCAGTTTTTTTTTACAAACCAGTCCTAAAATGTTACTAAATCCAGGACCCTGCATTCACTATATCTGGTCTCCTACAGTACAGATAACATAGAAATGCAATATCACACATAAACTGCAAAATTTATTTTCTCATCAGCAGTATATAGCAGTCTTGTGACTTCTATCAGTGTTTGGTTAAAGCTTGTAGGAGGAGTTTTTTATACTGCACGGCTGACCTATCAGGATGCAGGACCCCTGACCCTCTGTCTGGACAGTGCTAATTGACCCTGTGCTGATCACATGCAATCTCCCCAAAAAAACTCTCTAGCAATACACACCAAACTGAGCATGTGCAGCCTGACTCCAGTAACTCTGTCTTATCCAGACATGTTTTGGGGACAATGCAAGAAGAGGAGAATCTGTGCATCTGTTACACAATGCAGAGGATTAACCCCTTAGGTTTCACAGTGAGTATAACAAGCATGCTTTACTGCATTAACACACTGATTTTACTGTTGTGGGTTTTTTTTATATATTTTTTTTTTTTTTTTTTGCCACTTCAGCGAAATCTTATGAGAGACTTAATTCAACTTGAAAGTTCATCTTCGTCCCTTCTCCTTTTCACATCATTGTAGCTTAGATCACCTTATGTGAGGCAACTTTTTTTTTTTTTTTTTTTTTTTTGTATATTAAATCAGACTTTAACATTTTTATTAATCCGATCGATATTCTCCCCTTCCCCCCTGCCCCCCTTTCCCCCCCCCCTCTCTCCCTCCCCTACCTCACCCACCTCGGTCCTCTAAATCCATCGATATAGTCCTACTCTGCCTAAATATAATTTTCCGTTACTCGTACTGATTCTACAACCTCAATTCTTGCGCGTAGCTCCATGATTTTTTGAAGGTTCTCCAACACTCCCATTTTCCTTTCCACCCTGTCCCTTTTTCCTCTACCTCCTCTCTCAGACTTTCCATCCTATAGGTTTCTTCTACTGCGTCTATCCAGTCCCAAATTTGTGGGCTTTCTAGTCCTTGCCAATTCTTTGGAATAAGTCGCTTTGCTGCGTTTAGGAGATGTGGTATTATTGATTCCCTGTATTTCGCTGTCCCTTCGTCTGTTCCATGGAACAGGATAACCCATGGGTCATACTCCAGTGTCTTTTGGGTAATTTCTCTTACTAGATCTATTATTTTTACCCAATACGTTTTGATTTTCGGACATTGCCACCAAATATGTGCCATGGTTCCGATCTCCCTGCACCCTCTCCAACATTCAGGAGATTTTCCCGTTTGATATCTGCTTACTTTGTCTGGGGTCGCGTACCAACCAGCTAAACATTTGTAATTTAACTCTGCTGTCTTCATGTCCACCGCAGAATTATGTGCTAATTTCATTATTTTTCCTATTTTCAAAGTGCTATTCTGTGCTCCTAATTCCCTTTGCCATTTGGTGATGAATGGCGGGGTCACCAGCCCGTCAGTCGTCATAAGTATTTTATATATTCTTGAAATTGTATTTCTTGTATTTTCTGCTGTGCATACCCGCTCCAGCTGTGACAGGTCCTCTTCTGACCTGATTGGTTGTGGTAGATTCTTTACAAACTGGCCTAGCTGCTGATACCGCCACTCATTTATCACCATTAGCTCTTTCTTGTGTTCTAAATCTTGTAGTGTTCTTAATTTTCCATTTTCCATTATGTCCCTTAATTGTGCCCTGTCATTTTTAATCCAGTTACCTCCAATTTTTCCCCCCCCCCCCCCGGTGCAAACAACTCATTATTTTTTAACGCTATTAAAGGTGAATTGAAATCTCCATTTAAACTTTTATAAACCTTATCCCATATTCTTAACGTGTTTTGTGTCAGTGCATGAGTATTTATTCCTATACCTCTAAATTTTGGGGGGTTCCATATTATGTCTTTCAAACGTGCATTACACAGTGTACTCTCTATGCTCACCCACCTTTTTTCCCTACTGTCCCTTACCCATTCCACTACTCTGGATAATACTACAGCATTATAATAGTTTTGAATGTCGGGTATTCCTAAAACTCCTCTTTTTTTTTCCTGTTTTAATGTTAGAAAGGATATTCTTGGCTTTTTATTTTTCCATATGAAGTTCATCCCTATAGTTTTAAGTTTTCTGAGGTATGTTTGTGATAGTGCAACAGGTATCATCTGGAATTTGTAAGTTATTTTGGGGAGGATGACCATCTTTAGAGTATTTATGCGTCCGATCCAGGATATTGGCTTATTAAGAAGTCTTTTGCCTTCTTGTTTAATTTCGTCTAGGAGTGGTATATAATTAATTTTATAAATCTTTTCGAGGGAGTTAGTTAATTTTATGCCTAAATATTTGATTATTTTTCGCCAGGGGAAATGGAACTCTTTTTGTATCTCATGTTTTGCTCTTTTAGTCAAATTTATGTTCAGTATCTCTGATTTGGCTAAATTAATTTTAAAATTTGATAGTTCTCCATATTGTTTTAGGATTATGAGTAAATTCGTCAAAGTGGTCCTTGGGTGTCCGATGTAAAATAATATGTCATCAGCAAAAGCTGCTATTTTGTGTTCTTCCTCTCCTACCCAAATTCCTCTTACTTCTATGTTGTTTCTTATGGTGGCCAAGAGTGGTTCTACCGATATAATAAACAATAGGGGGGACAGGGGGCATCCCTGTCTCGTCCCATTCTTCATCTCGAAGGGGAGGGATGATAGTCCGTTTATTTTGACTGATGCTGTGGGGTGATGGTACAGTGACTGGATCCACTGGATCATTCTTGTTCCAAATCCCATTACTTCCAGAGTCTGTACCATGAATCCCCAGTCTACCCTGTCGAAAGCTTTTTCAGCGCCAATCGACAGGAGTAGACCTGGGGACCCGCTTTCTTTTATCCTCTGAATCAAAAGGAGTGACCTAACCCCATTATCCCTCCCTTCCCTACCTGAAATAAAACCCACTTGGTCCGGATGTATCAATTTGTTCATCAAACCCTTAATCCGCCTTGCCAATACTTTAGCGTAGAGTTTTATATCTGTATTTAAAAGCGAGATCGGCCTATAGCTGGAACAAATTGATACATCCTTTCCCTCTTTTGGTATAACCGTGATTGA
Source organism: Lithobates sylvaticus (assembly GCA_028564925.1). Taxonomy (NCBI): domain Eukaryota; kingdom Metazoa; phylum Chordata; class Amphibia; order Anura; family Ranidae; genus Lithobates; species Lithobates sylvaticus. The sequence continues at coordinate 138,852,985 of CM053036.1, read as the reverse complement.
GGCGTTCGCAGCCTCCCTGCTCAATCCATATTCCACTCCCAGGCCATTAAGGTACTGGCACAGTCTTGGAACCAGGATCTCCCCATATTTCTTATAATAGGCTGTTGTAAACCCGTCCGGGCCCGGACTTTTGCCTGGCGCCGTATCTTTTAAAGCTTCTTTAATCTCTTCCTGAGTTATGGGTGTCTCTAGCTCCTCCCTCTCCTCCTCTGTAATTACTGGTAGTTGTGCCTTAGTTAAGAACTCTTTCATTTTCCGAATTTTCTCCTCCCACGGAGGCGCCCTATTCTTTACGGAGTACAACTTCTCGTAGTAATTCTTAAATATTTCTGCGATTTCTTTAGTTTCATAAACCATCTCTCCAGTTTCAGTTTGTATTTTATCTATATAATTTACCGATTTTTTCTTTTGGAGTATTTTAGATAGATGTTTACTAGCTTTATTTCCCCATTTATATCGTTCTTGGGCTATTCTGTTATATTTTCTTTTTTCTTCTTGGTCCATATGTTCTTTCAGTTCCCCTCTTTTAATAACTAATTTTTGATATAAGGTGGGCTGGGGGCTTAAGTGTTTTTTATGTAGTTGCTCTGCTATCGCTACTTCCTCCCTTAACCCCTTTATTTTCTCTGCCCTCTCTTTTTTCTGTTTTGCTCCTAGCGCTATTAATATTCCTCTCACGTACGCCTTATGGGCCTCCCACAGTGTTGCTGCTGAAATCCCTTCCGTGTCATTTATCCGAAAGTACTGCTCTATTTCTTTTTTCAGCTTCTCAGCGCTTTCCTCCTCCCTTAACATTGCTTCGTTTATTCGCCATTTAGTGGGGTATCTTTGGTTTCCTACAGTTTTTAATCTCATTACTACCGGGGCATGATCCGACAATGAAGCTATTTCTATTTTTGTTTCGGTTACTTCACCGACCAGTCCCCGTGCACAGGGGAGAAGAACGTAAAGTCTTTACTTTTTTGATGCTGGATCCTCCAAGCATCAACTAGCTGGCATTCTTTTAATTTTTGTTTTAGTGCTTTTAACTGTACGTTCCCTGTCCCCTGCACACGGGACGTACTATCTACACTCGGTTCCAGACAGAGATTAAGATCCCCCATTAAGATCACATACCCCCTCTGAAAAGCAATCAGTTTTCCCAGTACTTTAATCAGGTATTTTGCTGGGTTCGTATTTGGGGCGTAGATATTTGCGAATGTGAGTTCCATTTCGCCTAGTTTTCCTTTTAAAAACAGGAATCTTCCCTCTGGGTCTGTCAACCTCTCTTCTAATTGAAATCTTATCCCTTTGGCCATCCCTATTGCTACTCCTCTTGCTCTTGTATTAACCGTGTCCCCATAATACCATGTCGGATAATTGGCTGATGATATTTTTATATTTGTTTCATGCGATAGGTGCGTTTCCTGTAGGAAAACTATGTCTGCGCGATGGTCCCTGAGTTCGTTGAGAATCTTGTTTCTTTTGGCTAGTGTATTTAAACCTCTAACATTGTATGTCAGGAATCGAATTTCATTCATTTATACTCTTTTTTTTTTTTTTTTTTTTTTTTTTAACGTCAACCCACGTACATACATTTGTCCTTAGTCTTTCTAGGCACTTTACTACCCGAGGTGGATGAGGTTCCCTCCCCCCTATCCCCCTATCTTCCCTCCCTCCCTCCCAGACTCCCCCTACCCACCCCTCCCGCCTTCCCCCCCTCCCTCCCTTGCCCCGTAATCCCTTGCCCCCCCCCCTTCTCCCCCTACCCTGTGGCCCATTACCGACCTCAATATCGTTGGTGGCCCTGTATCCCATGGTCACCCCCGTTTTTTTTTTTCTAGTGAGGTGGGGTTCCCCAACTTCCGCCCTTGTCCACCCTCCCCTCTGCTTGCAGGTATAACAACTTAAAAAAAAAAAAAAAAAACGTATAAGCAAAGGGAGGTGTTTGTGATCTTCCTGGTCACACCCCCGCCCAGACACCTCCTCCATCCCCTAGGCCCCCCGACTTCCCCCCCCCCTCCCCCCCGCCGCCAGAAAGAAGATTACTAAGTTAGAGAATCTTGAGTTTTTCTCTCCCTCCCTCTACTCCCCCTCCCCCTCTGACCAGCCTGGCAATTCTATGACTTGAAGACCGAGCTTGTTACAGAACTCGGCTAAATCCTCCGGGAAAACTAATCTGGCTGATATTCCTTCTTTCTGTCCTATAAGGCATGCTGGGAACCCCCAGTTATATTTAATATTCTGAGTCCGCATTTGTTCTAGTAGAGGTTTCAGGAATCTTCTTCTTGCCAGAGTTTCTGGGGCTAGGTCCGTATATAACTGTACCTCTGCTCCTTCATATAATACTGGCGCAGCCCCTCTTGCCTTGGTCCATATCTCGGCCCTATCTTCATAGAATCTAAATCTGGCTATTATGTCCCTCGGCCTCTCTCCTGCGGTATCCCTCGCTCTTCCAACTCTATGGATCCTCTCGATCTTCGGGAACTCTTCTGGGGGTCTCCTTAGAATAGGATTGAATAATTTTTCCATGATTTTTCTCAGGTCTTCCCCCCTGCTTTCTGGAACCGCACGGATCCTGAGATTCTGTCTGCGGTTCCTATTCTCCTGATCTTCTAATCTATACAATATTTTCCTCTGGTTCCATTTAGTTAACTTTAGTTGTTCCTTTAATGTATTAAGCTCCTGGTCTTGTTTCTCTGTTCTGTCTTCTATTACTTCGACCCTCGTCAAGAGGTGTCCCAGGTCTCCTCTTAGGCCATTTATATCCGCTCTAATTGCATTTTCGAGTTTCAGGAACATATCCGTCATTTCACCTTTTGTTGGTAGTAGGGAAACTGTTCTTTGTTCCTCCACTCTACTTATCTCTAATTCACTCTCCAAAGTCATATCTTCCCTGGATTGGTCTGCAGCTTCCCCCAGTTTTGAGGTGTTACCTTTTCTTCTATCCGTTTTCCCTTGTTGCGGATCTGCTGCTTGAGGACTAGCTCCCTGGTTCAAGTATTGTTTTATTGTACTACTTGTTGCTTTCGTAGTTTTTGCGGTGCTCCCTTTCGTTGTTTTACTCGTATTTTTGCTCATCGTGCTTTCTTTGTTTCTTCTAATTCGTTTCCCCAGTTTGTCCCTCTCTTCTCCCTTCCCTTCTCTTGTCTACCTTCCCTCTTACCTTTTTCAACGTCCCGGTTTTTAATTTGACCAGCTTCAAGATAACGGACAGGAGACGCTTATCCCCAGAGAGAAAGAGAAAGGAAGGAAGGGAAGGAAGGACCGGCTTTATGGGGGGCAGGCAGGGGTTCGAGTATTAGTTCTGGGTACAAGCGGTAGTCATACCCTGAGATTCTGTCCACTTCCCCAACCTCTAGAGATCGTAATGTTACTAGGACTTCAGCTTCTTTCGAGGGGGCCCCCTCCCTTTAGAAGACCCAAATCTGTTTATTTGATTATCTGTACCGTTGCTCTCTCTAGTGTTTATGTTGATACCGGCTACTGTACCCACCGGAAGGTTTCCGCGCTGGTTTCACAATCCGTTTTGGGATTCCCTTTCCTGGGCTTGAACTATATAGGGCTAAGGGGGGTTTGTCTCTATGTCTCCCCTTCTCTGTCTTGTCTGTCATTAGTTGGTTGAGGCTTCATAACTGGGGGTGTATAGCACTTTCTATTCCTTTTAGGGTCCGGCCTCTATCTCCTCAGGGTACCTCTTCTGTGCACCAGTGACACAGGACCAGGGCAGTGAGAGCTTCTACCACTTTTTAGGGGGCCCTATCCCCAAGTTCCCAGTTCGATTTCCTTGTACCTTAGTCCCAGGAGTTAATTTGGATACTATCCGCTTATGATGCCCCAGATTCACCTCCAATATCCCCTATTGTCCACTTTAATCTTATTGTTCAATGGCTAACTCCGGGAGCCAAATCTTAAGGGATAGGAGGAGTGGGCCGACAGCGAGGAGGTCCCATGCAGTTCTAGTTCCAGGTTAGAAAAATCAACTAGGGTTCCGTCCCGGTATTCACTACTTCAGGTGTCTATATGTCGGGGGCAACACGGGGGGGTTCAGAGTCTCATTTAGGGCCGGTTTTAAAAAAGTCACAGCTACCAACAAATTTGTTTCTCACTCTGCGTTTAGGTATTCACAATTTCACCAGCTAATTTCACCAACCATCCGGTTTTCCCCCCCTGGGTCTTTATCCCCCTGTCAATTTTGTTTGTTTATACAACCATGCACATCCAACTATTGTTTGTTATACTTGTTGTTCAAATACCAGGTAGGATAAGTAATAAGCAGAATGATCAGACACCAGGTAGGATAAGTAATAAGCAGAATGAACAAAACATATACCGTTTCCGGGCTAAGATAGAGGGGGATACTCATTTTTAAATAAGCTATTTCTTACAAACCGGCAACCCTTCTGACGTGCAGTATACAGTGGCCCGTTCCGGGGGTACCTCTTAGTTATGTTCTTCCTCCCTTGCACATCCAACTGTTGTTTATTACACTTGTTATTCAAAGCACCAGGTAGGGTGAGTAATAAGCAGAATGATCATAACATGATTTCCGGGCTGAGATAGAGAGGAATCCTCATTTTCAAGTATACAATTTCTTACGGAACAGCAACCCTTCAGAGATACAGTTTACAGTGTCCCGTTCAGGGGGTACCTCTTAGTTGTGTTTTTCCTCCCCGACTCGCTCTCCTTAGTCTCCCATCAGCCTACCAAACAAAGATGATCTTTCCTACCTTCGCTGGAACGCTGCATGTGTATCCGTTACCTCATCTCCTCTGGTCTGGATCTACAGCGGGATGATGCCTGATAAGAGGCTACAGCTGGCGGGGCGGGGGGTAGGGGGTAAGGGAGAGTGAAGGTTGTATCTCTCGGCCGTCTGTGCGTCCTCTTCAACTCGCTTTCTCCCCGCTCCGCTTCTTTACTCTAGTGGCGTCGGGGGGGAGAGGGTTCACGGGGTCCGTCGGCTTCTCGCACGGAGCCTCTCACACTCCATGCCGTGGATGTGTTTCCCGGATCTCCGCACCGGTGCAGACCTCGCGGCTCCGTCAGGCCCCTCCCTCAGTGACGCGTATACAGCCTAAACAGGAACAGTTAATACAAAGCTCCTACATAATTTGTGCTTTTCTAGAAATTTACCCCAAAACAAAAAAGCCTACTGGCTGGATGCATATCACAGAAATGCAATTTTGATGTATTGGAATGGTAAAGCTCAAAGTGAAATTTTGCATTTTAATTTAGGTTTCTTTCACACGGGCTTTCCGCCCGACAGACTCTGTTTAGCTCAGCAGGGGATCGATCCGTTGATCCCCATTGAGCAGACAGATGGCAGGTCCATCTCCACTCTCTGTGCAGAGACGGACCTGTCAGAGCCCCACTGTCCTCAATGGGGAGATCGGATGAAAACAGACCGCCATTCCGTTTTCATCTGAATCTATCCGATCCGAACCGCCAGACGGATGGAAAACATGGGTTACCATTAATCTGGTTTAAGGGACTGGATCGGACCGGATATAGGTGGATGTCAGCAGACATGTTATTGTTGACATATGCAGCTCCATAGGGCTGAATGGAGCATCCGATCAGGTCCGCCTGAAACTAACAGGCGGACCTGATCTGAAAGCCCGTGTGAAAGCGGCCTTAGGGGAGTTTTTCCCTTTTCTATGGTGCATTTCCACTAATGCAGAAAACAACAATTTGTACGCTCAAATTATTACATAACAAGGCCGGCTTCACACCTTTGCATGATTACATACTAAACATACAAAAGTGCTTTGTGATTCTTTTTATTTTAAAGCACCCACTGCTGTACGTTGTAGTGTGCACTGGGGTAATTGGCCACCTATTCGAAATGAATGGACTACAGCAGTGGTTCTCAACTCTGTCCCCAAGTACCCCCAACAGGCCATGTTTTGGGAAATTCTCTTAGATTAAATAGCTGTCCAAAATACCAAGCCATTGACTTTGATTTAAAGCACCTGTGTAAGATAAAGGGAACCCTGCAAACATGGCCTGTTGGGGGTACTTGAGCATAGGGTTGAGAACCACTGGACTACAGTAACACAATGCACAATAATGCAAATGAAGCTGGCCTAACATAAGAGCTAACGGGGCTTGTGTAGACACAAAGAGCTTTAGGTTTACATTGAAATCTTAAAGTGTCATTAAACCCAGACTATTGAAAAAGACTCATTACATGCTACATAACAGAGTGTGCATACTCACCAAGCCACTAAAGCATTCGTTTTGTGTAGAGTGAAATCATATCTGGCTGCCATCAGCTGTCCCTTCCATCTTCTCTGTGTCCCCACTGCAGCCTGAGATTGTGTAGATCAGCTGGTGTCCTCTACTGAGCATGCTCAATTTTAGCTCCCTTCTAAGCTCTTTAATTACTACTATACTATTTTTTCTTATCTGGGCAGCACACATAAATATAGAGTCACAGATGTGGTCGTATACACAGTGGTAAATGATACTCCCATCCTGCCCTCTTCCTCCATGTCCTCCTATTGCTAAACACTATGGGGGCAGGATATAGTATGCTGATTACATTCACTAAGACTCACAAAACGCCTAGTTTTAATATAAATCAGTATTAAATACAGTATATCAAATGTAATTGCTAATACCTGCAAAGTAAAAAAGAGTTTTGGATGAAAATGCCCTCACAAAAGGAAAGCTAGTGGCAGGCATCTTAGACTCTGCCCACACAATATTAATGCACAAAAAATACACATTTAACCACTTAAGCCCCGGACCATTTTGCTGGCCAAAGACCAGAGCACTTTTTGCAATTCGGCACTGCTTCGCTTTAACTGACAATTGCGCGGTCGTGCGATGTGGCTCCCAAACAAAATTGACGTCCTTTTTTTCCCACAAATAGAGCTTTCTTTTGGTGGTATTTGATCACCCCTGCGGTTTTTATTTTTTGCGTTATAAACAAAAAAAGAGCGTCAATTTTGAAAAAAACACATTATTTTTGACATCTTGCTATAATTAATATCCCCCAAAAATATATAAAAAAACTATTTTTTTCCTCAATTTAGGCTGATACATATTCTTCTACACATTCTTGGTAAGAAAAATCACAATAAGCGTTTATTGATTGGTTTGCACAAAAGTTATAGTGTTTACAAAATAGGGGATAGTTTTATGGCATTTTTATTAATAATTATTTTTTTACTAGTAATGGCGCGATCATCGATTTCTATCGTGACTGCAACATTATGGCAGACACATAGGACATTTTTGACACATTTTTGGGACCATTGTCATTTCTACAGCAATCAGTGCTATACAAATGCACTGATTCCTATGTAAATGACACTGGCAGTGAAGGGGTTAACCACTAGGTGGCAGTGTAGGGGTTAAGTGAGCCCTGGGGAGTGTTTCTAACTGTGGGGGGGTGTGGCTGTGTATGACACGTCACTGATCTCTGCTCCGATCACAGGGAGCAGAGATCAGTGACACTGTGGGACGATCGCGGGTATCCCCATGGCGATTGAGCCTGCGGGACCCGTGATCTGACTCACAGAGGTCCTGACCTGGCGGCGCGCACGTGATGGCATGGCGGAAAGTTTAACTGGACGTACCTGTACGCCCATTTGCCTGTCCTTGCCATTCTGCTGACGTATATCGGCGTGTGCCGGTTGGGAAGTGGTTAATGTTTAATAAATTGGAAGGCCGGGTACCGGCCTGAAGTTATGAGAGGAGCCCGGAGGGTATTTAAGCAGCCCAAAGGCCGCCGGTCTTTGTCGGTTTCCTGTGCGAGACATCTATTACGTCAGACGTCTAGGACCGACTCGTTCGAGACAAGCGCTGTTGGTGCCGGTTCGTGAGCTCCGTTTTCGTCTATACGTCTCCCTGTGTTGTTGCAGTCCCGCGTTCCGGGTTCGTAAGTCGTGTTGTCCCTTTGTGTCGCACTCGTGTCGCCGAGTCACAGTTCCGTACAGAGAGTCTGGTTCGGCTGTCGCATGTAGGGCTTCGGCTCCCATGTTTTACGTTCCCATGCACTGCTTATCATGTCACTAAACTGTGGTCTGCGTAGCTCACGAACCACGCACCGCTTGTCTCGAAACACTAAACAGTTACACGCACGTTTTTTTTGGTTGTACACGATCGGGAGCCACCTAGCGGCACGCACATTCAGGGCCGCCCGCCATGACACTCCGACCGATGCCGCATCCGGCACTCAAGGGTTCCCCTTACGCGGTCGGATTACGCAGTCTTTGAATCGTTCAAACATGGCTCACGCACGGGTGCCGTTCGCACTCACACGCATCATTCATGTCCTGTCATATCGTTTCAAATCGGTTATGCCAGCAAGCGTGCCGAATCGCTGTTTGCATTCCGAATCGCTGTTGGCATGTTAATTGTACGAATCACTTCGACCGTGTCGAAACATTTCATGTATTAGCATGGCAATCATTTCGTCATTTCAACATGGCTAACGTATCGGGCCATTCGGTCATGCTAAGTCATTTCGCATCATTTAAACAGGGCGTTCATGCCATCATTTCGATCCTGGCCGCACTCAGATTCAAGTCATGTCGCACTCAGGCACGGATTTGTCTCGGGGTACCCAGGTTACGGCCGTATTGCCATACATGTTTCAGAGATTGGCCCACCGCTCGTATGGATGCGGGCTTGAGTCTAGTCTTTGGCATGATTTCGGTCATTGGCCACGTATCGGTCTGAATCCGGTCGCATCCGGGATGCATCGATTCGCACTGGTTCGCCTAGCCGCTCGGCCCCCTTTCTATACATGCTCCAGAGACAGATTCAGTTACAAGTTGCTCGGTTTGTTGAAATCTAGTCTTTGTCATGGTTTCATTTCGGTCACTATACCTCTGGGTGGATCCGGTCGCATCCATAGATGCTCCGATCGGGGCAATCCAGACGCACGGCTACCCGGCCTCATTTCGATACATGCGCCAAGGGCGGAATCGCATCACAGGTTGCGTCATTCTTGATTCTTGCCCTTGTCATGGTATGTCATTTCTGTCTCACCTTACCACGCCCGGCATGAATGCAGTCACTTCCCCGCACTAATTCGTGTCGGCGTGCCCTAGGCCGGCCTCATTTCAATACATGCGCCAGGGACGGAATCGCATCGCAGGTTTTCGGTCAACTTTTGATTCTTGTCCTTGTCATTTTATATCATTTCTGTGTCACCTTACCACGCCCCGGCGTTAATTTAGTCACTTCCCTGTACGAATTCGCGCCAGCGTGCCCTAGGCAGGCCGCATTTCAGTACATGCTCAAAAAAAAAAAAAAAATGCTCAGTCACTAGACAGTGGCGTGATGATCAAGGTCGCTGTCATACGAGTGCTAGCGTTTCACCTCATGCAGTAGCACTTTGAGTTGAACCCGGTGGCATCCAGTATGCCACAGTTCGGCCCCAGCGTACCCAGGCAATTGGCCTCATTTCACGGTTGTCTCATTTCTGTACGTGCTCCAGAGTCCGGCCCACAGTCACCCCCATACGGTACGTCCGGGCCTGGTCTCTGTCACGGGAAGTTCATTTCAGTCAAGGCAACATGTCATTTCATTTATTTGTGTTGTTGTCTGTCATTTAATTCCACAGCTGTCACGCCAGTCGACTTAAATCACTATCGCCTGTTGTTATCGTCAACATTTGGGTACCGTCGCTCAAGACGACACCAGTTTCAGGCTCTTAAATAGGTACTTTCTCTCACACTCTCTCAGGTCAGTCGGATTCAGTAGGTCCACCTGCACCAGCTCAATCAGGGTTCCAGCAGGTAAAAAAAAATATATATATATATAAAAAAATATATATAAAAAAAAAAACGAAAAAAAAAAAACGCACGTTTTTCACGTCAGGTACGTATACCATAGGTTACACGACCAAACTAATTTCTTGTCACCTCTTTATAGGCCCAGCCTGCAGACACGTGACCAGTCAACCGAGCAATGGGTCTTGGCAGCTGCCATGTCCTCAGTCAGCAGCGATGACCTCGCCACCCCGCTATCTCCAGCGTCAGCCTCCGAGACTGGCAGTGCCCAGTCCCTCAGGGCGTGGACAATTCCCAGGCTGTCCGCCGAGTTGAGGCGCAGAGGGGTACCCTTCTCATCCGCGGCCAGGAAGGCGGAGCTATTCAGGCTCCTCTTCCCACCACCGGCCACAGCAGGTTCCAGCAGCCAGCAGGCGTCCCTGGAATCCATTTCGACCGCCGTCGCTCAGCTACACGCCCTCGTATCTTCCCTGTCTTCCTCGATCATCGAGGGCCAGGACAGGGTGACACGCCTGGAGACCAGCCCGGCCACCACGGTTCCGGACCCTGACATGGTCCCAGCCATCAATGCACCGGCCGCAGGTGGCGAGTTGGCCACAACTACCGTTCATCCTTCCCACCTGGTGCCACCCAGCGTAGGGAAGGACATTTTAGAGGGCAGAGACGTTAACCTGGCCTCACTCATGATCTCGGTCCATGACTTGGCCGAGAACAAGGCCTACACCTGGGCGGACGTCTCGGTGGTTTGAAGGCTAAGGATCCGAGGCTCAACAGAAAGCTCACGGTGCCTGAGTTCACGCTCGCTTTCGGTATGTTCAGGGACGTGCTGTGCTCAGCCTCCCCTGGCAGGCGAGAGGAACTGGACCTCTACCTCCATCTAATCGTAGACCTGGGCCACAAATACGGTGGTTCAGCGTTCTACGATTATCATCGGTCCTCTCGGCCAAAGCCGCGGCCAGGTTCTGGCAGTTCCATTTGACAACGGACTGGAGTGTAGTGGACACCAAGTTGTTCTGCCGCCACTTCGCGGGTCTACGGTCCCCACTGTGTGCTGTCTGTCAGTCAGCATCCCACACCGCGGTCTGGTGTGCCAACATAGTCTCTGTCTACCCGACAGCTAGCACGGCCTCTGCCAGCACGAGTCATGCTCAGCAGGCCCCGGCGCAAGGGCAGAAGGTGGACAAATTGGGACGTCCGGTGCGGATGGTTGGGGGAGCCGCCATTCGCAACAACTTCAACTACGGCTCCTGCAATTTTAGCCAGTGTCGGCTGTTGCACGTCCGCACCCTATGCCAGAGGGCGCACCCCAGGGTCCTGTGTGAGGTCAAACAGAAGGAACCTGACTAAGCCGGGTCAATGTCCTCAGGGGCGGGCTGGGCCGGGGGGCAGGGATGCAAATGCCCCCTGGGCCGCTCTGATTCCCCAGAAAAAGGCTGATGTGCTGCCAGCGGTGAACATCGCATGTGTTACTGCTGGTGCCATTGATAGGGCTGTACAACCCCATCAGGTGGCAGCTTTATAGTCCATGTCTACACCCCCCCCCCCCCGCCCACATACCACCAGTCGCCGCTGTCACAGGATCCACAAGGCAGCGGCGCTGACAGTGACAGGCTGGGTGAAGGGAAAGCCTTCAGCTGCGGGGGATTTCCTCCCCCTCCCTCTCCTCTTCACACAGACACTGCCTTTCGTCCGCTCTCTTCCTTTGCTCATTGGCCATGGTCAGAGCCAATGAGAGGGAGGAGTCAGAGCAGGAGAGGATCATGGGACATGTAGTCCCGAGTACCAGGAAAAAAATGGTGATTGCCTGTGAAGAATGGACTGTAGCCTGCAACATGCACAGGGGGAAGGGAGAGAACACCAGGAGGCTGCAAAGAACATCGAGGGAGATAAGAGGGCATCATGAGGTGGTGAGTTGGAGGGAGCCTGAGAGGGAAGAATTATTTCACTTTTCCCTGCTGGGAAGACACTGCAGCTGAGCAAGGTGGTGACCCTTTCCTGGAAGCAGCAACACTGTCAGCCACAGGTTACTTGTTGCAGACCCCCCTTATCTTCTGTGTGGGGCAACAATACAAATGTGGCAGCCCATGCATTGTGGGCACCGCCCCCCCCCCAAATCCCTGCTGCCGCCACTCATCCATGCGCACGACCCCTTTCAGGATGTCGGGTGCATGGATTCCAATGTTTTTTTTTTTTTTTTTTTTTAAGCACCTGACTAGAGCCAGAGGCTCCATTAGGTTTTCGAAATAGGGTGGACTTGGGGCACAGAGAGTGTGCCCTGATCCCACCCAATTGTGGAGCGGGGTCTCTCTCTGTGTAGGGAAATGTGGAGCGGGGTCTCTCTCTGTGTAGGGAAATGTGGAGTGGAGTCTCTCTCTGTTCAGGGAAATGTGGAGCGGGGTCTCTCTCTGTGTAGGGGAATGTGGAGTGGGGTCTCTCTCTGTGCAGGGAAATGTGGAGCGGGGTCTCTCTCTGTGTAGGGAAATGTGGAGCGGGGTCTCTCTCTGTGTAGGGGAATGTGGAGTGGGGTCTCTCTCTGTGTAGGGGAATGTGGAGCGGGGTCTCTCTCTGTGTAGGGGAATGTGGAGTGGGGTCTCTCTCTGTGCAGGGAAATGTGGAGTGGGGTCTCTCTCTGTGCAGGGAAATGTGGAGCGGGGTCTCTCTCTGTCTGTGCAGGGAAATGTGGAGCGGGGTCTCTCTCTGTGCAGGGAAATGTGGAGCGGGGTCTCTCTCTGTGTAGGGAAATGTGGAGCGGGGTCTCTCTCTGTGTAGGGGAATGTGGAGCGGGGTCTCTCTCTGTCTGTGCAGGGAAATGTGGAGCGGGGTCTCTCTCTGTGCAGGGAAATGTGGAGCGGGGTCTCTCTCTGTGCAGGGAAATGTGGAGCGGGGTCTCTCTCTGTGCAGGGAAATGTGGAGCGGGGTCTCTCTCTGTGCAGGGAAATGTGGAGCGGGGTCTCTCTCTGTGCAGGGAAATGTGGAGCGGGGTCTCTCTCTGTGTAGGGAAATGTGGAGCGGGGTCTCTCTCTGTGTGCAGGGAAATGTGGAGCGGGGTCTCTCTCTGTGCAGGGAAATGTGGAGCGGGGTCTCTCTCTGTGCAGGGAAATGTGGAGCGGGGTCTCTCTCTGTGTAGGGAAATGTGGAGCGGGGTCTCTCTCTGTGTAGGGAAATGTGGAGTGGGGTCTCTCTCTGTCTCTCTCTGTAGGGAAATGTGGAGTGGGGTCTCTCTCTGTGCAGGGAAATGTGGAGCGGGGTCTCTGTGCAGGGAAATGTGGAGCGGGGTCTCTGTGCAGGGAAATGTGGAGCGGGGTCTCTCTCTGTGCAGGGAAATGTGGAGCGGGGTCTCTCTCTGTGCAGGGAAGTGTGGAGCGGGGTCTCTCTCTGTGCAGGGAAGTGTGGAGCGGGGTCTCTCTCTGTGCAGGGAAATGTGGAGCGGGGTCTCTCTCTGTGCAGGGAAATGTGGAGCGGGGTCTCTCTGTGCAGGGAAATGTGGAGCGGGGTCTCTCTCTGTGCAGGGAAATGTGGAGCGGGGTCTCTCTCTGTGCAGGGAAATGTGGAGCGGGGTCTCTCTCTGTGCAGGGAAATGTGGAGCGGGGTCTCTCTCTGTGCAGGGAAATGTGGAGCGGGGTCTCTCTCTGTGCAGGGAAGTGTGGAGCGGGGTCTCTCTCTGTGCAGGGAAGTGTGGAGCGGGGTCTCTCTCTGTGCAGGGAAATGTGGAGCGGGGTCTCTCTCTGTTCAAGGAAATGTGGAGGGGGGTCTCTCTCTGTGCAGGGAAATGTGGAGCGGGGTCTCTCTCTGTTCAGGGAAATGTGGAGCGGTCTCTCTCTGTGCAGGGAAATGTGGAGAGTGGTCTCTCTCTGTTCAGGGAAATGTGGAGCGGGGTCTCTCTCTGTGCAGGGAAATGTGGAGCGGGGGTCTCTGTGCAGGGAAATGTGGAGCGGGGTCTCTCTCTGTGCAGGGAAATGTGGAGCGGGGGTCTCTCTCTGTGCAGGGAAATGTGGAGCGGGGTCTCTCTCTGTGCAGGGAAATGTGGAGCGGGGTCTCTCTCTGTGCAGGGAAATGTGGAGCGGGGTCTCTCTCTGTGCAGGGAAATGTGGAGCGGGGTCTCTCTCTGTGCAGGGAAATGTGGAGCGGGGTCTCTCTCTGTGCAGGGAAATGTGGAGCGGGGTCTCTCTCTGTGCAGGGAAATGTGGAGCGGGGTCTCTCTCTGTGCAGGGAAATGTGGAGCGGGGTCTCTCTCTGTGTAGGGAAATGTGGAGAGGGGTCTCTCTCTGTGCAGGGAAATGTGGAGCGGGGTCTCTCTCTGTGCAGGGAAATGTGGAGCGGGGTCTCTCTCTGTGCAGGGGAATGTGGAGTGGGGTCTCTCTCTGTGCAGGGAAATGTGGAGCGGGGTCTCTCTCTGTGCAGGGAAATGTGGAGCGTGGTCTCTCTCTGTGCAGGGAAGTGTGGAGTGGGGTCTCTCTCTGTGCAGGGAATGTGGAGCGGGGTCTCTCTGTGCAGGGAAATGTGGAGTGGGGTCTCTCTCTGTGCAGGGAAATGTGGAGCGGGGTCTCTCTCTGTTCAGGGAAATGTGGAGCGGGGTCTCTCTCTGTGCAGGGAAATGTGGAGCGTGGTCTCTCTCTGTGCAGGGAAATGTGGAGCGGGGGTCTCTCTCTGTGCAGGGAAATGTGGAGCGGGGTCTCTCTCTGTTCAGGGAAATGTGGAGCGGGGTCTCTCTCTGTTCAGGGAAATGTGGAGCGGGGTCTCTCTCTGTAGGGAAATGTGGAGCGGGGTCTCTCTCTGTGCAGGGAAATGTGGAGCGGGGTCTCTCTCTGTGCAGGGAAATGTGGAGCGGGGTCTCTCTCTGTGCAGGGAAATGTGGAGCGGGGTCTCTCTCTGTGCAGGGAATGTGGAGCGGGGTCTCTCTCTGTGCAGGGAAATGTGGAGCGGGGTCTCTCTCTGTGCAGGGAAATGTGGAGCGTGGTCTCTCTCTCTCTGTGCAGGGAAATGTGGAGCGGGGTCTCTCTCTGTGCAGGGAAATGTGGAGCGGGGTCTCTCTCTGTGCAGGGAAATGTGGAGCGGGGTCTCTCTCTGTGCAGGGAAATGTGGAGCGGGGTCTCTCTCTGTGCAGGGAAATGTGGAGCGGGGTCTCTCTCTGTGCAGGGAAATGTGGAGCGGGGTCTCTCTCTGTGCAGGGAAATGTGGAGCGGGGTCTCTCTCTGTGCAGGGAAATGTGGAGCGGGGTCACTCTCTGTGCAGGGAAATGTGGAGCGTGGTCTCTCTCTGTGCAGGGAAATGTGGAGCGTGGTCTCTCTCTGTGCAGGGAAATGTGGAGCGTGGTCTCTCTCTCTGTGCAGGGAAATGTGGAGCGGGGTCTCTCTCTGTGCAGGGAAATGTGGAGCGTGGTCTCTCTCTGTGCAGGGAAATGTGGAGCGGGTCTCTCTCTGTGTAGGGAAATGTGGAGCGGGGTCTCTCTCTCTGTGTAGGGAAATGTGGAGCGTGGTCTCTCTCTGTGCAGGGAAATGTGGAGCGGGGTCTCTCTCTGTGTAGGGAAATGTGGAGCGTGGTCTCTCTCTGTGCAGGGAAATGTGGAGCGGGGTCTCTCTCTGTGTAGGGAAATGTGGAGCGTGGTCTCTCTCTGTGTAGGGAAATGTGGAGCGTGGTCTCTCTCTGTGCAGGGAAATGTGGAGCGGTGTCTTTCTCTCTGTGGCATATTGACCCGGCCGGCCGAGACCCATTTGTTCCACTACTGGGCTCTATCACCTGCACTGGTTGCTAGGATAGCCTGGCATCTAGCAACCAGCGATGTCACAATCCAAAGGAGGAAAGCGAGGCTGAGGCCGCAGGATTTAAAGCAGAGGAGGATCTTATGCCTCCTCCAACGCCTATTACTGTTTGGCTCCACCCACCTCCTCCCTCCATCTTCTCCTGTGCGTCGCCATGCACCTCAGAGCCTGCCTGATGGAAGGGAACTGTCCCTGACTGTGCCAGGACCACCTCTACAGAGTCAACCTGCTTGAGGTGAGGTTGGGAGCAGTGAATGAATTACTGTATAACATATGTGTAATGTGGAGCATGTGTGTCATGGGAGCATGAGCTGGCAGCAGAGGAGGTGGTCACATCCTTAGATCTTAGCCAGGGGTCATGCTGGGACTTGCACCCCAAAAGTGAAGGACTACAGGTCCCAGCATAAACCCCTCAGAGCTCAGAATGTGTCACACACCCCTGCCCCCCCCCCCCAACTAGTGAAGGACTGCAGGTCCCACTGCCCCAGCTTAAACCCCTCAGAACGTGTCCCCCTGGCCCTTAAACTAGTGAAGGACTACAGGTCATAGCATGAACCCATGGGATCTAAGGGGCCATATCCTTAAATCTCAGGGGTTCATGCTGGGGCTTGTTTTAATCCTTCACTTTTGAGGATATGACCCCCAAAGTGAAGGACTACAGGTCCCAGCATGAACCCCTCAGCGCTCAGGATGTGTCACCCACCCCCCCCCCCCCACTAGTGAAGAATTACAGGTCACAGCATGAATCCGTGAGATCTAAGGGGGTCACATCCTTAGATCTCAGGTCTTCATGCTAGGACTTGTACTCCGTAAATAATTGGGGGGGGGGGGGGTCTCATCCTTAGACCTTAGATCTCAGGCGTTAATGCTTGGACTTGTAGTCCTTCAATAATTGCAGGGGGGGGGTCAGGTCCTCAGCTCTGAGGGATTCATACAGAGACTTGTTTGCACTTTAGATCCTGGAGGCCATGGTGGTACAAGTCCCACAAGGGCCCTGGAGGGCCACATTGTCCTCCCTGCCACTACCCCACCTTTGTGATAATGTAAAACCTTAGAATGTTTTCCCTTATCTATCACTTTGCCACCACTGGCTCTATGGGCCACTTGACTGGACTTGCCCCCCAGGCCTAAGGCTGACCTTCGGGTCTAAGAGTAGTCCTTGGTCGTTCGATAAAGTTCGCAGAGACCCTGGCGCGGATCTTTTTCCACGAGGCACAGTGCCACGAGGTCATCCATTATTTGGACGACTTCCTTCTGATAGAACCACCCGGGGGTTCCCCCAGGGGACCTGGGAAAATTGAGGACTGTTTTCAACGATCTGAACGTCCCCGTAGCGGAACACAGGGTTGACGGCCCGGCGCACAAGATCACGTTCTTGCGCGTCGACCTTGACACTCTAGCCATGCAGGCCAGCCTTCCCGCAGACAAGTTGGACCGTATCAGGACGGTTCTACGAGAATTCACCCGGGTGAGGGGATGTACTCAGAAGCACTTCAGTCTCTCCTCGGGATGTTGAGTTTTGCTATGAGGATCATCCCCCAGGGCCGCTCCTTGGTGTCCCGGCTGCTGGTCTTCCTGTCCTACACTCGGGACCCAGACCAGGTCATCAGGCTGGGTACGGCAGCCAGGGCAGATCCGGCCATATGGGAAGACTTTCTCATCAATTGGAACGGTGTGTCCCTCTTCATCCCAGTAGTGTCCTCGATGTCACCACAGGTGGTGACAGATACTGCGGCATCCACAGGATGTGCCGCCATTTTTGGCCATTTGTGGTTCGCCGCCCCCTGGCCTCCACAGGCACTAGCCACATCAGGCTTCACTACCACGTCAGCCCTCTTTGAGCTGTACTCCATCATAGCAGCCGCTCACCTATGGGGTCACCATTGGTCTAGCCCCACATTTACGGTCAGCTACTGACATCATCAACTCTTCGCTTGCCCGCAACACTCGTTGGGCCTACCGCACGGCCTAGAGGGCATTTAATAAGTTCCTGCCCCAACGCCCACGGGAACCTTCCAGCGTCAAGCAGGTTCTGGCGTTTATCGCTCATGGCCATTCTCACCTGGCACGGTCACACAACACGATACGCCAGTATGTAGCTGGGGTGCAGCACTACTTGTTTCTTCAAGACCCTGCGAGGTCTGCGGTGTTCTCCTGCCACACAGTAAGGGCTCTACTGCGCAGAGTTCAGAAACGCCAGCGGCTGCCGATCACTGGGGAGACCTTTAAGGGGATGTCGGACATCTTGGTTAGGTCCCCTTCTGGTCTCCTCCTCAGCACCGTCCTGCAGGCTACGATTCACGTGGCGTTTATGGGTTTCTGCGGCCCAGCGAGTTCACTCACAGCCACCCAGCTGGTCCAGTCTTGCATAAAAGTAACCTCTTCCGTCACCAGGATCACTATGTTCTTCACTTGGCGATGTCTAAAACTCAGCAGCGAGGTTCCGGAGCAGGTATACACCTGTACAGGACCCACAATAACTAGTGCCCAGTTACCGTATTAAACCGGTTGATGGCATTGCTGCCCGACCGCCCAGGTTCCAGTCCGCTGTGACCCTTCCCAGTTAAGCCTCTCAACTCGTCACAATTCGGGGAACATATCCGGGTCCTTCTCGGCAATCTACATTTGGAACCCAGCCAATACCCCGGTCATTCATTCCGAATAGGGGCGGCCACGATAGCCTCAAGACAGGGGGTTCCGGACCATGTGATAAAGAAACTAGGTCGGTGGAAGTCGGCCTGCTTCTCCCGCTACATACCTGACCCACAGCTGGAGATGGCTCAGGCCTTTGCCCGACTTACTCAGGGACATTTACCTTTAATAAATAATTATTCCCTACCTGAAAGTTTTTGCCCCCTTATTTTGGTGTACCATACGGTAGACCAGGGCATGCTTTCGGGTCTATTTCATGTTGGTAAGTTTGTGTTATTCCTGTATGTCATCGTTACTCATATCGTCCATAGGGCTCTAGACCATAAATTGGAAGGCCGGCTACCGGCCTGAAGTTATGGGAGGAGCCCGGAGGGTATTTAAGCAGCCCAAAGGCCGCCGGTCTTTGTCGGTTTCCTGTGCGAGACACCCACCCACCCTCCCCTTTTAAAAGCTTCTTCCAAGTATTCTTACCCCAGACTGAATACTCATTTCACATTATTCCATAACTACTTTTTATCATTCCTTATCTAGGGTATGCCCCCTTATTTTGGTGTACCATACGGTAGACCAAGGCACGCTTTCGGGTCTATTTCATGTTGGTAAGTTTGTGTTATTCCTGTATGTCATCGTTACTCATATCGTCCGTAGGGCTCTAGACCATAAATATTTATTGGCAGATGTAAAACAGTTATTTGACATTTATAATGTAATGTGAATTGCTCTCGGGGCTTGACAGACACAGACTCCCACTGTAGAGAGCATACATCAGCAGAGTAATGCCCCGTACACACATTCCGACCACAAAATCCGTCGGATTTTTTCCGACGGATTTTGGCCGAAACTTATGTTGCATACACACGGTCGGACAAAGTTGTTGGGAAATCTGATTGTTCCGAACGAGGTGACGTATAAAACGTACGACGGGACTACGTAGAGGCCAGTAGCCAATAGCTTTAGTCTCCGAATGTCTTCTGAGCATGCGTGGCACTTCGTGCGTTGGAATTCTCTGCACACAATTGGAAAAAGTCTGATCGGATTTTGTTGTCGGAAAATTGCAGATGGTGGATAGGGATCAAAAAATGCATTGATATCTCATATTTGGGGATGCATACACTTGAATGGGCTGCCCTACGGGCAACAATTACCCCAAAGAAGCACCAGAACTTTTCTTTAAAGTGGATTGTGGTGTGTTTTTTACTGTGCTTTTTGGTGCGCTTGCATCGCATTTCTGTAATGCAAAGCAAGAAGTGTAAGTTACCATGACTTACCTCCATCTGGAAATGTTTCTTTACTGGCTATTTTTGTCTTCAGCATTCTGAATCCCAGATATAGACCAAGTATGTGGCATGTACAGCCAGAACTCTGGATCTGCATATTTGATCCAGGACAGTGACTCAGAAAGTACTGAAGCCAATAGATCTTAAAACGAATGACAGAACCCATAATACCCTTGCCACAGTTTTCCTTTAAAACTTTGGCCATTTTAAACAGTCACCTAAGTACTGAGCTGCACTTTTCCTTTTTCTATCTGGCAGCGCCTTAAAATGTTGTCATGTGTGTTCTTATAGTTAATTATAGTGCAAATACTCCTCAGGAAAAGTTAAATACTGCAAACATTTAATTTCGCCGAAGGTAAAATGCATACAACTGTGTCAAGAATATATCTACTTAACAGTTTGTCTCATTCTATAATTTTGAGATCATAAACTCATATTTCATTTGAACTACTGTTGTCTGTGTTTCTTATCTGTCTAATATGTTCAAAAATGGGCTTTATTTTGGCCACTTGCTCCAATAGTGCAAATGTACCTTATTTGCTACATGCGGTGACAATATCTTCTTCAGCTAATTATTATGGTGTGCTGTGGGTCTGCTATACACACACAATGTGTTTGCTCTTAATGGATCTAATGCATGAAGTTCAAAAAACATTATGCCTTTTCAACTCTTCAAATTTTTTGGAGGACTAAAAATGTCAGTTGTTGGCCACATTTAAGAGCACATTGTCACTGTAACTACAACAACTTAACAAATACACTGGTATTGAGCTTAGAAATAATAAGCCACACATTTATTAGTAAAAAACAATTTACTCAAAGCACATTCATATGTGCATTTTAAGGTTTTTAAACAAACCAACATCTTGGTGTATAACACGTATGTTTTGCATTAATTCCTCTTTTTTGGGGCTAAACAGGCATGTTCAAAAACATTAGATACACATTCCAAATTCAGGAACTTACAAAGTTCGATTTTGGTAAAGTAACGGCCAAATGAGACATTAGTATCCCAAGACTGTGTAGATGTTGCCTCCCTCACATGGGGTGATCTCACCCCTTTAAAAGCCAAAATTTGAAGCCACATACACGTAGAGGCATAACTATTAAATTATCCTTATGATCCCATGACGCAAAATATGTGTAGTTAAGAAACATCTTTTTTCCTAAACCCACAAAACACAAAGTGTGTCTACATGTGCTACCTCCCTTTTAAATATTTTATTGAAGATAATACAGTACATATTATTAGTACATATTTTACAATAAAATACGATATATAATATGAATAGAGAAACTTCTCAAATAAATATATAAGAGTAAAAATTATAAATTTATGTCTTAAAGATAAGGTATATGAGTATGTGTAAACTTTTCTGCACTTTTCAAACTATACTTATTATTGTTAGTACAATACTTGGTGAGGTTAAGATTAAACTAGAAGAATAATAGTACAATATTTATAAAGATTGATTAAACAAAGTATTGTCTATTTATGACAGATCATCTATTTAGGCACCGTCAGGAAAGGAGTCCATCCAAACGGGGCCAGGTTCCCGCTATTGGCCTGCTTTGTCCCATATGGATGGACAATGATCCCGGCCATCCCAAGTATGTCTTATGTAACTTTACCTATAGTAATAAATATAAATCTATAATCTATTATATGGTTGAATAATATAAAATGGAATTAAAGAGATTAATGTAAAGTAAGAGAGGGGGAGGATGTTTGCCTTCATGTAAAGAATAGGTTTTGATTTCCTAAGGACATGCACTGCCGAGTCCGTTAGAAAGAGATCCAGTTCTAATTTAGCTTTATCATAATCAAGTTTAGTTGATGAAGAAGGTTTATTTTGGAAATTTTCAGAGGCTTTATAGAAGGCATCTTCAAGTTGTTTATGTAGTTGTCGTTTTGTTTTATGATGATGAGATGTTTGACTTATACAGACTCCCTTTAGAGCCTCCCATAACATTAGGGGATTAGTGTCTGTGGATGAATTATTAGAGATATAATCTTGAATGGTAGTTTCTAAAGTTTGTCTGTAAGTTGGATTTTCTAATAAATTGTCATTTATGCACCAAGATCTATGTTTAGATTTTGGGATTAGAGAAGAGAAGGTAGTCATGACCGCATTGTGTTCCGACCAAGCACCTGGGATTATAGAAGAATTCAGTATACAAGGGGAGGTTATTTACATGTACAAATTGGTGATCTATATGGGAAAACTGCTTGTGGGGTGAGAGTAGTGTGTAAATAGTGTTCCTGCCACGTATCCAGTAGGGAGTATTGATCCAGGAGTTGTCGGTATGCAGGACGTTGGGTCTGTAATGGAGTTGGAGATTTGTCTAGAATTGCATAAATTACTTGATTCGAGTCACCACATATTATGAGGGTACCCTGTTTATGTGATTCCACAACCGAAAATAGATGTCAGAGAAATGAAATAGGATTTCTGTTGGGGGCATAATATGAGATTATGGTTATTTCATCATCCAACAACAAGACTGTAAGCAAGATATAACGCCCTTTGCAATCCTTGATCTCTTTGTGTAGGGTAAAGGGAGTAGTGTCATGAAATGCAATTAAGACACCTCTTTGTTTAGTAGAGGCCGAAGCCATATAGACCTGAGGGTATTGATGACTAAAAAAATTTGGAGAGGATTGTAAGGAGAAATGTGTTTCCTGCAAGCAAACAACATGGGCAGAGAGTGTAGAGTATGAATGAAAAGCTTTAGTTCTTTTGGGAGGGGAATTGAGAGCTTGGACATTATGGGTGATCACATTCAATGACATCATTGACTAGTATGTGAGAAAATATAAGATCTTAAGTTGCTTACCTAGCAATGAGTTAAAATTTCTAGGGGGAGGGGGAGAAGGTAAATAAACTTGAGGGAAGAAATATATGTAGATTCGTAATATAAATATTATCAGGTGTTAAGGCAGAAAAAGAGAAGTTTTATTTGAATGGATAGGAATATTGCTCTTAAGTGGAGCTAGTATCCAGAGAGTGATGAAAAGTCACCAATCCAGGGATACAGTGTGTCCAAAGAGTATCCGATCAATAAGATCGGCTATTCGAGGACTAAGTGGGAGGTGCAGTGAACTGTCTCCGGGACAAAGACAGCCTGTTTCAAAAAGTACTTAGTAATTATAAAATGAACGATTCACTATTTAAAGAGGAAAAAATAAAAAAATAAAACCTTATCAATTAGATATATTTGTAAACCGGTATTTGAACAAATAGGGTACAGAAAATGTGATAAATATCACGTTATCAAGATAAATAAAATAAAGAAATAAATAGAGTATATAGAATAAAATAAAGTAAATGACCTGCAAATACACTAAAGATATCTAGGAGATATGAGGGGATAGTATTTAAGGAAGGTATGGATCCCCATTTTTATGAGAGAAGACATAAATCAGTGTATGTGCAGGTGGCTGTTAATATTGATGACAAATAATAAAAAGAAATACCTCACAAAGGATTTTAATTTCTTTAGATATGATGAGTTAGGGAAATAAAGTAAAGCTCATGACATCTCAAGAAACACCATATCTGTTGTTATGTGTGGAAAGTAATAGCAATTTTAAGAGCTTATTTATGTATCCTAAAATTAAAGAACAATTGGGGAATAGAGAATGTATTCCCATTTAAGGATTACCGTATTTGCCGGCGTATAAGACGACTGGGTGTATAAGACGACCCCCTATTTTTCCAGTGAAAACGTAGGTTTGGGGCTATACTCACCATATAAGACTACCCCCCTTCTGAGGCAACACCATTTACAAAAAAACATCAGAACTAAAAAAAAAAACCATCAGACTTAACATCAGAAAAAGGAAACTGGTGAACTACAAGTCCCAGAGATCCCACAATTGGTAGGCAGCAACAATGAATCCTCTCCTCCAAAGCACCATAAATCATACCTGTATTTTAGGGGAGATCTGGAGCTGAATGTGCAGTACAGGATGCTTTGTTAATATGTAGAGCACCAAGTACACACAGTATATGATGTTGTGTTAGTACAGTAGTGTCAGGTACCCTTCAGAATACAGTGTGCAGACAGTGTGCACCACTGAGCCAATCACGGCAGGCATTGTATTTTACTAATCTGTTGATGGCTACAAAGCCTGCTTGGATTGGCAGAGGCTGTGACATCAGCCCGCGCCGCTCTGACTCATGTAGCCTGTTCGGATTGGCAGAGGTTGTTACCCAATCTGAGCAGGCTTAGCAGGCTCTGTATTCATCAGAGTGCATCGCCCGCCGGGATTGGCTGAGCGGCGCATACTGTATACATATTACAATTTTACAGAGTGCCCGGCGGACTGATATCCACCTGGCGGCTTCTTCCCCCGGCGTATAAGACGACCCCCCGCTTTTTGGCTGTGTAATTTTGGTGTAAAAGGTAGTCTTATACGCCAGAAAATACAGTACATACATTTTGTCATTCTAAATGTTATGTCAATAAGTATAAATGTAACTTATAGGGTCACCAAGAAGAAGCTTCAGGATCTGGTTGTGTCGATGCTATGCGACTCCTTTTCTGGATGCTCGGATGGGCTTGTTGGTCAGTTTTATCTTTTCGATTCGTAGGAGAATTTGACAATGCTCAATGTTTGGAACCTTCAGTTGAGTTATCCGGAGTTGACAGGCGAAGATATCGAATCACTGTTGAGAGGTCATCCACTGTTTTACAGGTATAAGAGGTACCTTTATGAGAGAATCGGATGGCAAATGGGAAACTCCAACGATACGGAATGTGATGATGTTGGAGAATTTGTAGATGAAGATTGTAGAACGTATTTTAACCGCTTAAGGACCGCCTCCTGTAGATTTACGTCAACAGAATGGCACGGCTGGGCAAAAGCACGTACCGGTACGTCCCCTTTAATTGCCCAGCTGTGGGTCGTGCGCGCGCTGCCAGCGGCGCGCTCGCGACCCGGTCCTGAGCTCCGTGACCGCGGCCGCGGGATCAGCGGACCCGATCGGCGCTGGTGTCCCGTGATCGGGTCACAGAGCTGAAGAACGAGGAGAGGTCTGTGTAAACAAACCTCTCCCCGTGCTTCCTACACTGCATGTCACTGATCGGCTGTTCCCTGTCCTCGGGAAAGCCGATCAGTGACATCAGACATAAAGCCATGCCCCCTACTGTAAAAAAAAAACACACACACACACACTGACGTAACCCCTCCCCGCCCCTAGTGGTTAACTCCTTCACTGCCAGTGTCATTTACATAGGAATCAGTGCATTTAAATAGCACTGATTTCTGTATAAATGACAATGGTCCCAAAAATGTGTCAAAAATGTCCGATGTGTCTGCCATAATGTCGCAGTCACAATAAAAATCGCTGATCGCCGCCATTACTAGTAAAAAAAAAAATATATTAATAAAAATGCTATAAAACTATCCCCTATTTTGTAAATGCTATAACTTTTGCGCAAACCAATCAATAATCGCTAATTGCATTTTTTAGAAGAATACGTATCAGCCTAAACTGAGGGAAAAAAAAAAATTTTATATATTTTTTGGGGATATTAATTATAGCAAAAAGTAAAAAAATATTGCATTTTTTTCAAAATTGTCGCTCTATTTTTGTTTATAGAGCAAAAAATAAAAACCGCATAGGCGATCAAATACCACCAAAAGAAAGCTCTATTTGTGGGAAAAAAAGGATGCCAATTTTGTTTGGGAGCCACGTCGCACGACCGCGCAATTGTCAGTTAAAGCGACACAGTGCCGAATCGCAAAAAGGGGCCTGGTCCTTTGGCTGCGAATTGGTCCGGGGCTTAAGTGGTTAACCGCTTCCCGACCAGCGCACGACGATGTACGTCGACATAATGGCACAGACAGGCATAAGGGTGTACAGGTACGTCCCTTTGAATATGCCGCCATGCCATCGCGTGCACGCCAGTTGGGACCCCCGTGAGTCCGGTCGCAGGTCCTGTGGACGCGATCGCCGCGGGGATACCAGCGATCATCTCATGGGGAGGACGAACGGGGAGATGCGAAAGTAAACAGCATCTCCCTGTTCTGCCTAGCAACAAGTGACACTGATCTCTGCTCCCTGTGATTGGAGCAGAGATCAGTGATCAGTAACACACAGCCACGCCCCCCACAGTTAGTAACATGCCCCTAGGACACACTTAACCCCTACACTGCCACCCCCTGGTTAACCCCTTCACTGCCAGTGTCATTTACACAGGAATCAGTGTATTTGTATAGCATAAATGACAATGGTCCCAAAAATGTGTCAAAAATGTCCGATGTGTCCACCATAATGTCGCAGTCACAATAAAAATCGCTTTTATTAAAAAATTATAAATTATTAATAAAAATGCTATAAAACTATCCCCTATTTTATAAACGCTATAACTTTTGCGCAAACCAATCAATAATCGCTTATTGCAATTTTTTTTACCAAAAATATGTAGAAGAATATGTATCGGCCTAAACTGAGAAAAAAAAAAGTTTTTTTATATATTTTTGGGGGATATTTATTATAGCAAGTAAAAAATAATGCGTTTTTTCAAAATTGACGCTCGTTTTTTGTTTATAGTGCAAAAAATAAAAACCGCAGAGGTGATCAAATACCACCAAAAGAAAGCTCTATTTGTGGGAAAAAAAGGACGTCAATTTTGTTTGGGAGCCCCATCGGGCGACCGTGCAATTGTCAGTTAAAGCGACGCAGTGCCAAATTGCAAAAAGTGCTCTGGTCTTAAGCCAGCAAAATGATCCGGTCTGAAAGTGGTTAAAAGGCATTTGTTTTGTACGATTGGAAAATCGCGAATCAACGCTCACCAAAATTCTACTAACACGAAATTAGCAGAAGGGGATCAAAGGGTGGTGCTTAAGAAATTAACTTCCTCTTTATACTCTCATAGTATGTCACTAAGTTCGTGTTTGTCAAACGACAATTTGCAGATAGTTAGTATGGTAGACAAAATCCTGCATGTGATTTTGACAAAAATCAGACGCTCTGTCATACAACAACCAAACCGTGTGTACGAGGCCTAAAGCATCGTACACACGGTATGATTGTTGGCCAACCAAGCATCTGATATTTGTCTTAAGGGCGCCAGGATCTTGTCTTGCATTCTAACGGTACACAGTTGTCGTGCCACAAACACAAACGTAGTGACGTACTACGAGGAATTTCAGCTCTTGAGCGCCACCCTTTGGGCCCCTTCTGCTAATTTCGTGTTTGGTGAGCATTGATTCCGAGCATGCGTGTTTGTACTTTCGTGTGATGGATTTGTGTACTGACCATACGAAAATCTGACGTCAAGCCGTTGTCCGCTGAAAGTTTTCTAGCCTGTCATCCAACATTTGTTGGCCGAAAAAACAATTCTCAAAAGGAGCATAATAACGGTAAGATTTTAGGACAACAGTCTTTCAACAGGCAATCCCCTGCCAACATTCGTACCATGTGTACGACTAAGACCCCATACACACTATTCTATTTTCTGGTGATTTTTGGCTTTTGATTTACCAAAACCATGTAGCGCAAGGGCCTGCCTGATTGCATACAAATCAAAACTCTAATGCCCCATACACACAAGCGGATTTTCCGTCGGAAAAAACTTGGATGTTTTTTCTGATGGAATTCCGCTCAAGCTTGGCTTGCATACACGCGGTCACACAAAAGTTCTATAACTTTCGACCGCCAAGAACGCAATGACATACAACGCTACGACAAGCCGAGAAAATGAAGTTCAATGCTTCAGAGCATGCGTTGAATTGTTAGAATGATAGGAAAAGGGGAACAGTTTCAACTCCCCTTTTCCTCATGGGAGAGCGGTAGGGACAGGCAGTTTCAAGTTCCCCCTAGGGCTCAGGTCCCTTGGGGGAAACTAGCTGGCTCACGTGTCTTGGGAGAGGGATACAGGTGACCTCTCCTGAGGCTCGTGGGTTAGCCCGGGAAAATCCAGTTTAAACTGGCTTAGCTGGCCCCAATAGGGGCTATAAAAAGGGGGTTCCGTCCAGTCAGGCTCAATTCGCCTCAGAAGACTGAGCTGTGGTGTTCTAGGGTTTACTCCCATTGAGCAAACAGTGTCTTCTGAGGCCAGAAGATGAGTCTGCTGAGACGGCTTATCGAACGGGCAGGAGAAGATGGCGGTGAAGATTGGATTCGGCAGTGCCTTGACTTACCGAGGACTTCGCGTCAAGAGGCTCCGGTGGGAGCCGCAACTGCCGCCGCCGAAGCCTGGGGTCCGGTGACCGACATCGAAATGTCGGCTGAAGTACCGTCCCGCCATTCGCCCGTGCCCCGTTTGGAGGAAGAATACACAGAGCCGCAAGAAGAATTCCCGTGTCAAAGGCGAAGAGGAGGAGGCGCCGCCGCTGATGTAAGTAACTCAGCTAAGAGAAGGCGTACCCCGCGCCGCAGGCTTTCCCCTTCACCACCTCGAGCAGAGTCAGCTAGACGGCAAGGCAGGGCTTCCCAGAGCCGGGGCGGAGCTACAGGTCGAATGTCTAGGGGAGCGGTGAGAGGCGGGTGCAGCAGCGTAGGGAGAAGAGGATCGAATTCGTCCGCGGTGGGCGCACCTACAGGCGAAGTGTCGAATAGCTTAGCCAGGAACGAATTTTTCGACGGAAGGTCGGTCCGACCACATCACAACACAGCATCTCCACGGCAACATCCCACAGCATTTCAGTCAGGGTCTGTCACAGGCATGGCTATTGGCCCAGCTCCCATGGCTTCAACTGGCATGGGGAATGAGGAAGATTCCATAAGGTCGACATTTAATATTCCGCCAACTAACTCTAGTGGGGTTGGTGAGTTACCTATTAATATTACTAATAATATTTCTGAGCTTTTGCACAAATTAATTCAGGAAGTACATACACTGGGTGCCTCTGCTCAGCCTACAGCTAGTAATGCAGCCTTGGGGATATGGGCGCCATCTAGTGGTGTTACTACTGATCACATATCAAGTTTGAATAATGATACAATAGATAATTCTTTTGCATATCAGTCGGCAAGATCTCAAAATTTACCCGAAACATGTTTAAAAGAGGCTATTCCTTGTGAAAGCTCTCCGTTAGGTTTCCATTTATCTATGTCAATAAAGGAAAAAATTTGGAAGGGTGAATTTTTGGATCTTTTATCTTTGCTTCCTTCTGCAAAAGAATTTATTAGTAGAACTGACAAAAAAGACGACGAAGATAGACGTAGGCCTGTGTCCAGGTCTTTCAACAACTGGTTACAGGCTTATTGTATATTTTCTGGTATCTTATGTGAAAAATTTCCTGAGAAAAGTTCTGGACTTTTTCAGCATTTAGATATTATATTGGAAGCGTTTAAGAATTTCGGAGGTACGGCTTGGTATACTTATGATGAGGCCTTTCGCCAAAAATTGTCTGTTTACCCGGCTTTGAAGTGGGGAGTGAAAGACGTGAGCCTCTGGCTCAATCTTTTTCTTCCCGAAAAGGCATATCCCAGGCAGCCTCAGACTTCTCAAAACGCAGCCAACAATACCGGATACAAGAAAGGCATTTGTTTCAACTTCAACGATTCACAGTGCAGATGGCCAAACTCCTGCAAATATAGACACGAATGCGCATTTTGTTCCGGAGCACATTCGGTATCTAAATGTTTTAAAAAGATGTCCTCGGTTACTCAACAAGCAGGAACTTTTCAAAAAGGCTTCAACGCCAGTGAAGCTGGTAAACATGCTACCGTGGCTCAGGGCTTACCCAGACAAGTTGAAGGCCCAGCTCCTCATTGAAGGTTTTGATGAAGGTTTTTCGCTTCCTAAATTTTTGGGTGCAGGATGTACCATGGTAAACAATTTGAAATCTATAGACCAATTTCCAGAAATAGTAGAAGAAAAGATTCTTAAGGAACTTTCGGCAGGTAGAATAGCAGGTCCGTTTTTCTCTCCTCCATTTTCTAATTTTAGAATTTCCCCTTTGGGTATTGTCCCCAAAAAAGAAAGAAATTCTTTCAGGCTTATACATCACCTATCCTTTCCAAAGGGTCAATCATTGAATGACCAAATTGAGGACAGCCTTTCTTCGGTTACTTATGCTTCTTTTGAAGATGCGCTAAAGAAGCTTAGGTGTCTGGGAAAGGGCGCATTTTTGGCAAAGGCTGATATTCAATCAGCTTTCCGTCTTCTTCCTATACATCCCTCTTGTTTTAATTCACTAGGTTTTTTCTTTCAAAATAAATTCTATTTTGACAAATGTTTACCAATGGGTTGTTCTCTGTCCTGCTTCTATTTTGAAACCTTTTCTTCATTTTTGGAATGGGTGGTAGTTTCTTTATCCGGTTCTGAGTTAATCATTCATTATCTAGATGATTTTTTGTTTTTAGGCCCTGCTTCCTCCCCTGACTGTTCTTTTTTATTAGATACATTTTTTAATATTTGTCATCACTTCAATATTCCTCTGGCTGTTGACAAAACGGCCGGGCCTTCAACTTGTTTGGATTTCCTGGGTATTACTATCGATACAGAGTTAATGGAATTTCGACTCCCGGAAGAAAAGGTAACGAAACTTAGAGTACAGTTACTGATTATTATTCGAAAAAAGAAGGTTTGTTTGAAGGACATGCAATCCTTATTAGGTCTGTTGGCCTTTGCTTCAAGGATCATGCCCATTGGCAAGATTTTTTCCAGAAGACTTTATCATTCCATCTCGGGTTTTAAATCTCCTTTCTCTCATATCAGGATTACTCATGATATGCGAGAGGATCTTTTGGTGTGGTTACAGTTTTTACAACATTTCAATGGTCGAGCCCTATGGCAGGATGAATTCATTCTGGATAAAGAGTTTTTTCTTTCTACTGACTCGGCGGGATCATGTGGTTTTGCTGCAATTTGGCAATCACATTGGTGTGCGGACGTGTGGAACCCGAGATGGATTAGATTAGGTTATACAAAGAATATAGTTTTGCTAGAATTGTTCCCTATTATAGTTGCTTTGGAGCTTTGGGCCCCTTATTTTCAGAACAAAAGAATTTTAGTTCGGACTGATAATAAGGGAGTCATGTATGCAATTAATTGTTTAACGTCTAAGTCTATGCCAGTCATTGTCTTGTTGCGCCACATGATTTTTCAATGTTTGCATTGGAATATCTGGTTAAAAGCGATTCATGTGGCAGGAAAAGACAATGATGTGGCGGACGCATTGTCTCGCCTGCAGATGGATCGTTTCTTTCAACTGTTCCCGGCCGCGGATCAAGTAGGAATACCTTGTCCACACAAACTGTGGGACCTTTTTTGAAACCTATTGCTGATTCGATTCGGAATTCTTTGGCCCCATCGACCTGGGCTGGATATCAATCGGCCTGGTTGCTTTGGGTTGCCTTTTTAAATTCGGTCAATGCTCCTATGAGTGCTTTTTCGGAAGGTTTAGTTTTGTTATTTTTAAATTTTTTGTTTAATAAGCAATATTCTTGGTCACATGTTAATAAAACCTTGGCCGGTCTGTCCTTTTTTCTCAAACTTAATAACTTGCCTTCTTGTTTAGCTTATTTTTCTGTTAAGCAAGCCTTAAAAGGCTATAAGAGGGACAATTTTAAACCGGATTCCCGTTTTCCTATTACTCCTGATGTGTTAGAAAACTTTGTTTGGCATCGGAACAAGTCTGTTTTTCTTCCTTTGAGGCAACATTATTTAGAGCAGTTTTTTCTATTACTTTTTTCGCAGCGCTCAGAGCTTCTGAGTTACCAACTATTCGGGCCTCGGATGTTTTTGTCTCAGACACATCCTTGAGGATATTTTTAAGAAAGTCTAAAACTGATCAGTTAGGTAAAGGCAGTTGGATCACGTTACACGCAGGCCTCAACTCTTCAATCTGTCCTTTGGGTTTATTAAGTAATTATCTCAGTGTCCGGCCGTTGGGTGGTCAGGGTTTGTTTTTACATGAGTCTGGCTCCCCTCTCACTAGGTATCAGTTCGTGTGTGTTTTTAGAAAATGTTTAAAGTTCTTAAAGTTGGATAAGGTTAATTTGACGTCACATTCCTTTAGAATTGGAGCAGCCACTGAGGCTTCTAGATTAGGTTTGGATGATAGTATAGTTAAGAAGGTGGGAAGATGGAAATCTAATAGTTATTTATTATATATTCGTCCTAATCTTTCTCTTTGATTCATTCCAGGTTTATGCCGAAAGGTAATTTGGATAATTGGACATTCCTACGTCTTTTGGGCACACCTGAGGGCTAAAGAAAGAGTTTATTCTGATAATTTAGGTTTGGATTCCGGACAATTCGAAGTTTTTTGGTCAGGAAAGAGGGGAATGTTATGGGCTGATCTGCTGGGGGACTTTACGGGTCTTTTTCTCAGATTTCCCCCACCAGATGTACTGATTGTGCATCTTGGGGGAAATGACATTGGAAAACAAAAAACGTTGAACATTATTTTTAACATTAGAGACGATTTGCAGAGGATTCAACTAGCTTTGCCTAACACGGTTATTGTTTTCTCTGAAATAGTGCAAAGGTTTCGTTGGCTTTCTTTTCCTTCCATGCACCCATTGGAAAGAATAAGAAAGCGCATTAATAGAGCGGTGTCCAAATTACTTACACAGTTAGGCATTATCTCGTTTAGGCATATAGAGTTGGAGGGTGGCATTCGTGGTTTATATAGACAGGATGAAATTCATCTGTCAGACATCGGTTTAGATATTTTTAACGCAGACCTCAGTTCATGTGTTGAGATGGCCGCGTTAGGGGGTTTTAGGGACAGGCGGTCTTAAGTCCACCTGTCTTGTGGGAAATTTATAAAGTCAGTTATTTATTTATGCAGCCTGGGCTGTATGGCTAGGCTGTTAAAAGTTATATATTTAGTTCTTGTCTGATTGAATAAATATTTTTGAAACCAATAATAAACAGCCGCGGCCTATATAATCCAACACTTGTCTGCGTCTTTTTTCTTTATTTAATAAATTGGGTAAGTAATGTAATAGGGTCCTGCCTGCGATCCCATGATAGGAAAAGGGGAACAGTTTCAACTCCCCTTTTCCTCATGGGAGAGCGGTAGGGACAGGCAGTTTCAAGTTCCCCCTAAGGGCTCAGGTCCCTTGGGGGAAACTAGCTGGCTCACGTGTCTTGGGAGAGGGATACAGGTGACCTCTCCTGAGGCTCGTGGGTTAGCCCGGGAAAATCCAGTTTAAACTGGCTTAGCTGGCCCCAATAGGGGCTATAAAAAGGGGGTTCCGTCCAGTCAGGCTCAATTCGCCTCAGAAGACTGAGCTGTGGTGTTCCCCTCCCCCCCTCCCCTTTTGTCGCGGCTGTAATTATGTGGTGGTGTCACTTTTGCAATTATGCAAAGGTGGACTAGTTTGTTTACTCGTTAATAAAATATTCATTTATATATTCAAAGTGTTTTGGGAAATTTATAAAGTCAGTTATTTATTTATGCAGCCTGGGCTGTATGGCTAGGCTGTTAAAAGTTATATATTTAGTTCTTGTCTGATTGAATAAATATTTTTGAAACCAATAATAAACAGCCGCGGCCTATATAATCCAACACTTGTCTGCGTCTTTTTTAAAAAAAAACAATATTTTTACTTTTTGTTATTAATAGAATAAATTGGGTAAGTGATGTAATAGGGTCCTGCCTGCGATCCCATGCCCACTTGACTTTAGCAGAACTCTTCAGGGACAACTTCTTCTGTACAGTCTACATACACACTCCTCAGCTCTTCCAGCACAACACTTGCTTGAATCCAAATTTATTGTAAACATATTGTCAGAGGCGGCTCTCTAATTAGGCAAATTAGGCGGTCGCCTAAGGCCTCGCACTCCTAGGGGCCTCACGGCTGCCTAATTCGCCTGATGTGTGTGTTACAGTTGAAGGGAATATCATGCAATTTATACAGTTAATTTCTATTGCTTAAATTATTTTTCCCATTTTGGGCATGAGTGGGGCCTCATGTCTAAGATTTGCCTAAGGTCTCACAAAGCCTAGAGCCGCCTCTGCATATTGTATTCACAAAGCAGCAAAAGAAATAGAGCTCATTACATTCTGCCATACAGCGCACATGCGCAGTGATGTCATGAACTTTGCATATTTCTGCATGCTATGCATACTATTGCATACTCATACCTGCCAACTTTCTGAAATGAGAAACGAGGAATGAGGGACACCTTACTATAAGGTATGTAGGCTAATGTCATACCCCCGCATTTCACCAAGTTACGTAGAACATAAAAAACTGATACACACAAAATGATTGATTAAGCCCACAAGTGATTTTTTTCACCACAATTTTTTCATTTATACCATTTCAAATAAACAGATTGAATAATTTAGTGGTTGGATATACGGTTTCAGCAGAATAAAAGGTCTATACATCAGACCAAAAAGAGGGACAAATGAGGACTAAAGAGGCACAGAGCAATTTGGTTCCAAACGAGGGACAGTTCCTATAACTCAGGGACAGTTGAGATCTATGCATTCTTACATTGGACCAATGAGGAGCTGCTGGTGAGTTGACAATCATAGCAATAGTTGGAGCTTCTACAGGGATAGCCACAGTCTTCTGGGCAGGGCCGGACTGGGCATAAAAACCAGCCCTGGAAATAATTTCATAGCAGCCCCAGTGGCGTAGCATGGGTTGTCATTTAGCACTCCGAGTCCCTTGCACTCGTACAGTATATTTAGCATAAGGTACCCTTATGGTACCTCTTAGGATGTACCATACTTTCTCTTTGTTCTCCTTTCTTTCCCTTTTATCTCTCTCTCTCCTAATGTCTTGCTTTTTTTTCCCCATATATTGCTCTCTATCCATCTTATGTACTTTCTCACCCGCTTTCTTTGTTCCTCCCCCTCTTTTTATTCCTTTTCCTCCTCTTTGTTTTTCCCTCTCTCACCTCTATATCTATACACACACACATGCACTGTATGTATTTACACCTATATGTATATTGCACCCAATGAATTATTGTCTTTTGGGGGAGGGTGGATTCCAAAGTGAAATGTGCCTTGGCCATAGCACCCACCATAAAGCATCCTCAGTTCCACCACCTCAGGCCCTCTGCTCCCTGCTCACCACTATCGCTCTGTGGGAGCCAAGCTGTCACTTGTAAACACAGAAGCCGGACTGTGTGTGCAGGGCATGGTTGAGTTCCTGCACCTATTTTCTGAGAAAAGCCCTGAGTACAGGACAGTGGCGGCTGGTGCTCAAAATTTTTGGGGGGGCGCAAACAAACAGCCTCACTGTGCCATCAAACGCTGCCACTGTGCCCATTAAATGCTGCCACTGTGCCCATCAAACGCTGCCACTGTGCCCATCAAACGCTGCCACTGTGCCCATCAAACGCTGCCACTGTGCCCCTTCAAGTGCTGCCAGAGTGCCCCTTCAAGTGCTGCCAGAGTGCCCCTTTAAGTGCTGCCAGAGTGCCCCTTTAAGTGCTGCCAGAGTGCCCCTCCAAGTGCTGCCAGAGTGCCCCTCCAAGTGCTGCCAGAGTGCCCCTCTAAGTGCTGCCAGAGTGCCCCTTTAAGTGCTGCCAGAGTGCCCCTCAAGTGCTGCCAGAGTGCCCCTTTAAGTGCTGCCAGAGTGCCCCTCCTAGTGCTGCCAGAGTGCCCCTCAAGTGCTGCCAGAGTGCCCCTTTAAGTGCTGCCAGAGTGCCCCTTTAAGTGCTGCCAGAGTGCCCCTTTAAGTGCCCCTCCAAGTGCTGCCACTGTGCCCCCTGCCTGCCCTCTGCACTTACCTTGTCTCGATGTGCAGCTGGTGACGGCGTCAGGCGGCGGGTGTCTCATCGTCCGAGGTCTTCTTCTCCTGGGCTCCTCCTGTCTTCTGCTATCGTCCGTCTGAGGTCTTCTTCTCCCGCGCCTGTCTTTTGCTATGATTGGACGCCTAGCGTCCAATCACAGCGCCTGTGACTTCAGCCAATCAGGTTACAGGTAACAGACCTGGCAACCTGATTGGCTGAGAGGCGGGTCTGTGTTAGGGAAGCGATGTATTCGCTTCTCTAACACAATACTGTGTAATCAGCGAACGCACAGCCGTGCGCCCGCTGTTTACACTTAAGGAAGCCTATTAGAGCACACCGCTCTAATAGGGTCCCCTATTAGAGCTTACAGCTCTAATAGGGGCGCTTCCAGCAACACCCCCCCCCACTGTAATTCAGATGCCCGGCGCCCGATCAGGGGCCGGACACCTGAATAGGGGGCGGCAGCGGTGACAATAGATAGATTCATGCAATGCATGAATCTATCTATTGGTGATAGAGCGGTGCATACTGCACTGTGCCCGACGCCCGGCTTTTTAAAGGGACATGTTTAAATAATTTTTTTTTTTTTTTTTTTTGAACTTTTTTATTTTATTTATTTATTTTTTTTTAACTGCAAGGAGGGGGGGGGGGGCGGCGGGCCGCCACTGGTACAGGAGATAGTCAGAGACTGCAGCCATATTACAGAAGATAGTCAAAGACTGCAGATATAGTACAGGAGATGATCAGAGACTGCAGCCATATTACAGAAGATGGTCAAAGACTGCAGACATAGTACAAGAGATGGTCAAAGACTGCAGACATAGTACAAGAGATGGCCAGAGACTGCAGACATAGTACAGGAGATGGTCAGAGACTGCAGCCATATTACAGGAGATGGTCAGAGACTGCAGCCATATTACAGAAGATGTTTAGAGACTGCAGATATATTACAGGAGATGATCAGAGACTACAGCCATATTACAGGAGATGGACAGAGACTACCACCATATTACAAGAGATGATCAGGGACTGCAGACATAATACAGGAGATGGTCAGAGACTGCAGACATACTACAGGAAATGGTCAGACTGCAGACATAGTACAGGAGATGGTCAGGGACTGCAGACATAGTACAGGAGATGGTCAGAGACTGCAGACATAGTACAGGGGATGGTCAGAGACTGCAGACATATTACAGGGGATGGTCAGAGACTGCAGCCATATTACAGGAGATGGTCAGAGACTGCAGCCATATTACAGAAGATGTTTAGAGACTGCAGATATATTACAGGAGATGATCAGAGACT
Organism: Lithobates sylvaticus; assembly: GCA_028564925.1. Taxonomy (NCBI): domain Eukaryota; kingdom Metazoa; phylum Chordata; class Amphibia; order Anura; family Ranidae; genus Lithobates; species Lithobates sylvaticus. Next base: position 138,816,589 of record CM053036.1, on the reverse strand, counting down.
ACAGCCATATTACAGGAGATGGACAGAGACTACCACCATATTACAAGAGATGATCAGGGACTGCAGACATAATACAGGAGATGGTCAGAGACTGCAGACATAGTACAGGAAATGGTCAGACTGCAGACATAGTACAGGAGATGGTCAGGGACTGCAGACATAGTACAGGAGATGGTCAGAGACTGCAGACATAGTACAGGAGATGGTCAGAGACTGCAGACATAGTACAGGGGATGGTCAGAGACTGCAGACATAGTACAGGACATGGTCAGAGACTGCAGACATAGTACAGGAGATGGTCAGAGACTGCAGACATAGTACAGGGGATGGTCAGAGACTGCAGACATAGTACAGGACATGGTCAGAGACTGCAGACATAGTACAGGGGACGATTAGGGATTGCAGACATGATAGATTCAGGAGACTGCATTTAAAGCTGAACTCAGTGTACAGGTATATAGTATCACAGGGTTACTCCACTCTATTTAATCCATCTCTGCAAGATCAAGTCAGTCATTTTCCTTTGAAAAAAGTACAACCAAGTGACAGAAGAGAGCATCGCATCCCATTCCCAAAATACATATTTTCTTGCAAACACTGAACTGCTCAAGATTAGTGGAGGACAGTAACCATTTAATGGGTCTGTGAAGCTTTTAGCCGGATCCAGCACTAAATCCTCCAAAAAAAAAAACATCAAACAATCTGTGCAGCACACACAGAGCTCTGGCTAAATAGCTGATTATAAGCTGAAATGGTTAACAGTCGTGTGTCCTGGTCTCATAGTATGCTGCTGCAGCGTCTTCCAGGGATCTTATCAGTGTGATCAGACAATGTGCAGGTCAGGTTAGGCAGAAAAAAAAAAAAAGTAACCAGGGAGACAAGAGGGAGGGGAGGCTGATTGGTAACCTGTACTCTGCCTGATCACATAGATATTTGGAAGACACTGCAGCCGGCCAACAGTATGTTACTGGGCTCCCAACGATCCTGTTTTTTCCATTCAGCCAGAGTTGTGTGTCCTGCAGAAACTTGCATTGTTGTAGTCATACCTCCGTGTATTTCCCTTCAAACCCACTCCAGCGCTTACAGTCAAATGTGAGCAGGGGAGGTTTTTCATCTTCCCATCTATTAAATCTTCTGCCCTTGTTATTTTACCTTTGGATAGTAAAACATTTTTTTTTCTGCCAGTAAATACCTTATACAGCCCACTTCCTGTTTTTTGTCTGGTAAAAAGTCTAGGCTTATGACATCATGCACAGCTCTCTCTCTCTAACTCTCGTGAGAGTTTGTCAGGAAGGGAGAGGGGATGAGTCAGAGGGCCAATGAGAGCTGCAGAGCTGGAGGTGTGTCTCTGTGTGTGTCTGTGTGTAAATCCAGGAAGTGAACAGGCAGCAGCTTCAGCCAGGGCCGGGACAAGGGGTGGGCAGGAGGGACGGCTGCCCTGGGCACTGTGGTATCCTGTGGGGTGGGGGGGGGGCACCACAAGGAGATTGTGGGGGGAATTTGGCGGAGTGGCAGGGAGTATTTTAGTTGGGGAAATATGGGGGGGTGCTAAGAGTGATTTAGGGGGGTTTGTGGTGGGAGGGGTGATGGCGGGGAAGAAGATTCTTGCTGGGGGGATTTTGGGGTTAGAGGAGTTGTGCTAGAAGAGGGGATTTCAGCAGGGGGTAGATTTGTACTGGGAGGAGGGGGAATTGATGCTTTGGGGATTTTTGCTGACACATAGTGCTCATACATCTTGGGGGGCGCAGTTTGACATGTTCGCCCTGGGCACTAGATGACCTTGTCCCGGCAATGGCTTCAGCTGCCCACAGTTAAAATGGACGCAGCCAGACTCAGTGGAGGGAGATTTCTGCAGCCTATTTGGCAAGTACAGAATCACAGTATATATATAAAATAATATGCAAAGTGGTTGCAGGGAAGCTTCAGAATGGCAGATGTTTTTATTACAGATTATGTAAGCAGACTGCAGTTCCTCTTTAATGTAGTGAGCAAGTGTTCTATAATTCAAAGAGGTGACCTCATAAAAGCACTTGCAATTATATTCCACACTTCTGTATATCAGCAATTATGTAAAATAAAAGTATTTTTTTTTTTTTCCGCTATTAAAGTAAATGTAATTTCCATTAACTAAATAAATGTATACCTCTTTCTTCTCTGGCTTTGTGTCCACAACAGCAACTTTTGTAGCCAGCTCTCTCAACTCATCTCGCCACGCTTCAGATATGCCACCTGCAACAAGAATGCAAACAACGCAAACACTTGCACTGTTTAAAATGCTGTACATAAGAGGATACAACGACAAAAAGAAACTCTGAACTATTTACACAATATATTATCAATTTAATTAATGTTTATTGTTACTGAAAATAGGATTTTAGAAATAATGTGGCAAAAGCTGTCTTCCTTTAAAAGGATTATATAGCTGTTTATATTAATTTACTTTTATTCTAAAATACAGTTAAAGTGTTACTAAACCCACAACAGTAAAATCAGTAAATCAGTGTGTATATGCCGTAAAGCATGCTTGTTATACTCACTGTGGAACTTAAAGGGTTAATCCTCTGCATTGTGTAAAAAGGCTGTTTTGTCCTGTGTGCATAGATCCTTCCCTACTTGCATTGTCTATCTGGGGAAAGCCAGCTAACACATAGGCAGTAGCTAACCTGCACATGCTCAGTTGACTCTTTTTTATGCTGGAGAGAACAGAGAAGTTGCGTCCTTTTTTTCCACACAAATAGAGCTTTCTTTTGGTGGTATTTGTGACAGACCTAGCCGGGACAGAGGCTGTTGGAGGGGACTGAATGCGAGCCTATTGCCTTGTGATTACGGGCCCTGGCATTTGGGGGAACGGTGTTCTTTGTGAGCTGCATGCCTGGGGACCGCTGAGCTGGTTTTACTTGGATTAAGGTCCATGCTGGCCCCCCAAGACACACTCTGTATATGTATTTGGCATATTAGCAAGAGACTGAATGACTGTTGGGACACAAGCTGTCAGATGCTAATGTCATGAACTCCAGCCAGCCTGTCTGTTGTGTAAACGAGTATAGTCTGGCTTGTGGAGGAGTGTTTCACCTATTGTTGTGTGTGCTAATTAACTCTGCAATTGAATGAAGGAGTCCAATGTTGATTAAGATAATTAGCTCATGCTAATTAGGTTAGGTTTTAGTCATCTGGCTGTATAAATTTGTGTGACATGTCAAATAAAGAGAATTCCTGATGTACTCCAAGACTGGTGCTGTCTAGTTCTTGGGGGTTCCTATAACCAGATCCATTGGACTCATGTTCCAGGACTTAGGAAGCATTTACGGCAGATACCTTGGGTACAGGATCCGTCACATTGTTGGCAAGCAGTGGGATCGTGCTTCCTGCAGTCTGGGACATCCAAACTTCCACCGGGATCCAAGATCAGGATAGAAGACTTCGGTCACCCCAGCGGAGGTATGGATCTGGCATCAGAGTTCCCGGGGCTGCTGCGGATCATCCTTTCAGCATACACCAGGACTGTGTCTGAGGATGAATACCTGTAGCTCAGGCAGCAGATTCGGGTGGAGCTGTGGATTGGAGCCCTCTAGCTCGCTGGTATAAAACAGGGCAAGTTCTTTCCAACCCAAGAGCAACGGGCCAGTGACCAACGGGCATTGCGGATGGCATTCCTGGGAGAGCGGCCCCAGGAGCAATGGGTACTGAGTTGGACAGGCTGGTCCAGCAGGAGATAGAGCTGGACAATCATTATCGGGCTCTGCAATGGCACGCAGAGCAGGGATATTTAGGGGAGACAACAGAATGCTCTCCGGAGGGATATGACTTTGGAGGCCCTGGATTGCTGTGGGAGAGCCTTACAGATCATTTTGTGTTTGGCAATGAAGGGGAATCTACCCTTGAGGACCTGCGAGAATATAGAGAGGCTATGCTCGGTCTTGCAGGGGTCTCAGAGCTTAAACCAGATCTGGGCCATTTGCTAAGGAAGGAACAGCATCTGGAAAGGGCATACAGGAAACTGCTAGAACACGTTCAGCAGCATGCCAGAGAATCGGCAGTGGAAACTCTGGAGATTGCCGTCCCCAAACCTGAAGTGCTGACAACAGGGCAGAGCTCTGCTAACTTCTGCCCAGCATCAACAGCAGTATCTGGGGAGTTACAAGGAACTTCCCCAGCTGAAGCGCTGGTCACCGGACAGAGGGTCCATGACCTCTGCCCCACACCTGTGTCAGTTTTGGAGGCTCAGGGTGAGAAGGTGGCGATCACTTCCCAGCAGCAGATACAGGGGGAGAAGGGAGAGGAGGTGTTTGTTGTCCCTCCTCAACAGTCAGCCAGGGTGGAGAAAGCGGTCTTTCCTCCCCAGCAAAGATCCGTGCACCTGGGAGACAATACCACAGACATGTCATCCCAGCAGGCAGATGAGGGAATGGAAAAGGAAGCAGCCGGCTCCCCTTCCCAATGGCAGCTACACAATTTGGGAGTGGAGGAAGCCAGCCTCCTGTCCCAACGGTTAACCAGAGCGGAGGATGGGAGGATGTGGAGTCCCCAGCAGAAGTGCTGGCAACAGTGCTACCCACCTCTGTCCAGCACCAGCAATGTCTCTACAGCTTCAGGAAGCTGGGGCAATCGGTCAAACTGTCCAGCAGCAGACGGCGCCCCAGAATAATGACACCAACCCAGCTAAAGTGCTGACAACTGGACAGAGGGTCCAAGACCTCTTCCCCACACCTGTGGCAGTTCTGGAGGCCCAGGGTGAGGAGGTGGTGGTCACTCCTGAGCAGCAGATCAGGACCCAAGGAGAGAATGCAATCTGCACTTCACAACTGCAGCTTGAGCTGATATTGGTGGATGGGACTTCAGTCTCCACTTGTATACCCCAGGGATGCTGGGCGGTCGGCCCAGATCCCCAACAGCATGATGGCGTGAGCCCAGTCACCCTGTCTTCTCTCCAGTGGCTGAAAAGACTCCAGGGAGAAGGGCCAGTCCAGGCCTCTCCCCAGCGGCAGATATGTTCTATGAGAGAGGCAGAGGTTGGCTGGGTGAGTCGTGCTCTGTTTGAAACAATTTGTTTGGGGTACTGTGTGGGTACAGGCATTAGAGGACTGGAACTATGTACTAACTTCGGAGTCAACCCGTCTGGGGTCTCCTCCTGTGTTAGTCTCCTGCCGAAAGGGGAGAAATGTGACAGACCTAGCCGGGACAGAGGCTGATGGAGGGGACTGAATGCGAGCCTATTGCCTTGTGATTACGGCCCCTGGCATTTGGGGGAACGGTGCTCTTTGTGAGCTGCATGCCTGGGGACTGCTGAGCTGGTTTTACTTGGATTCAGGTCCATGCTGGCCCCCCAAGACACACTCTGTATATGTATTTGGCATATTAGCAAGAGACTGAATGACTGTTGGGACACAAGCTGTCAGATGCTAATGTCATGAACTCCAGCCAGCCTGTCTGTTGTGTAAATGAGTATAGTCTGGCTTGTGGAGGAGTGTTTCACCTATTGTTGTGTGTGCTAATTAACCCTGCAATTGAATGAAGGAGTCCAGTGTTGATTAAGATAATTAGCTCATGCTAATTAGGTTAGGTTTTAGTCATCTGGCTGTATAAATTTTTGTGACATGTCAAATAAAGAGAATTCCTGATGTACTCCAAGACTGGTGCTGTCTAGTTCTTGGGGGTTCCTATAACCAGATCCAGGACTTAGGAAGCATTTACGGCGGATACCTTGGGTACAGGATCCGTCACAGTATTTAATCACTAGTGGGTTTCCACAAGCTGTGGTGCCAATCACTGAAAATTGATCACATCTGATCAGGCTTTCAGTACATCAAGTGTATCTCATTTCTTGAGACACTAACAAGTCAGGAAGTTACAAATACCCCCCAAATTACCCCTTTTTAGAAAGTAGACATTCCAATGTATTAAGTAAGTAGCATGGTGAGTTTTTTTAAGTTGTAATTTTTTTCCGATGTAAACACAGCATCTCCCCGTTCTGCCTAGTGACAGGACACTGATCGTCTGCTCCCTGTCATCGGGAGCAGCGATCAGAGTCATGTCACTGCTAGCCCATCCCCCCACAGTTAGAATCACTCCCCAGGACACACTTAACCCCTCCCCCGCCCCTAGTGGCTAGTGGTTAACCCCTTCACTGCCAGTGACATTTTTACAGTAATCAATGCAATATTATAGTACTGATTGCTGTATTAATGCCAATGGTCCCAAAAATGTGTCAAAATTGTCCGATGTGTCCGCAATAATGTCGCAGTCACGATAAAAATCGCTGATCGCCGCTATTACTGGTAAAAAAAAAAATGATTAATAAAAATGCCATAAAACTATCCCCTATTTTATAGACGCTATAACTTTTGCTCAAACCAATCAATAAGCGCTTATTGCGATTTTTTTTACCAAAAATATGTCGAAGCATACGTATCGGCCTAAACTGAGGAAAAAAAAAAAATTTTATATATATTTTTTGGGGATATTTATTATAGCAAAAAGTAAAAAATAATGCCTTTTTTTCAAAATTGTCGCTCTTTTTCTGTTTATAGCACAACAAATAAAAACCGCAGGGGCAATCAAATACCACCAAAAGAAAGCTCTATTTGTGGGGAAAAAAGGACGTCAATTTTGTTTGTGAGCCACGCGGACGCAATTGTCAGTTAAAGCGGCACAGTGGCCAAATGGTCCGGGGCTTAAGTGATTAACTAAACCACAATTCTCTATGAATCCATCATCATGTATTAAATGTACACAGAGAATGAGTCACATCCATGATCTCTCCCAGTGACACAACTCTACTCAGATGGCTTAATAAGACGTTCCAGTCAAACTAAGCGGACAGTGAGGCAGGCAAATACAGCTGTGCTGTATCCTTAAAGGGTAAGTTCACCTTTACAGAAAAATCTTTAAGGTGAACTTGCACAGTACTGCTTATCACTTTTATTTATTTCTTATTTACATTTATTGTGGATTATGCCCATAGTTGGTTTACGATTAAAGTGGAACTTCACTCTCTCAATTAACATTTTTTTTTATTTTAATCTTCAAGCTGCTAGTATTAGCAAATAGATAGGGAAGTATATCATATTTACTTGTTTTAAATTCGCCTGTATGCATGCTTGAGCTAAGGACAGATGGATCCCAGGAAGTAAATGCTACATAAAGATTTTGCCCTTACTCAAGATGGCCATGGCCAGAAATGCTAGGGTGGTGTTTTTCAAAGTGATTTCGAAATAAAGCATGGATACATGGATGGATGGGTGGGTTTTCTTATTAAATATGAATATAATAATGAACTTAAGAGTGTTTTTGGTTTGTGGTGCTCAGATGCAACGAAGATCCGCTTTAAGTGATTTGCTTTAAAGGGGACAGTGCAATATATTTATGTCAAAGTTCACTTATATTTTGTATTCCAATATACAGTATATATTAGTGCTGCTGTACAGATATTTTTATATATTAGTTTGTATTATGTCACCCCAGCTACATACAGTATACAGCGCTGTGTTCTGACGGCAGTACAGGGACTTCCCATCCCACTGCCGGAACAAAATCGAGTCAAGCTGAGCACTGCTCTGCCATTCACAGGGAGCATTGAATTCTATCAATGACTACAAAGATTTCTCTTAAAGAGGTTCTAAACCCTGTAAAAAAACAAACAAACCTGTAAGACAAAGGCATAATGAGCTGGTATGCTTGGCATACTAGCTCATTATGAAAAACTTACCTTAGAACTAAGCTCTCTCCGCACACTGCTGAGACGGTTGACATTTTCCCCGGTGTTTCTTCCGGGTTCTCGGCTCCGGCTCTGTGATTGGCCAGTGCCGCGGTGACGTCACTTCTGCGCATGTGCGCGGGAGTTGTCGGTCACGGCACAGGGCCATAAAGAAATGGCACGGGCGGACGTTCCTTCAGAGCGCATGCGCCGATGGCTTTGGCGTATATAGTAAATATCTCCTAAACAGTGCAAGTTTAGGAGATATTTACAATACCTACAGGTAAGCCTTAGTATAGACTTACCTGTAGATACAATTAAAAAGGAAGACTTTATTTCCTCTTTAATGGCAGAGATTATGACATCATCTGCCTGCCTTTCCACCTCAGCCAATCAGAGGAAGCTTTGTTTTCATTCATAGAGTCAGCCCAACTCAATTTTGTTCTGGGAATTGGAAGGGAAGTTACTGTCCCGCTGTTGAAACCAGTGGCGGTGTGTCCTTAAGGGCGCTTCCTGGTCCGTGGAGCTCCTCGTCACTTCCTCCCTCACCTGTGCTCCTGGGAAATGATGTGTCATTTCTGTAGACAGTACTGTGATCAAAAATTGCATTATTTCCTGACAGGAAATGACGCGATATAAGGTGGATCACAGCGCCGTGATGTGTTTATCTATGTTGCCATAACAACGGGTGGAACATTCCTCCGTCGCTGCCCATTGTTATGGCAACTTTAGAAACCATCGGCGCTACGGCCCCCCGGTGAATCGCGAATGCACGAGATCGAGAGGTGCATGCTGGTTACCCAGCATGTACCTCTCCTTAGCTTACGTGACTTTTTCAAGGGTAGCCTTGGGGTGGGCTGGGGAGATTGGCTACCCTTGAAAAAGTCACGTGACAAGTGACACAACGCGTTGGGAGGAGCCAGTGATGAGTACTATTTTGTTTGTCTACGAGCACAGTAGCAGCAGTGTGAGGAGGAACCATGCTGTGAGCAGCTGATCGTTTTGCAATAAGTGCAGATTACTCATAACAAATGTGAGTGAAATATTTTGCTTTGTGGTCTCTTCTTTCAGTCATAATCATTGCGCAATAATATATTTCTGTTTTGTTTCATGAGCCAATCCTCCTAATTGGTAGCAGTAACTGACAGCAGCAGCAAGATTTTGTTAATGAACAGTAACAAATATTACTACACAATCTCTGGACGGACTTGTGGTGTGTAGTTAATAACGGGGAACTTAAAACGTTTTTCTGCTTTATGTTGTTTCATCCTTTGAACCAGAGATTGCATCCAGTGAACTAATCATTGTTGTTTTATTTTTTTCTCTTCACCAGTACCAGCACTGGTGGTTAACCATCTATCGATCTGTGGATTATTATATATGCACCTGTGGTATATTATTACCAGTGAATTTATTCAATTGAGCACGGATTTGTTTAGTATGGAATTTCACATATGCATTTTTACTAGTACATAGTGGGTCTTTAGTGTTCAGCACTTATTTATTTATCATTTGCGCCCTGATTTGTGTACAGGCAGTCTTATTTATGTTTATTGGGACACAGCAGCTGCATGGACACAGCCACTAGTCCCAACCTGAGAGCTATGGAGGTGAAGGTGCGTGAATGCAGACAGTGTGCATTCAAGGACACACACCTCCATCTGCTAGCGGCTGCACGCCACTTCACATATATGTACACTGAAAGTGATTGTAAACGATCTCCTTGTAAAACAATTCATGAACTTTAAAATAGAAATGAAAGGCAAAACATTTGTGTATAGATACTGTATAACAAAAACCTTATAAATTCCTTTTTCCCCTTTTTTATAAGTGATCACGTTGCCTCTGTTCTCAGCTGCATAAGAGCTGGGGGAGGAGAAGCAGCAGCACACTGAACCTTCCAGTGAAAGGCTTTGAAAGGGGGGGGGGGGGGGTTCAGGACAAGTCTGACCATTAGAAAAGAGCAGGCTGAGTTCCCAGCACAGCTAGAGAACTGACCACGATGTGTTCTCCTGCTTAGTGTGGTCAGTTTTTAATAGGCGAGAAGAGGGAATGGCAGGAACACCAGGAATTTCACACAAAAGAAGCAAATGATACATTCTCATACAGGTACATGGTACAGCAGGCACATATCAGGAATATGTAATGTTGGGGGCGACAAACACTTTAAGTACACCAATGTAAATAAGGCCTCAATCATACTGTATATATTTTATCTCTACCCGTATTTAAATACAATTTTTTTTACTAAACTAACACAGATGTTGGTACAAATAAGTTCCCAAATTATTAACAAACATTTATTGCCATGATTCCATTGGCATAAAATAATTTTTTTTATTTTATATACATTGTACTGACATATTTTATTTTACACTCACCCGAAGCCAGATATGGAACTTTGTTACTACGTGGATCTCCTATAGGCAGGCTGGGAACCCCCAGCAGGTTAGTAGGGAGCTGGTTCTTTATCATAGGATGAGGATACAGAGGGGAGGTGACCGACCAGTCATCGTTCACAATACATATAGGGATCCCATTAAGCCCTGGAGCAAAGACAAATGATGTAAGTACAAGAATGAACCTACAAAACAAACTCATTATCCATCAATTCATCCTGTGTCAGGTAAGTATGCTTTTTGTACCACTAGAGGGAAGCAAATGACAATAGAAAGGTCTGAAATGTAACAGGAAAGAAACAAGGGAAAGGTAACTGTTGAAAGAGTTAGTGATTTAGGTAACCACCAGCCAAACCATTTCTTCAACTATTGGGAAAGGTTAAGTCTAGGTTCACATCTCTGTGGGTGGGTAAAGTGCATGTTCCCAACCCTCAAAGATACTTGCTGCATTTTAGCAGACGTGCAGGGAAGCCATTACTTCTTAATAGCACCCCAATGCCTCAGCTGTGGCGTGATTTTGCCCACACCAAACCACATTATGCCAAAGCACCATGCAATCCAGTACAGTGCGATTTCAAAAAAGGGTATTTTTCTCCATGTTTCCCACAGGTGGTGCAGCCCATTGAAATTAATGAGCTGCTCTACCCCTGAAATGCGCGTGCCAACACGTACACGAAGATGTCCACGGAGCTTAAAGAATTACAGACATGGCATTTTTTCAACATTGGTCCAGCTTGGACCAATGTAACTAAGCATATACCATACCTGTAAGATCCCCCTAGAAGCTGGAAATCACTTTAGTAGGCACTGCAACTACAGTGATCTCCACTATCCTCAGGTTCTTGTTCTGATTGGCTGACAGTTATTTTATTTTCCACCAATATCACCAGTGCCGACCCCAGACCTCTAGCGGCGACTCTGACGTTACAGCAGCATGGAGGGCTCATAATCTGGTAGCAAGCTGCCTCTTGGTGACAAGTAAGCACTGCATCTCTGGTGGCAAAGTAACAAGCTTCATCTTGGTGACAAGTGAGCGCTGCATCTCTGGTGACAAGTGAGCGCTGCATCTCTGGTGACAAGTGAGCGCTGCATCTCTGGTGACAAGTGAGCGCTGCATCTCTGGTGACAAGTGAGCGCTGCATCTCTGGTGACAAGTGAGCGCTGCATCTCTGGTGACAGGTAGGCTGCTTCTTTCTTTCTCTCTCCCTCTTTTTCTCCCTCCATCCCTCTTTCATCTCAGACTCTAGCCACACACCCTTTAAGCCACACCCAATATCAGGGGCGGACTGACCATTCGGCCACTCAGGCACTTCCCGAGGGCCCCAGGCCACTAGGGGGCCCCATAAGGGTTGCCAGCCTCAGTAAAACCAGGGACAGTATGTAAAAATCTGTGGTTTTTTTACATCTGTTTCTGAAATGTCCCTTACCTACATCCTTTTGGTCTAAAAATCTCGAGATTATTGCTGCCCCACCTCTCCAGTACCTTCTCAGCCAATAGAAACATGTCTGTGTATACTGTGGGATTGTATACTATGTGGCCCCATAATCTCGGATTGCCTGGGGGCCCCATAATCTCCCATTGCCCGGGGGCCCCATGAGTTGTCAGTCCGCCACTGCCCAATATTTAGTTTAAACCACGCACAGTTTTGCCGCGCATCACATTTTTCCTCCCCCTACTATGACACGCCTACAAACTAATACACTGCTCCCTAATTATAATAAGACTCCACCTACAGACAAAAAAAGTGTCCCTATAAATTTTTTGACAATGTTGGCAACTATGCTTACATTGGTCCAAGCTGAAACTTGCTAAATATGTATATATATATATTTTAGACATTGACATTACCTTGAATATGTGTGACCCGATTAGGATGGGGATTATGCCTTGAAAAGAATGCCTGCTGGCTGTAATTGCCAAATCGAGAATAGCTTTTCGTTGGCGGTCTCATTGCTTCATCACTGAATCGCAGAGGGGTGTTCTGGGCAAGATTTTCCAGTTTTTCAGCCAGGGCAGCAATGTCTTGGCTTTTAAAAGTGCTGGAGATGGGATTCTTCATCTCTTCCATCTTTTCTTTTGAAGATTTATGATTAGTGCTGTTGTGGAAAAACAAGAGCTGTAACTGACCCAAATAATGGCATATATTACTGAGTGTGCTGCAATGAGAATGTAACAGTAGGATTTGCTTTGCAGTAAATATAAAGGTAATTAATAAAGAGTTAATACCATCTCCACCATAGTGGGACTCTTTGGACTAGGTACTACTTAAGTATTAAATCCTCAGCACCATTTAGTTTACCACATTAAGCACAATAAAATAAACACTCATTAAAATATTTGTTTCTTACCCCAGTAGTGTACAACTTCCGATGCTGCTGGCTCCTGCCCTTTCAAGGCTCCTTCCTTGAACTTTCAGTCTTTATAGGAAAGAGGTAACAGTGCAAAAAAGGGTGGGGTGGGCAGGGGAAATTTGTTGTTTTGTCGTCTTCCTAGGCCAGGGGTTTGTGAGATTCTAATGATGCACACAGTGTACAGCAGGGGTAGGCAACCTGGGGCCCTCCAGCTGTTGTGGAACTACATTTCCCATTGCAAGGCTGGCAGTTACAATTACCTACCCCTGGTGTACAGAGACACAGCTCTAGTTAGGGTTGCCACCTCATCCCTTTAAACCCGAACACATATGAATTACACAGGTTCTGAGGCTAATGTAATGCAGATAAGGCACTAAGTGAGTTTAATTGCCACCTTAATCAGCCACAAAACCTGTGTAATTAATATGTGTTCGGGTTTAAAGGGATGAGGGGACAACCTTAGCTCTAGTCCCTGCATGCAAAGGTTGCTCTATTGGGTGCTGCAAGAGAAAGGAGCCACCCTGACACCGAAAACCATGGTGGGTAAATCAGCTGCTGAAAGTTTTTTTTCTTCTTTTAACTTAGGGTTTAATGTGGTCCTAAAGATATGTTTTATTACCTTACTGCAATACTATTGCACAGAGCAGATCATTTTAAACCTCTTTTTTATTTTACAAAAAAAAACAAAACAGATTTTACAAGCACTTTATTATCACTTTAAGGCCTTTTATAAACAGATGGCTGAGGGGTGGTAAAGCTTAAATTTAACATGACCAGCAGCCATGTTAGTACACATTGTTGCGGATCATACCACCTGTCACTTTAACCTGTTTCCGCCAGCCGTATGCATACATGTGGATGCTGGGTGGATGGGCTTTAATGCCGAGCAGCTAAATATACAGTATGTGTCCATAGGGAACGGTTTTCCATGCTGAGAGCATGCTCACTGTGTGCTTCAAGAACAGCAACTAAAATTCCATGGTACGCTCCCTATGCAATCGGGAGCTCAGGATCATGTGACCGATGTGACAGCCAATTACAGTGGTCACATGATCGGAATACCTGCCTCTGCCTCTCATCATTTAGATTCTCCTAAAAAGATGGTGGCGGGGCTGGGTAGGGGTTAATGGTAAATGACTCCATCCATACAATGCTTTCAAAAACAACAAGAACAGATGTGTAAACGGCTTTCTTTTCTAGCAAATCAGGATAAGTTCATCTTTAGTGTATGTTATATGTAACATGTTCCAGCATCTGCTCCTTCTCCCCCTGATTCTCCCCCTCCCTGGGGATCTTCTCCCCACACCCGCTGTCACAATTTTAAAACACAGTGGCCATGCGGGGCTCCGCCCACACGGCTGAGTTATTCATTCATTCATTCATTCTTGTGAATGAATAAACTACAAGTACCAACATCCATTTCTGCTGATGGGTTGTAGTTTTCAATGAACTGTGGGGGGGCTGGTGAGCAAAAAAAAATGTGCATTAATTTTTTTGTTCAAAAGGTGAACTTAGCCTTTAACCACTTACGGACCGCTGCACGCCAATATACCTTCTAACTTTGAAGAGGAAAATCGTTGTTATGGCAGCAGCTAGCTGCCATAACTCCGGGATCCTCTTCTTCGGCCGGCGGTCCGCAGTGGTCTCTGCAGCGGGAGAGGGGCCCACCCCCCTCCCACTGCACTCCGGTGCCCTCCGCCGCTTACCGGAGCCGTCGGCAGTGGCAGAGGCGATCGGGTGCTGTCACTAGGAGAGCTGTATGGAGACGAGTGAGGGGAAGATGGCCCCCACCCATAACATCTCCATAACATTGCAGGGCGGAAGAGACGTCAAAACGTCACTTCCGCCCATAGCTCTTAAAGGGACATTTTTTTTATTATTTCTTTAACCACTTCCGGAGCGCTGCATGCTGATGTACGTCCTCACTTTGAGGATGGATATCATTGTTATGGCAGCAGCTAGCTGCCAAAATCCCCGTATCCCTGTGTTCGCGGGCGGTCTGGTACAAGATAAAAGTGGCCTCTGCGGCGGATTCGCCGTGAGATCACTTTTGTTGGCGGCGGAGGCGATCCGGTCCTTCTTCTGGCTGTGCATGGAGACAAGTGAGGGGAAGATGGCCCCCACCTGTCTCCATGACACTGCAAGGCGGAAGTGACGTCAAAACTTCACTTCCGCCCATAGCTCTTAAAGGGCCATTTTTTTTTCATTTTTTTAAATGACAACATTTTTTTCTCTTTTTTTATAATTTTTTTTTATTATTGCATTTTTGTGTAAATATGAGATCTGAGGTCTTTTTGACCCCAGATCTCATATTTAAGAGGCCATGTCATTTGTCTTTTTTTCTATTACAAGGGATGTTTACATTCCTTGTAATAGGAATAATAGTGACACAATTTTTTTTTTTTTTAAAACAGTGTAAAAAGAAAAAAGAAAAAGGTAAAATAAATAAGAAAAAATACATTTTTTAAACTCGCCCCGTCCCACCGAGCTCGCGTGCAGAAGCGAACGCATACGTGAGTAGCGCCCGCATATAAAAACGGTGTTCAAACCACACATGTGAGGTTTCGCCACGATCGGTAGAGCGAGATCAATAATTCTAGCCCTAGATCTCCTCTGTAACTCAAAACTTACAACCTGTAGAATTTTTTAAATATCGCCTATGGAGATTTTTAAGGGTAAAAGTTTGTCGCCATTCCACGAGCGGGCGCAATTTTGAAGCATGACATGTTGGGTATCAATTTACTTGGCGTAACATTATCTTTCACAATATAAAAAAAAAATTGGGTTAACTTTCCTGTTTTTTTTTTTTAAATTAAAAATACAGTGTGACAGAAAGTATTGCAACGACCGCCATTTTATTCTCTAGTTCTAAGTCATTTTCTAGCAAAAAAAAACAGTTTTTAACTTGTAAACAACAAATCTCAAAAAGAGGCTCGGTTCTTAAGTGGTTAATGTTGTATTTACCTGCAGAACTGATAAGGATCTGCAGAAAGCAGCCATGTTATTTCACAATGTTTTACAAATATTTTATTTGCCGATACTTACTGTGCCTGGCGTAATACAGGTTGAGGGTTCATCGTTCCGCTTGCCATTTTCCTTTCCTGTAACAATAACAAATCTTTTTGGTGTTTGCCCATTTGTAGAATTTATGTTACATAACTGGCATTCAAAATAAAGACATTATTCAACTACCAACAGTATTACTAGTATTACAGAGTGGTGGCAGAAATCAATTAATTAATAATTAATAAGTCACAGTATGGGTCATAGCTGAAGAAAGCAGACAAGCCTCCATTGAAATATTTTGAATTGTATCATATTTTATCACTCTATATTAGATGTTTTCCACCTCCCAGTCTGTGCTTCACTATGACAAATCTGTTTCAGTATAAATGACCAACCAAACTATCTTGTATGGAGGTGGGCTTGGGCATTCTTCAAACTCATCTCACGCTTTTTTTTACTCCAATGAGCTGCGGGCTGGGTCATTCCTGCCATCTGCCTCTTCGTTTACATGAGGTGTGAGGTGGGGATGACCCAACCTACAGCTCAATGGAGTAAAAAAATAACAAGAGTGTGGGCTTGGAGTTTGGATAGACATGAATTCAGAGAACACCCGAGCTCATCTCTAGTCATGTTTTTATTGTTGTTTATATTCTTGTTAGGGATATTTCCCCTCACTTTCTGTTGTGTCAATGGGGCACAAGATCAGCAGAATCACACAGCCAACAAAAAGACAGCTAATAAATAATTAAACTTGTTTACAGATGTTAACTACTGTCAGTGAAAATGATCTCCTGTCACATTAACTGTTAGCAGCTTGATTACACATAGTCTTACAGCAGCCATGGCCAAGGATGAATACCTGTTGATGTTGGCTGATGTGTAACAGGAGCATATTGTGGTGTATGTGTAAGAGATGGGAGGTTCTCTTTAATATATGGTCACTTCCCCACTGGCCTTGTGTTTGGGTCAACTCGCTGGCCTATCGAGTACCCCACAGTCAGGAGGAGCAGTTTAGGGTCTGAGCCTGCATGCAGCACATGTAGTTATGAGAAGAGTACAGAGTGGGAGCACGTCTTACTCTTAGGGAAGGGATGCACCAGGCCTCGGGCCTGAAGAGGAATATCTTGTACCCTGCACTGATAATAGGTGAGCACCACAGCAAACCCTCCTATATAACTTAGTGGTACACAATGTGGACATTATTCATTATGCACTTCGGACTCTAGTCTACCATCATTTGGGACTATTATTGCCATGTATTCTGGACTGTACTGCCAACCATGTGGAATTATATAGGTCACTCATTTGTAAACTTTCCAGGTGATGTGAGTATGGCTTCCTCTCAGTATGTCATGAACCAGGTGGACTAGACCCTCATGTTCTATGGCCTCATGCATGTGGTTGGATCATGAAGTCCTAACTTGAAACTTTGTTAATTTGCAAAGCTTTGTGCAAGAGTAATTTCGGGCATTTGAGGAGTTGCACAGATCAGGGTTTGGAGACATCATAGTCTATGACTAGCCATTGTACAACAGGACAGCAGCACATGTAGGCTCCAGCAAACATCCAGAATGGACAGACCCTTTATTGCAATCCAGGTGTCTTGGATTGTTATAAGGCCCTGGCTGCATAGCACGGCCGCAACTGGCACCTAGGGGGTGCAAACACAGGCATTAAAGGAAACCTGAGAAAAGCATAGAAGCTGCCATTGCTGAATTCTCATAATGAAAATATTGGTTGCCTGTTGCTGATCTTCTGGTTTCAATACTTTAGGCCACTAACACAGCATAAATCTGTAGCTAAAAATGTCTAACTTCGTTCTGACTTACTGGATAAGAACGGTTATCGTGGCTTAAAGTATTGAAACTAGTAAATGTAACAGACAGACATTTAGCATTTTCAGAGCAAGGCCGCAGATGTCTGCTCCCATATTTATTTTATGTTCTCCATCTTTTTACTTCTTCTTATGGCCCCATTGCTGCAAATTCTTTATTTTCTAAATTCAGTGATTAATTGTTCTTTTTTTTTTTATCACTGTGCCCTTCTGGACCTGACCCTGTTTTCTGATTGTGCTGTGACCAATAATTTATACACAAAAATGTACAAAATGTGTGTACAGAGCAACAAAAATTGCAGGAATGACATGATATGCTGAGGAGGACTAGTCATAGTTAAAGGGTAAATCTGAAATGGGATCATAGATTGTTTTAATTGTAGACACATTTCTGGTGGATTTCTGTGTTAGTGACAATGACATGTAAAATGCATGTGATTAGTCTGACAGCTTTGTATACAAAACCACACCATGACACGAATGCACTGTACTGTTTTAGTGCTTGGCCCTCTATTAGCACATGCCTCCAGACACATACTCAATTTGAGCAATTTCCTTTAGGTTTGTTATGTGTTGCTATGCAGATGTCCTGTCATTGGAGGTGAAAGGCACTACTTATTCAGTGTCCTTTAAAATGCAGAACAATAGCTTTGAAATTGGCACTTTAAAACAGTAATGTTACCATAGAGAGCAAAACATTGGGTCAGTGGATAACAATGAATACTATGGACCTGAGCAATCATGCCTTATTCTAAAATCATTTTATTTTCTCCACAATATCCTATTGTCCTTCATTTTTCCAGTACACATATGGGCATATACCAAGTATAAAAATGGCACATTTTGTGACCTCCTAGATCCCTGAACTACAAGGTACAGGCAACCCCAATCGCTGTGACCTAAGCCATGCTAAATAATATTGCATGTCTCTAATCATTATCGTACACTTGGATTTAAATCCTGTGTACTTGGTTATTGATGAAAAACTTCTAATACTATAAACTATTCCAGGATCTATATCCTGGTGCCCAACCTGTGGTCAATGGCACATACTGTGCAGCCCTCAGGGGGTCCAGCAGGCAGTAGTCAATGTTTTCCCTGCCAAGGTGCTTGCTCGGGCCAGTGAAAGAAAAAAAAAGGACTAGGCTATCTTCTGCCAGATGGTTTAGGTTTACTTTTTTGTACTATGGATTTCTTTTTTTATGCATTTCTTCTTTTACAATGGCTTTTGTTTAGAGGAATACCAAATTTGGTGCCAGTTTTTTTAAAATTGGCCATAGGAAGTACAATTGAGGAAGCATTAATTTACCAAGGAGTTGTAATTAGGGATGAGCTCAGGCCTCTTCGGATCCTAGTCGGAATCCGCAAGTTAACTGCCACTGTAGTGGACCAGTGAATACATAGTTACAAAGTTAACCTGGTTGAAAAAAGACCATGCAGTTCAACCCACAGAAAAAGAAAAACACGCAAATGGATCGAAAAATTCTATATACACAATCCTATACCAACAGTTGATCCAGAGGAAGGCAAAAAAAAACTAATAAAGCATGATCCAATTTTCTCCAGCTTTTCTTCCTGATCCCCCAAGAAGCAATCGGATATTTCCTGTATCAACTTTACCTATAAATATTAGTATTCAGTTATATTTTTTGCATTTTTAGAAAGAATCCAGGCCTTTTTTAAAGCAATCTACTGAGCTGACCAGAACCAGCTCTTGGGGGAGTCTATTTCACATTTTCGCAGCTCTTACTGTGAAAAAGCCTTTCTGTATTTGGAGGTAAATCTCTTTTCCTCCAAACGTAAAGATTGGCCATTGTATACTGTATGTGTGGCTGCAAGGTGGGAAATGCCCTGCACCCACATGATTGGCCCAGTACAGGTGACAGCTTTCTAGCGGGATGCTCAGATGGGTTCTGACTTGGATCCAAACATGACTGAGCTCATTATAGAAATCTGTAGCAGTCCAGTCTTATGTCTGCAGCCTCTGGCTCTCTCTTACAGCATGAGCTTTGTCTCCAACCACTCCTATAAAATGTCTGCTGTTAATGGCCATTTTCTTTAGCATGTTAACAGTCTGAAGTTTTCCTGTAGAATTACAAACATTAAAGAGCACATTTAGATCTATGTGTGTGTGTAGAGGTGTCTTTTGTCGTGTTAGGCAGGTGCATTGTCATGCATCAAAGTGCTTTTCCTTTGTATGTTGACATGTATTTTAATGTGCTTTGATTTTTCAATGCGATTTTGAAGTTCGAATTTGGAGTGGATAGAGATAACAACCATTAATCAAGCCTTGTTAATACCTGTTACCAATGTATTCAAATTCATGTTATACATCGAGGATACATTGCCATTGACTTCTATGGGTCTCCCAACTAACTTAAATGCTGAATAAATCCGTCATATCATATTTCCTAAAAACACACTGCTCTGTAATGCTAAGGTGGGAGCAGACACTATCTTTATTATGTTCTATGTTTTAAAGTGTCAGAAAGCATGCAGAAAAATATAACAATGTACAGTAAATGGTCCCTAATGTCAAGGGTGGCACTTGAGATCCCCTATATCTTGTAATCTGTCCACTAATGACTAAATACTTTGATCCTAGCACCCATGGTATGACCAAATCTGGCAAAGGTTTATGCTCAGACTGAATGGGCTGAGAAAAAGGATCATATCGAATAACTGCTTTGGCAGCTACTCCATAAATAGCATTAGAAATTATCAAACATAGCGAGTGCCAAATATATTTTCTCCTATTGTTGAGTGTGTAATAGGTGTTGTGCATCCATAGGTGTGCGCATAGGGTGTGCCAGGTGTGCCCTGGCACACCCTAATCACCCTGTGCAGCACAGATTTCCCCTACTGCCCTGGCTCACCCCCCCCCCCCCATTTCCCCCTGCAGCGCTTCCAGCTTCTCTCCTCTCCCGTCAGCTGTTGCTGCGAGGATGTTTTAGGATGAGTGGGGAAAGGGGTAGCTAAATATGTAATTTACCTGCCCATTTCCTTTCTGAATGAACATCGTGAGTGATCGGTAGTGTGTGTTTGAGCTTTGGGGGGTACAACGTAATGCAATAGGCTGCGCACATCTATGTTTGCATCACTTAATTAAAGCCCATAGTATGACAAACAGAAAATATATGCTCAGGAGGGAAAACTTGGTGAGGTATGTATCACTGCTGGAGGCGTATATTCAGGACCAGGTACCTTATGGCATTCGGTTATTCTTCGGGCCCAGTAGCTTGTTCCTAGCAGTTTTGTTCCAGTTTTCTAACCTACAATGAGTTAACAGGTAAAGTCTGTGGTCACACACTGTCTGAGCAGCCACTGTTGTTAAGCGATTAAGCTGCCCATTCATTCTGCAGGTGCAAAACTAGCTGACAAAGTGTTTACCAGTTACATAAGACGTCCTCTACAATCTAAGACTTAACTGCCTGCTGCAGGACAGTACAAACGTTTGCATTTCATACTGTATATTGCCGCTGTATTAACAACCATAATTATTTTGTGTTTTTTGCATCCTACTTAACAAATTACGGTCCAGATTGTGCAGACACAACCATACCATTAAAATATTTTTTTTTTTTCAAAGACCTGCACATTAATATTAATACTCCTGTCTTGTGAGTGTATATTTTTTTGTCAATGCAATTAGGAGGTTGGAACATTGCATTATGAGCAAAGTGCTGACCCGCGTCCAGCGTTCCTCTGTTACCTCACTCCCATGAGGTCCTGAAGGGCACATAACACAGACCTCATGCGTGCTCTTATGCACTTATTAAGTCCTTCACTTCCGTACCTATGTGACCAGGCCATGTATCTCCACCGTTCCAGTTGCTATTGGAAACGATTGGTTGCTTTGTGTCTATCTTGTCTTGCAGAGTTAACCTTTGGTAGTGGTGTTACTTCATACCCCTATGTGATTTTACAGACCCTGGTTCTTTAGATATGCCAGAACCAACATACACCCCTTTATTAACTTCAGACCATGCTCAGAACAGTTGATACAACTTTACTGAAGAGATTTCAACATTACAGTCCAATATGAACAAAGTCCAATCCCTAACTATAGCTGTGTGGAGGTGATAGTCCATGCTGGTGTTCTCCATGACTTGGAAGATCTCCGGAACCCCCGGTACCTCCAACGGATTGCAAGATGCAGCAGTTGCAAGACAGTGAATCAAGCCAAGAGCCGAGCCAAGACGAGTCAAGTGCCCTGGACCTGAGCCTTCCCCCTTTTTATAGCACAGGTGGGCTGACTAGGGCCAAAAAGCCTGGGAACTGAGCACATATTAACTCTTTCCCCCCAGCCTGGGTCAGCCTCCAACAAGTGTAAAATAAGACTGCCTTCATGCAGGGTAACCTTACATTTATTACTAAATATACTGTGTGCGTATGTGTATTAACAAGATTCTTGTAGTGCTTGCCTTATAATTTAAATCTCATTAATTTGCTATAAACCTATATACCTGGTGATCCTTCTAGTTCTTCTTGTTTCAACTTTCAGTCTGACCACACCAAGGACAGAAGCAGATCTGTGCTGGTATGCACAGGTGGCATCCCTGGGCTTGCTGCTCAGGCATACAGGATGATGTGCCAATGCATGGCATGCCTATACACCTGGGGTCAGCTTTGCTCTCACACTGCCTGTTCTTCCCTGCTCTGTTGATTGACAGCATCTCTAAGTAGGAGCCTTGCTGTCAAAACTCCACTGCTGAGAATTTGGCAATGGTGAAGAAGCATGGGAAGTGAGGCTATGGGGTCATGTAAAAAAAATAGAACCATGGAAAGGTTCACAGGCATACACAGTGGAACTGTATTGTACTGAAGAAAGTCATTAAAACAAAAATGTTTTAGTTGATAATTATACTGCCTTGTCTTACACTATAAAATGTATTGAAAAAGGAGAGTAACACTTTAACTATGTAACAGGGAACACTTTAAATCCCAGGCAGCAAGACCTGTGAAACTTTGCCCTCTGACACAGAGATAACACACAGTATGACACTCCTGTAGCTCTGAAAGCAGCAGAGTTCAGTAGAGTTTTGGATAGACAGAGTAAAGGAAGGTTATAACCCCTGTAACTTTTGCCATTTCTGTCCCATTGGGGAGATTTCCCTTCACTTCCCATAACCAAAACAGGAAGTGATAGGAAATCCCTGCAAATTGAAGAGAACCCCTTGTGGACCCCCAGGTCACCAGAACTAGTGTTCCCACTGGAAGATTTCCCCTCTATGACTTTTCTAGGGGCAACCCAAAGTTTGGCATTTTTCTTTTATTTTCACTTTTGATGATAACGGTAAACAGGACAAATAGAGAGGGTGAATCTCCCTAACAGGGGTACAGACAGTAATAAAACCTGACAAGGGTTCTAATCCCTCTTCACTCTATCCAAAATTACATCAAAACGTTTTTTTAGTTATTCTTTAGGCATTCTCGGTGAAATGTTATTTCCAATCTATCAGCACACAGATGCATTAATTCCTGTAAGGTGTTAAATGATTACACTGTCTTCGGGAAGTCCTGTTTGCTAGTTGTAAATTTTATTTGTATAGGATTTTCCGTCATGGGGTTGAGAAAACAAAGACGTCAAGAAAGCAAATACATCTGAAATAGTAAGTGCAAACACTGTGCACATAGCGGTTATAGGCCAATCAATATGGGAAGAGAAGGGGACCAATGGATGGAACCAAAACTGAGTTTATCATATAGCTTAACAATTGTGTAATAATGCGTACCAGTAATTGTAAGTAAAAGATAAGAAAGATTTAAATTGTATTTTCTATCTTGTTTGGTAAGGCTGTAGTCACAATAATTAGGTTAGAGCATTGTTTTCTTCAATAATAATTCAACAAATAAACTATATTACCAACTATATGACTGGCATCCCAATCTGTAGGGTTCAATATTGAGTTGGCCCACCCTTTGCAGCTATAGCAGCTTCAACTCTTCTGGGAAGGCTGTCCACAAGGTTTAGGAGTGCATCAATGGGAATGTTTGACGCTTCTTCTAGAAGCGCATTTGTGAGGTCAGGCTCTAATTCATGCCAAAGGTATTTATCGGGTTGAGGTCAGGACTCTGTGTTGGCCAGTCAAGTTCCCCCACCCCAAACTCGCTCATCTATGTCTTTACGAACCTTGTTTTGTGCATTGGTCCAAATCATTTGGTGGGGGATTATGGTGTGGGGTTGTTTTTCAGGGGTTGGGCTTGGCCCCTTAGTTCCAGTGAGGGGAACTCTTAAGATGTCAGCATAACAAGACATTTTGGACAATTTCATGCTCCCAACTTTGTGGGAACAGTTTGGGGATGGCCCCTTCCTGTTCCAACATGACTGCTCACCAGTGCACAAAGCAAAGTCCATAAAGTCATTATGGAACAGGAAGGGGCCATCTCCAAACTGTTCCCCCAAAGTTAGGAGCATGAAATTGTCCAAAATGTCTTGGAATGCTGACGCCTTAAGAGTTCCCCTCACTGGAACTAAGGGGCCAAGCCCAACCCCTGAAAAACAACCCCACACCATAATACCCCCTTCACCAAATGATTTGGACCAGTGCACAAGCAAGGTCCATAAAGTCATGTTGGAACAGGAAGGGGCGAAAACACTTGCAAAAGGGTGGATGGGTAGGAGCTCCTTTTGGGAAATATAAAGTTTTACTAATGCACTTACAGGCACCTTTTTTTATTTTCATTCAGCGTGCATGTTTCCAACACCTTGATGAGTATGTGATATGTAAACCTAGAGCAAGCCTTCCTCCTGATTAGCATGATTCAAAATAATATCACAGAGTAAATATGGTGAAAGCTTCCCATACACACAAGGAAAAATGAATAATCAGTCATAGATCTGATAGATTTCTAATGCACTTTTGCAATATTCTAAACAAATCTCCGAAACATTTTTTAGTCAAATGTAACTGGATGTTGTGCAAAGACATTAATTCATTTTATTGTTAATTTAGAGCAACCTTTCTCAACCAGGGTTCAATGGAACTCTATAGTTCCTCCTGAGGTTGTTAGGAGTTCCTTGAGCAATGAATTGGTGAATAACCTGAAAATGACCCCAAAAGGTTCCTCCATGACATAAAGGTTAAGAAAGACCGACTTTCTGAAAGATACAACTGCTCTGTAGAGTAGATCAATAAATCCCACAGATTTGTAGTTCCATGTATGGCCAACATACATTTTTTTTTAGCTAACAGGTAGTTCCTCTTCTCATACGTAGTAGTCACTAGATACTTTAACCATGATAAGTGATGAGAGGACCTCTTACATAGGACCATAAGCTTGTCTCTACAAATAGGACCATATACAATTGCAAAAAGTTTTGTAAAATAAAGTTTTACCTTTAAGTGGCTTTATCAGATTAGTGTTCATTAAAGGAATTAAGTTTGTAATTGCCTGTATCAGGCTGCAGGCAAGTGCTGTAAGTGGATATACGAGATGGCTTACCTTGCCTTGTGCTCACAGCTCCATGAGGATGCTTCCTCCTCCAGTCTGCCAGGACGTGCACAGCCACTTCTATAGACTTGTGTTTGCATTCATGTCTCCGTCTTATTGGGATTAGGTTGCTAGGTTACATTATTCTTGACAACAATCGGACAGCCCCCTCCTCTGCTTTCTGCGCCAGTTGACATGCAGTGTGACATTGGCAGGTCTCTTTCCTCTACTACGTGTCTAATAACTTCTAGAGAAAATCCTCACCACTGCACATTTTCTTTCAATAGAATCTTGTAGTTCTAACCTGTTTTTTTTTTTTTTTTTTTTTAACCACAATTTTTTTTTCTTGTCTGAACAAATATTACAACAGAATCAGAACAACCAAAATTCACAGATGGAATACACAAAAGGGAATTGTTCTACCCCCCCCAGTTTGTATTTTTGTCCATCTAGTCCTGAGACTAAAGCCCCGTACGCACAATCGGACTTTCCGATGGGAAATGTTGGATGTCAGGCTGTTGGTGGTAAATCCGACCGTTTGTATGCGCCATCGGCCAATTGTTGTCGGATTTTCCGCGGACAAATGTTGGATCGCAGGTTTTACATTTTTCCGCGAATACATGTCTGTTGCGTGTGTACACACCTCTGTCGGACAAAAGTAAAAACACGCATGCTCGGAAGCAAGGACAAGCCAAAAGCAGTCGGTCTTGTAATCGAGTGTTTGCAATGCAGAATTAACATTCGTGACCCTGCAAATTAAGAAATCTCGAAATGCAGCGCACATTCTCTTCTTCTTTAATGGGATAATAATGAATCTGCTTTGCTGGTGATACTGATGGAGTTATTGCAAACGAATTTTGAAAGGCTTTTTTTTTTCTAGTGATATCAAGAATAATATTATTATGCTTTTTTTTTTTTATTTGTGCAAGTTACCACAACACCATTGTCCCGTAGTTTTTAAGATCAAAGATACAACTATGTTGGTGTCTCTTGTTA
This sequence comes from Lithobates sylvaticus, assembly GCA_028564925.1. NCBI lineage: Eukaryota > Metazoa > Chordata > Amphibia > Anura > Ranidae > Lithobates > Lithobates sylvaticus. The sequence continues at coordinate 138,790,875 of CM053036.1, read as the reverse complement.
ATTTTACATTGTATTTTATAAAAGGTAACTGCCTACTCCCGAACTGTCATTTGAAGTAAAACACATAGCCAAGTATTATTCTCCACAATTTTTTTATTGTGCATTAAAAAAAAAAAAATTTGACAAAAAGTGCATTCTATGCATCCAAAAATATACCAAATCAAATCATTATTCAACCAAAAAAATGATGTCAAAGCAATAACTCCAAGGCTAATAATAAATAACACGTTATCTCCTCCGATTCCGCAACATGTCTGGTTGACGAACGGCCGTTCAGAAACTAACTGAAAAGCGCTAAATGAAAAACACGAAAAGAAAAGCACGAATCAACACTCACCAAACTTCTACTAACATAAAATTAGCAGAAGGAGCCCAAAGGCTAAAGAGCTGAAAAAACATGTAGTACGTCACTACGAAAGTAATTGTTGGCAAACATTTGTGTGACCGTGTGTATGCAAGACAAGTTGGAGCCAACAACCTTCGAACAAAATTCCACGGTTTTGTTGTCGGAAAGTCTGATCGTGTGTACGGGGCCTTAAGGTTTGACCTCATATTATATGGTTTTGGTAAATCTGAAGACAAAAATCTGCAGAAAATCTAATGGTGTGTATAGGGCCTTAAGCCTCGTACACACAATCAGATTTTCAGCAGGAAATTGTGTGATGACAGACTGTTGGCCTAAAATCCGACCGTTATTATGCTCCATCAGACAACTGTTGTCCAACTTTCCACCAAGAAATGTTGGGTGGCAGGCTAGTAAATTTTTCGGCGGACAACGGTCTGTTGTCAGATTTTCCTATCGTGTGTACACAAGTCCGTCGCACAAAAGTGATGATCGGAATCAATGCTCACCAAACACGACATTAGCAGAAGGTGCCAAAAGGGTGGCACTCAAGAGCTGAAATTGGGTCTAATCCATGTACTTACACTAGCTGCATAAAAAAAAAAGAAAAGTGATGCTTTATTGATGTGTAATTGTGACCTGCTTGCAGTTAAGTTTCATGATTGTGGATCATCACACATGTAATAGTAAAAAAAATATTAATTTGTAAAATGTTAGTATAGAGAGACAATAAAAAAGATGGAATGTGGACATATTCTATCTTTGCAAAGGCAAAATCTTGATTAGTGAAAGATTTCTACCACTATAATATATACTTAAAGAGTAATTCCACTTTTGTTGAGAAGAAAACATTCCTCTCTGGGTGATCTGTGTGGGGGGAGCGGGTACCCACTCGCATTTCTGGTCGGATTGCCGCGGGGACATCTGCTCAGTTCACTCCACCCCCTATATGACTAATGGGTGATCTGTGTACTTTGCAAGAACAGATGTCCCAGAGCTTAGTAAATGAGGGGAAGCTCTGATGACTTCCATCATCCAATCATGTGCAAGAAAAAATGCTGTTTTTTAGTTTCCTTACATGATTGGCTGTTTTTTTCAAAGTAAACGTTACCTTATTTACTAAGCTTTGGAGCAACTGCACTTGCAAAGTTCACAGTCTATTTGCCCTTAGTAAATAAACCCTTATGAGTGCTCAGCTCTGCGCATTTCTGGTTTCATAGCTGTCAGTTCCCAGAAACTCTGGGTAGGAAAGGAGGAGACAGAGGACCGGGCACACTACAAGGGAAACATCATGGGTTTAACCGCTTGCCAACTGTATAACTTACATATACGACGGCAAGGTGGCTCTCCTGCGCCAGATCACGTACCTATACCTGATCTGCCATTTCCAGGTAGGGGGTGCGCGCGCACCACCGGCAAACCGGCTCTGCTGTGATTTTACACAGCAGATGCTGATCAGCGGGAGCCAGCCAGTAGATGACCGCTGGAACCCGCCGATCGTCGGGAAGACACAGGATAGGGCTCTGCCTATGGAAACAAGGCAGAACTCTGTCCTGTCAGCGGGGAAGTAAATAAAATCCACTACTTTCCTTGGTGAAAGCAACTCACACAGTACACCAAAACACTAGCTAGGCACACATTTAACCCTTTGATTGCCCTAGATGTTTAACCTCGTCCCAGCCAATGTCATTCGTACAGTGATAGTGCATATTTTTTTGCACTGATTGCTGTATTAGTGTCACTGTTACCCAAGAAGGGTCCAATTGTCTGCCGCATTATTGCAGTCCCGCTATAAGCTGCTGATTGCCGCCATAACCAGTAAAAAATAAAAAAATAAAAATTCAAATATATATACCATAGTTTGTAGATACTTTAACTTTTGCATAAACCAATTAATTGGGATTTTTTTTTACCAAAAGTATGTAGTAGAATACATATTAGCCTAAATTCATCAATAAATTCGATTTTTTTTCAATTTTTTTTTATTGGATATGTTTCATAGCAAGAAAAGTAAAGCAAGAAAAGTAAAAAATATTGTTTTTTTTTTCAAAATTGTCTGCCTTTTTATAGTTTAAAAAATAACATTTTATTTGTGTAAAGCGTTGCATGACCGCGCAATTGTCAGTTAAAATAACGCAGTGCCATATCGCAAAAACATTACCTGGTCATGATGGGGGGTAAATCCTCCAGAGGTCAAGTGGTTAATAGATTCTTGATGTCTCTTTAAAGAGGACCTATCACTCACTTGGGGAGCTTTTTCACCTTCTTGTGATAGCAATACATTTTTTAAGGCTACTGCCTTTTTTCATATTTTTCATCATGTTACACTTATATTTAGGGTGTAACATGTCACACAATAGAAAGTAGAATAATAAAAAAAAAAAAAAAAATACACCTAGGCACCCATGTTTTTTTTGGTTTGTTTTTTTGGGTGGGTGGTTCATTGATCTTCAGATTAAAAATGTGCATTTTTAGCATGTGTTTGAAAAATTTAAAAACTATGCACCAAACAGTAATTCACAGCAATGGGAATATTTAGGCCTTTTACTACTGTATGCTTACAATCCTTATATTTTACAGCAGTCTGTACTTTACATGTGACATAGCAAATAGTTAACCACTTCAGCCCCGGAAGGATTTGTCCCCTTCCTGACCATTTTTGCGATACAGCATTGCGTCACTTTAACTGACAATTGCGCGGTGGTGCGACATTGTACCCAAACAAAATGTATGTACTTTTTCCCCCGACAAATAGAGCTTTCTTTTGGTGGTATTTGATCACCTCTGCAGTTTTAATTTTTTGCGCTATAAACAAAAAAATAGCGGCAATTTTGCAAAAAACACAATATTTTTTTGTTTTTGCTATAATAAATATCCCAAATAAAAAAAAAAAAATATTTTTCCTCAGCTTAGGCCGATATGTATTCTTCTGCATATTTTTGGTAAAAAAAAAAATCGCAATAAGCGTTGGTTTGCGCAAAAATTTACTTTTGTACCAATTTTTCCAGATTCATGTATACCACTATGCAAATAACTTGTACTGAGACCATTTTCTATAATAAAAACCGTTTGTAAACAAAAAAAAAAGTTATAATGTCTTCAAAATAGGGGATAGATTTATGTCATTTTTATTATTTTTTTTTTTACTAGTAATATCGGCGATCTGCGATTTTTATCAGGACTTTTGACACTATTTTGGGACAGTGTTTGGGACACATTTATACAGCGTTCAGAGCTAAAAATAGCCATTGATTACTGTACAAATGACACTGGCAAGGAAGGGGTTAACACTAGAGGGCGATCAAGGGGTCAACTGTGTTTCCTGGGTGTGTTCTAACTGTAGGGGGGATGAGACTGACTAGGGGAGGAGAGAGATCGGTGTTCATACTTAGTATGAACACACAATCTCTCTCCTCTCACCTGAGAGAACCTGGATTTGTGTGTTTACACACACAGATCCCGGTTCTCACTTTGTCACCAGTGACCGCGGGTGCCCGGCGGTCACTGTGCCCGCCAGGCACGCGCATCGGGCCTGGGGACACGTGGCTGGTGGGTGCGTACACCTCCGGCCACTTGTCCTCAGGGCCAATGCACGTGCCGGTGCCCGGTGGGCATGATGATCGCCAGGCACCCGCGATCACTGGTGACAGAGCGAGAAACGGGATCTATGTGTGTAAACAAAAAATAAAAAAATGAAGAGATGATCAAATGCTACCAAAATAAAGCTCTACTTGTGGGAAAAAAGGACGTCAATTTTGTTTGAGTACAGCGTTGCACGACCGTGCAATTGTCAGTTAAAGCGGTGCAGTAACGTATCGCAAAAAATGGCCTGGTTATTGAGCAGCCAAATCTTCCGGGGCTGAAGTGGTTAATGATGTATAAAAAGAAGTATACTCACAAACACATTAATGATAAAAGCATATCAAGGTCCATAGAAGACACAAAGCAACCAGGTCACAAGACTGTTCCCTAGCAAGTTGGAGGACCTTCCAGATGGCTGATGCGTTTTGAGAGGAGATCCGAGGGCTCTGAGGAAAAGGAGAGGGGATTCCCCTCAAAACGCATCAGCCACCAGGAAGGTCCTCCGACTTCCTAGGGAACAGTCTTGGTGACCTGGTTGCTTTGTGTCTTCTATGGACCTTGATATGCTTTAATCATTAATGTGTTTGTGAGTACACTTCTTCTAATACAGTATTAAAGATACCACTTGGGTAATGCGCAAGGCTGGTGTGCCCTCTTTTCTCTGTTTTATAGTCAGCATAAGTGTTACGAGGGGGGAGGAAGTATTTTTAAAGTGGAACTTTGGTCAGAAAATTAGGTCCTAATAGATCATTTCATGCTGCACCCTTTTGCAGATATAGCTTTGTAAAACGCAATGTTTGTAAACCGTTACATATACTAACTGAAGTTACTTGCCTCAGGGGATAAACAGAGATGAAACAAATCCTCCTGCATAGTTGTACCTGTTTACCTGCAGCCTTCCATTCTCTACAGCCGTTCACAGTCCAGAATTTATACAGTTTATCTGTGCTTTCAGAAAGCAGGGGGCGGGGAACTGAAGTTATACACTGCAGAGCTTGGTGAAAGCTGATTGGACCCCCTACCCCTTTACAGAGTACACAGGAACAGAGCTGAGGCTGTCAATCACAGGCTGTGTGCTGGCGCCTCCTCCCCTGTCACTTTTTTATCCCTTGCTGTCAGGAAAACTTGTCAGAAGTGACTCATGCAGATAGAGGAACAAGGCAGCAGACACTTAGTGCTCTGGATTAAGACAAGTACACACCATAGAGAGGTATATGCTTAGTTTCAACTTTTTAAAATGATTATGTGGCTTCTTTTTTAAAATAATAAACATGTCATATTTACTTGCTCTGTACAATGGTTTTGCATAGAGCAGCCCCGTTCCTCCTATTCTGGGGTCACCCACTGGCGCTCCTGGCTCGTCCTCTTCTGCGAGTGCCTCTATAGAAAGCCGCTTGCTATGGGGGCACTCCTGCTGGATCTCTTCCCCCTCAACAGCAGCAATGCTACGAACATCAGCACTGTAAAGCTTCTCCTCTCTAGCTGAGCCAGGACATAACATCAAGGCTAGAAATGCACACATTTTACTTATAGCCAGTGATGTGTAGTTTGTGAGAACAATGGGAGGGGGAGAGATTCCAAATGGCAGGTGACTGCTTTGGACTTCAACAAAGTAATGGCCTCCAGCAAGAAACAGGAGCAATAATAGAAGGAATTTACAGCACACACTCAATTTGGCACCATAATCATTAATCATTTCCCAACCGCCCTACAGCAGATATACTGCTACAGGGCAGCCGTTCTGCACTTCCGCCTAGGGGGCGCACCACTTCTGCTGTGATTACTCACAGCAGAAGCCGATCTGCAGGTGCCAGGCAATAGATGTCCGCCGGCACCCGCCGATCATCGGGCAGAGACACAGGACAGAGCTCTGCCTATGTAAACAAGGAAGAGCTCTGTTCTGACAGGGGGAAACAGCACGCATAGTACACAAAAAAACTGGTTGAGCACACAGTTGACCATTTAATCGCCCTAGATGTTTAACCCCTTCCCAGCCAGTGTTCAGATTTTTAGCACTGATCACTTTATTAGTGTCACTGGTTTCCACAAAGTGTCAAAAGTGTCAGTGTCCACCGCAATATCGCAGTCTGATATAAGTCGCTGATCGCCACCATTACTAGCATTAAAAAAAAAAATCCATAAATACATCCCATAGTTTATAGACGCTATAACTTTTGCGTAAACCAATCAATATGTGCTTATTGGGATTTTTTTTACCAAAAACATGTAGCAAAATACATATTGGCCTAAATTTATGAAGAAATTTGATTTTTTTACATTTTTTTTTTTTGGATATGTTTTATAGCAGAAAGTAAAAAATATATATTTTTTTTTTTCAAAATTGTCGGTCTTTTTTTTTTTTGTTTATAGCGCAAAAAATAAGGGGTGATCAAATACCATCGAAAGAAAGCTCTGTTCGTAGGGGAAAAAAAATGAATTTTATTTGGGTACAGTGTCGCATGACCGTACAATTGTCAGTTAAAATAAAGCAGTGCCGTATTGCAAAAAAAATGGCCTGGCCATTAAGGCTCCATTCACACTAGCGCGTTTTTTGATGCATTTTGCAGAAATGCAGGGACATTTTTTAACATGGGTTCCTATGGAACATGTTTACATCAATGCATTTTTGTGCCCCTGCGTTTTTGGAAAGGTCGGGGACTTTTTTTCATGCAAAATGCAGCGTTTTGCATGTAATAGAAGTCAATGGACCCGCATCCAAAACGCAAGTACCGCGTTTTTACCGCGTTTTTACAGCGATTTTGCTGCGATTTGCGTTTTTTTTTTTTACACTGTATATAGCTGGTTGCTAAGCAACCACAGTGTATTTTTTGCCGTGATTTGCGTTTTTTTTTTTTTTATTTTTTTTTTTTTTTTTTTTACACTGTATATAGCTGTATGGAATGTATGGTCTTATGTTAAAGAAAATGAATTGTTATCAAACTGTTATGGATAAAGTTCTGCTTTAAGATTAGCAAGGGTTATCCCTTCATATCTACTTCAATAATAACCGAGAACTATCAAAGAAACTGAAACTGCTTTCATCCACAGGTAATATAAACCACTACTGCTGTGCTTCTTTAATGGATATCTCCATGTTTGCAATACTGTACTGGTTTTTGTAGAACATGTCTTTAACGCCTTTCTGTTTTAATATTTACAGACCATTGTTTCTACTGTTTGACAAACGTATTAGTTAATAAAAGCTGTCTGCAGGAGGTATGATATCACATGCTGATTCCCAGCTGCCCAGGTTGCTGAATTGTTAATAGAAGTGCTGTATTATGCGTTATTAGTGATGATCCTTCTACGTAGGCATGTTTTCCATTCAATGCTTCTACTTGAAAGCCACTGAACCTAAAAGAACGCAAATTGCTGTTACATTTAAAGTGAACTTGAACAAAAAAAGTGAATTTTTTTTTCTGAAATTGAATATCTAAAATGTTTATTGTGCCTAAGAAGTACCTTGAAGAATTTACCTTTTGTATTAAATACCTTCAATTTAGTGAATTTCTTTACTTCCTGTGCATTTAGACTTATTGCTGTATATGTGCTGTGTGAGCGCCACTTCTGTTATGTATTTTCTAAATTCACAGTCTTCCCGATGGTGTCCTTATATCAGATCTGGCTACCATGGTGGGGATGTTGGCTGACACTGACCAGATGTTTTTTCCACCCTTCACAGGGCGGTGTCACTTCTGACCAGTGTACTTTTCCATCTCCTCCTAGCCCCGCCGTTTCCGCATCTATGGATGCCCCTTTGATCTGTTTGGCTTCTGTGTGTGATGGCTCTGCCCCTTGCGGAGCTCTACATACTTTGCTGACACTTCCGGGGGGTCTCCATCTCAGGCAGTACTTGGCGGCGTCTATCATTCTTGATGACGCTCCCACGTCCGCTTGTCTTGATGACGGTGACGTACCCCACCGACTTGGGCGATGTGCTAAAGTCATGCGTCTTTCTCCGCCTGACGCCTGCGGCTGGGGTTACGGGGATGCATTTACGAGCTCTCGTGGAGCAGTCGATGATGTCACATTTGCAGCACTAATAACAGGTCCCACTTTGGAAAGACTGTACTCTGTATCGGTCTCTGTCTGCTCAAAGATCTAAAGAGTCTGATTATCCATGGATTGGATGCTAATCTTCCGAAAGTGCTGACACTTGACTCTTTAAAGTACTAAGGCTTAGTCCTTTATCTACACCGCTCTATAGAAACTCTTATGCCCCGTACACACAGACGGATATTCCGATGGAAAAAGTCCAATCGGATTATGTTGTCGGAAAAAAATCCGATCGTGTGTGTGCTCTAGCTGACTTTTTCTGTCGGAACTAAAAATTTGAGAGCAGGATCTAAAATTTTCCGACAACAAAATCCGATCAGACTTATTCCGATCGTGTGTAGAAAGTTCAGACGCACAAAGTGCCACGCATGCTCAGAAGAAATTTGGAGACGAAAGCTATTGGCTACTGGCCTCTTCGTACTCCCGTTGTACGTTTTGTAATTCACCTCGTTCGGAACGATTGGATTTTCCGACAACTTCTTCCGACTGTGTGTATGCAACTCAACACACAGCCATTAATGTCTAAACCGCTGGCAACAAAAGTGAGTACACCCCTAATGCCGCGTACACACGGTCGGAATTTTCGATGGAAACAGTCCGATGGGAGCTTTTCATCAGATTTTCCAACCGTGTGTATGCCCATCAGTCTTTTTCTGTCGGAATTTCCGACGGACTTTGGATTAAGAACCTGTTCTCAATTTTTCAGACGGAAAACCTTCCTATCGTATTTTCCGATCGTGTGTATGCAATTCCGACACGCAAAATTTCGACGCATGCTCGGAAACAATTCGACGCATGCTCGGAAGCATTAAACTTCCCTTTTATAGTGCTGTTGAACGTGTTTTATGCCGCTGTGTTACTGACCGTCGGAATTTGGTGTGACCGTGTGTAGGCAAGACAGTTTGAGCGAAATTCCGTCTGAATTCCGTCGGGAAAACCATCAGCTTTTTCCGACGAGAATTCCGACCGCGTGTACGCGGCATTAGTCCTTCCTTCATTCCTTCCTTCTTCTTCTTCTTCCTTCAATCTTTTTCCACATAACCCAACATTATTACAAATGCCTGCCATTACTTTTCTATTTATTTTCTATCTGTCATTTTTTTCTTGAAATCTTGGCGAACACATAAATCATGGTTGGTTAGAAAATCACTGCTGGTTGGCTGTAAAGCAGGCTTGCACGTAGCATACAACTTTGTATACTGTAGGTCAGACTTAAAGTTTGTATGTAACATTTATACGCTTATAGACAGCTATATGTATTTCCATTGCTGTTAAACATTTTATTTTATATTCCCAACTCATTTCCAGCTTATGTTTTGTTGCATTTTGTTATAAGACAACTTTCTTATAAACAATTAAAGTAGTTCTTCGATCAGAGCATAAACTTTAATTTTCTAACATCAGCATTGTAATACCAAAAGAATCAGTTTTTTACACAGTCTGTATCTAGGGTTGCCACCTGAACGTTTCTCCCTCAGTCCGGTTTTTGAATGATGTGTTCGGGTTTATTCCAGCCCCAAACCCGGCTACATCATTCACACGGACTGCACCGAGAGTGACAAGTCTCCCCTCTCCCTGACAGCAGCTTGGTTCAGCAGAGCAGAGTGTCAGTGTATCAAAGTTCCTCCCCTCCTCCTCCTCCTTCTCAGTTGTGTACACACACAAGGAGGAGGGGGGAGCAGGGACATGCTGATATCAGGTCTGAAAGTTTTTATTATGCTCTGCAGATGGAGGAGGGAGGGGGAGAGAGCGTCTGGAAAGGAGGACAAGGTAGAAAATATGTGGAGTGATCGAGGGGTTAGGAGGATATGTGCTGGGGGGCTTTGGCAGGAGGAAGGTATGCTAGAAGTGTGAATTGGATTTGAAATCTGGCAACCCCTCCTAGCACTATCTCTCTTCCTTCCCAAAGCACCCCTCCAGCACATATCCCACCCCCCAACCCTCCCCCTTGCACTGGCCCTCTTCTCTCACACAGCGCCCCCCCCCAGCACATATCTAACCCCCAAGTGCCCCCAGCAGGGCCAGCACATATGGGCACAGGCTGCATATGATGGGCACAGAGACTGCATATGATGGGCACAGTGGCTGTATGATGGGCACAGAGGCTGCATATGATGGGCACAGAGGCTGTATGATGGGCACAGAGGCTGTATGATGGGAACAGAGGCTGTATGATGGTCACAGAGGCTGCATATGACTGGCACAGAGGCTGTATGATTGGCACAGAGGCTGCATATGATGGGCACAGAGGCTGTATGATGGGAACAGAGGCTGCATATAATGGGCACAGAGGCTGCATATGACTAGCACAGAGGCTGTATGATGGTCACAGAGGCTGCATATGACTGGCACAGAGGCTGTATGATTGGCACAGAGGCTGCATATGATGGGCACAGTGGCTGTATGATTGGCACAGAAGCTGAATATGATGGGCACAGAGGCTGCATATGATGGGCACAGAGGCTGCATATGATGGGCACAGAGGCTGTATGCTTGGCACAGAGGCTGCAAATGATGGGCACAGTGGCTGCATATGATGGGCACAGTGGCTGTATGATTGGCACAGGCTGCATATGATGGGCACAGAGGCAGTATGATTGGCACAGATGCTGTATGATGGGTAGAGGCTGGATATGATGGGCACAGAAGCTGCATATGATGGGCACAGAGGCTGCATATTATGGGAACAGAGGCTGCATATGTTGGGTACAGAGGCTGCAAATGACTGTCACAGAGGCTGTATGATTGGCACAGAGGCTACAGATGATGGGCACAGTGGCTGTATGATTGACACGGAGGCTGAATATGATGGGCACAGAGGCTGCATATGATGGGCACAGAGGCTGTACGCTTGGCACAGAGGCTGCATATGATGGGCACAGTGGCTGCATATGATGGGTACAGTGGCTGTATGATTGGCATAGGCTGCATATGATGGGCACATAGCTGTATGATTGGCACAGATGCTGTATGATGGGTACAGTGGCTGTATGATGGGCAGAGGCTGCATATGATGGGCACAGAAGCTGCATATGATGGTGGGCACAGAGGCTGCATATGATGGGAACAGAGGCTGCATATAATGGGCACAGAAGCTGCATATGATGGTGGGCACAGAGGTTGCATATGATGGGAACAGAGGCTGCGTATGATGGGTACAGAGGCTGCATATGATGGGCACAGCAGTACATTGCGACGGACAGATCGGACACTTTTGACACATTTTTGGGACCATTGACATTGATATAGCGATCAGTGCTATAAATATGCACTGATTACTGTATAAATGTCACTGACAGGGAAGGGGTTAAATGTGTGTTTCCTCAGTGTGTTCTAAGGCCCCTTTCACACTGAGGCACTTATAAACTGCCAGTAAAACATTAAGCACATTTGAAGAGCTTTTCAGGCGCTTTTGAAGAGCTTTCCATTAATTTCAATGGAGAGGGGAGTTTTTTCCCCACCCTGCCAGCGCACTGCCCTAGTGTGAAACCATTCATTGATTTTTTTGTTTTTATATATTTTTATTGAGTATAAGACATACAAGCAAACAACAACAGTAAACCTGCCACAGCATTGGGACTGTCACTAGACCCACGCAGGAGTCAGTGCTTTTGTTCTGCCTCTAAACGTTAAACTCAAAATATGCCTGTATAGTCCTAATGTACATGGACACATAGAATGACATTGAGCAGCTTCTACAGGCAGAACACAAAACTTCTGTAGAAGCAACATTTTTTTTAAGCCAGTGTGCATGGAGCCTTAGGCCCCTTTCACACGAGGCGGATCCGCTTCCACGGAGTCCGCCTCTGTCCGCTGGCTCAGCAGGAGATCTCTCCGTTGATCTCCGCTGAGCCAGTGGATGACAGGTCCTTCTCTGCTCGCTGAGCGGGGAGGGGCTTGTCGAGCGGCGCTGCTTGCTTTGGAGAGATCGGATGCAAACGGACAGCATGTCCCTTTTCATCAGATCTCACCCGATCCAATCTGCCAGCGACGGATCCGGACATAGGGCCATCTGTCTGCTTTTGGCGGATCGGACCGGGTCGGATGTCAGCGGACATGTCACTGCTGACATCCGTCGCTCCATAGACCAGCATGGAACCTGAACGGTCCGTCAGTGTGAAAGGGGCCTTAGTGATAGATGATGACTTTTATTATTGACATACATTGTTAAAAGGCAACTTTTTTGTTTTTATATCTTTTAAATAAGCAACGCTGTGTAATACCATGACTTGCTTATCTGAAGTCACCAGCAAGTTTTGAGCCTCATCAAAAAGACTGCCTCCCCCTCTACTATACTCTACTATGCTGTTTGTATAGCTGGTAGAGTAGATATGTAAATTAAATATTATTATTGAGACAATCAAAGTAAATGGATTTCAGGTTTACTGTTATTAATCACCTGGATGGTAAAAGCAGGTGCTTCACCTGACTGCCCACCTAAACAAGGACATTCAACCGATAAGGGCCGTATACATACCAAAGCAAAAATGAAATGTCATGTTGTATTCAGCAGGGTGGGTTAGCATTTTCGTGGTTAAAACAGGCAATGAGGCGGTGGCGTATCGCCTGTCAAACACCACCGCAGATCGCTTTTCAGAGGCACAATGAGGGTGGCTGCTGTACGTATGAACCACTTAAAAATCGAGTTAATAAAATATTTTTAAAAGGCATTATATATGCTTTAGGCCCCATTTACATCTAGCGCTTTGGCTAGCAGCGATTCTGCCTGCAATTCCAAATTGCACTGCAATGCTGGCAAAACGCAGCACACATGTCTTTGTGGCATTCATTTTTAATGACACCAAAACACGGCAAACCTCATTGCATGAAACTTGTTGCCCAAAAGAAGCTCTTGCTCCGTTTTGGGTAACAAGCTTTGCGTGATGTGGATTGCTGCGCGATAAATCACTCTGCATTTTGGTGTCATTAAAAATGAATGGCACACAAGCTCACGTGCATTTTGCCAGCATTAGGAATCACGGGTGGAATTGCTGCGATTCTGCCTGCCATTCCAAATCACTAGATTTGAACGGGACCTTAAATCAGGGGTGTCCAAACTTTTGACCTTCTTGGGCTACACTGGAAGAAGAGGAATGGTCTTGGGCCACACATAAAATACACGAACAATAGGGATAGCTGATGAGCAGAAAATGTCAGGCAAAGTTAACAATCGCTAATATCGATAACTCTATCTGAGGAATAAAATTTCATTTTTTGTAATATTTTTTATTATAAAAGTAAAATAGGACAACGGAAAATAAGTGCAATATTTGACATTATTTTTGATAAATGAATGCATTAATATCCGGTTTGATAGATTTAGTAGCAATTCTCAATGAATTCTCAAGGTGCTCATCAGATATTTTGGTTCTAATGTTGCCCTTCATGTGCTTCATCCTTGGAAATAGTTGCTGATGCTGACAAATATAGTTGCTGCTGAAAACAAAATTATATGAATAAGGCGTGATTATGAAGAGTGGGAGATTTTTATTTGGGAAGATAAAAGTCCAGTAAAGAGACACTTTTACATTTTTAGTGTGAACGCATTTTTACAAGAATTTTTTTTTTTTTAATCAACAAAACGACTCATGACCAGGCCATTTTTTTGTGATACAGCACTGCGTTACTTTAATTGACAATTGTGCGGTGGTGTGACACTGTACCCAAATGAAATTTATGCCCTTTTTTCCCACAAATAGAATTTTCTTTTGGTGGTATTTGATCACCACTGCGTTTTTTATTCTTTGCGCTAAAAACAAAAAAAGACCAACAATTTTTGGAATAGTATACAATATTTTCTGTTATAAAACCTATCCAAAAATATAAATAAAAAAATCGAATTTCTTCATAAATTTAGGCCAATATGTATTCTGCTACATATTTTTGGTAAAAGAAATCCCAATAAGCGAATATTGATTGGTTCACACGAACATTATAGCGTCTACAAACTATGGAATTTTTATTTTATTTTTTAATACTAGTAATGGTGGAGATCAGCGACTTATAGCGGGACTTCGATATTGCGGCAGACATTCTAACACTAATGGCGCGTACACAAGATCGGACTATCCGGCGGACTTAGTCCGGCGGACAATCAGCCAGACTTTCCGAACGGGCGGACTTGCCCACACATGACCAGACTTTTCCGGCGGACTAGGTCGTACGTGCCATTGCTTCAGTTGGCTTAAGTGCGCATGTGCCGCATGACGTCGGCACATACAAATACAGGGATATCTCCTAAACTGTGCAGGTTTAAGAGATATCCAGTGCAGCTACAGGTAAGCCTAATTATAGGCTTACCTGTAGTTTAAAGTGGTTGTAAAGGGTTAACAACCACTTTAACATTTTGAAATTACCAAGAGCTCTTTAGTTGTTTGATAATGAAATTAATCCTTAAAACATACAACTTGTCTAATAATTGTGCACACAGTGTAGTGTAAGCCTTATGCAAGCCAGCGTTTGTATAGAGAACACTCCAGTAGTATTGAATTCTGAAGCTACCCAGTTCCATCCCCAAACTAGCAGGTGATGTAGGGACATGGGCTCATGGGATTGTGCAGTACTAGCAATAGAAGATCTAAAAGACAGGAAAGAATTGCTTATAACCAGGGCCAGTGAAAGGATTTTTGTCTACTAGACATGTGCGGTTAGTTTCGTACGAATCGTAAATTCGTACGAATTTTTCTAAATTCGTACATTCGTACGGAACCGAATTACGAATTTTTTTTGGATACGGAATTTACGAATTTACGAATTTACGGAATACGAAATTCCGTTTACGAATTTCGGATCCAAATTATTCTAAATTTATTCGAATCCGGCAACTACCAAATATATCGAATTTCAATTTCAACTAATACTAAAGAAATTATTATAGCGGATATAACGAGTGATTCGAAATTCGGCTCCAAACTATTCGAATTCAACTACCAAATATATCGAATTTCAATTTCAACTAATACTAAAGAAATTATTATAGCGGATATAACGAGTGATTCGAAATTCGGCTCCAAACTAATCGAATTCAACTACCAAATATATCAAATTTCAATTTCAACTAATACTAAAGAAATTATTATAGCGGATATAACGAGTGATTCGAAATTCGGCTCCAAACTATTCGAATTCAACTACCAAATATATCGAATTTCAATTTCAACTAATACTAAAGAAATTATTATAGCGGATATAACGAGTGATTCGAAATTCGGCTCCAAACTATTCGAATTCAACTACCAAATATATCGAATTTCTAATTTTCAACTAATACGAAAGAAATTATTATAGCGGATATAACGAATGATTAGAATTTCGGCTCCAACTACCAAATAATATCTAATTTCAACTAATACAAAATAAATTATTATAGCGGATATAACGAATGATTTGAATGGATTCGATATTCAGTATAACGAATATCGACAGTGTACGAATACTAACGAATTCTTTGTTGGTCCAAATTTCTTTACTACAGAAACATGTGACTGTTGGTTGACCAATCACATCAGAGGTTTTCTTGTGATGCTGAGGCCTACAGGGCAGGGCAGAGGGCACGCCCTGATCATATGACTTCTCTTTGTGGAGCTGATCATACAGTCAACTATTTGTGCCAGTGCATCTGCTCAAATATCGTTGCGATCCTTGGATTTTTGATATTCATTTGCCCTGATATCTGTTCGAGTCTGCAAGAGTATTATCCTTGATAGCTTATTTTGCTATTGGATTTCTTCTTTTGCTCCAGATTTTTGTTTTAGTCTGCTCATCTTTTTTTTTTGTCTTTTTTTGACTTGGAAGGCAAAATGAGCAGCAAACAAGGAGATCGAGGCAGAAAGAGTGCTGCTGCTGGGAGAGGGAGAGCTTCGAGCCGGCGTCAAGTAGAACAGCAGCAGGTGGGACGTTCTGTCTCTGCGGCCCCTGAGCTCAGCTCACCTCCCATGAAGTTGAGGCGACCAGGAGGAGTGAAAGAGCCTGCCAAACCGCAGACATCACGTCGCCAGCTGTTCCAGGAGGACTTACCTTGTACAAGCACTGCTGCTGGTAGCACTAGCATGCCCACTCGTACCTTTTATGGAAGAGGACGAGGGCAGACCAAAGGGAAACTTCCCAGTGCACACACCTTTGTGCAGCCAAAGATGGAGATCTTGGACAGCATGCTGCATGAAACATGTGAGAAGGCCCAGGCTGAACAAGCTCATCATGATGATGTTATCACTATCAGCACTCCAGGGAGCTTCGAGATAAGCAAGCAGGAGCCTGAGGAGAGTCAGCTTACAACACATTGTAAAGATCATCAGTCTTCCCCTGGCAATGTAGAAGAAGAGAAAGAGATGGAAACAAGTTTTCACATGGAGAACTTTGATTACCAACCATCGGCATCTACCCATGTTGGCCCCAGCGACAGCCCAGGAGAATATATCTCCCCTGACTCCCCACTACTTTTCTCCCCTTCTAAGTCCCCTGCCGTTATTTCAAAGCCTCCAGCATCATCGGCCAATGCAACCACAGCAACAGCACCCAAAATACCCGTGATGTTCCGATCTCATTCTCTTCTTCATCCTGCTCCTCCTGCTGAACCTCAGAAAGACAGTCCAACCACTGCAGTGGATGTGAGTCCATCACCAGGCACTGCGGGCAGTGTCATTGGTGCTGGCTGCCGTTCCAGCGTTTGGCTGCATTTCACCAAAATTGGCGTTGGTCAGAAGGCCAAATGCAAGCATTGTGGCAAGGACATCAGCCGGGGCCGAGACATAGGGCATCTCAGCAACAGCGGGATGAACCAGCACATGCGTGTGCACCACCAGGCTGTGCTGTTAGGGGAGAAAATTGTGTCCCCTCCAAACACCAAAAGAGGAACCAATACCAATAGTGGCACCACCACAGCCACCACCATAAGTACCAGCACCACCACCCCACATCCAACCCATACCAGCCACCAGGCCACCCTGGAAGATTTTGGTGGCTTTCACAGTGCAAAAGGAATGTCTCAGGCACAGGTTAGGAAGATTACACGCCTGATCGGCCAGCTTATTGCAGTTGGAGGAGCACCATTCAATATGGTAGAAGGTGAGCCCTTCAGGCAGTTGATGCAGGCTGTTGCACCACAGTACCGTGTGCCATCACGAAAGACCTTTAGCCAAACTGTGGTGCCAGCCTTATACAGGTCTTGTGTTGGGGTGCTGAAGGACGAGATTAGAAAGGCAGGTGGACAGGCAGTGCACCTGACCACTGACCTGTGGAGTGCATCTAGTGCCCGACACGCCTTCCTGTCCCTGACGGCACATTGGTGGCAGGGCAAGGTGTCATCTGGATCCTCGTCATCAGCACTTGTCAAAGAGGGGCACCGTTCTTTTCTGCTGCACGCTGAGGTGCTTGATGAGAAGCATACAGCGCAAAATATCCTGCAAGCCCTGCAGAAAATGTTGTTGCAGTGGTTTCAGGCAGACACTGACAGCAACAGCTACAGGATTGGCTATATTGTGACAGACGGAGGCAGCAACATGGTGAAGGCTGTAAGGGATGGCAGATTTGTGGGTGTGCGCTGCTCAGCCCACCTTCTCCACCAGGTGGTAACCGAAAGCTTCCGATTGGTGGAGGCTAATTCTGGCGGCGATGGAAGGCTGTCCAAAGTGGTGGACTCTTGCCGGAAGATGGCTGGCCACTTCCATCGAAGTGTGAGGGACAGCCACCTCCTCAGGTTGGAACAGAGGAAGGCAGGCCTTCCAGAACACTGCCTAAAACAGGATGTGGGGACTAGGTGGAATTCAACCCTAGCAATGCTGGAACGCATCCTTGAGCAGCAGAAGGCTCTCCATGCCATGGCCTGTGAACATAATATCGGCATAGAGAGACCTTTAGGCAGGGAGGACTGGGCCATAATTGGGCAGATTGTGGCAGTCCTCAAACCATTCCTCTCTGTGACAGAACATCTGAGCCGCGAGGATGCCAGCATTGCTAATGTGCTGCCGCTTTTTAACCATCTTCAGACTAAATTGGAGCGGTTCATGTCAGCTCAGGAACCTTTGCCTGGTGGTGTCCCTCAACCTGATGTGTTGGCTCTGCTCAAGACATTTCTCTTGGAATTGGGCAGGCGCACGCAGGATTTGACCGCCTCTTGCCCAGAACTGATGCTGGCTGCCATGTGTGACCCTCGTTGCAAGGGCAAAATGGCTGTGCAGTGCAGTGCTCTCACAACATGGCGGGACAGACTGATTGACAGGGTGCGTCAGAGGGAAAGGCAGATGGTAAGGCCGCAAGAGCTGGGAGAGGAGGAAGAGGAGGAAGAAGATATTGAAAACCCCCTCTCCCATGCAACAGCATCTACTGATTCTGAAGTGAGCAGCAGAGCTCCTGCCAGCGGTCGCGGAGCATCTTCTTCCGTCTTGACTGAGGCATTTGACACCCTAATGGGAACCTCCAGCAGCATAGTGCGCCCCAGGAAACGCATTTCATCAAAGGAGGTTGTCATGACATATTTGTCATCCCCACCAGTGCACCCCACCACAGATCCTATGTCTTTTTGGCAGGAGAAGAGCGAGGAGTGGCCTGCCCTCGCAGATATTGCCAAGGAGCTACTGTCCTGCCCTCCAACAAGTGTCCAGAGTGAGCGGGTGTTTTCTGTGACGGGAAACATCCTGTCACCCCAAAGATCACAGTTGTCCCCCCAGCTAATGGAGCAGTTAGCATTTTTGAAAATAAATTTGCCAAAGCTGGGGTACCCCTCCCTTACTCTGGACATTCCTTGAACTCACTGACTGACTGTCTGCACTCTGCAGCAGAGATGGCCTCTTGGTCTTAGACTCTTTAGTTGGACCCTGTCCCTCCCCACAATCAAAGTTTCTTAAATGCCCAAAAAATATTTATACCCATTCAATTGTTGTTCGATGTGCCAAATGTAATTATACTAATCCACAAGCTGGTAAACGCTGTGGCCTGATGTTCCCCAATGTGCCCCAATAATATGCCATGTGCCCCAGTATGCCCTGATGTGCCCCAATATGCCCTGATGTGCCCCAATATGTTTGGGTGGGGGAAGGGGAGTGTTTTTGTTTTCTGCCATTGCAGAAGGGAACTAACTACTGTTATTAAGTTAAGTTATTAATAATTTATTGTTGGAGTTGCTTTATGCTTTAGAGAGACCTAATAAACATTTCTATGTTCAGTTGTACAGTAGTGTCTGTCACCTTATTCTGTCCTATATGTCTGCCTGGCTACCTTGGATGGGGAATGGGATGGGGTGGGGGACAGAATGTATAGCTCGCTTTGCAACACTCCTTTTGAGTTGCGGAGCAGGCGGAGGAGGGAACTTTTTATTTCTGTGTCAATGTGGCTTATCACAGTGTGTCTATGTGTCTAGTGTGCTGTAAACATAAACACCTCCCTCAACAAAATCAAGCACTAAAGACTGCTGGTTTTATTACTTCAAAACAACTTTATTTTTACACACAAAATAAAAGTATAAAATAATATATTAGATTTGAACAAACAAACAAAATAGCTATGGTCCTGGAGCACGCAGTGGATGCTGGTTTCATCATGATGGAGAGGCTTCTCGGCTGCTCATGGTGGTGGTAGAGCTAGTACCAGGCAATGGAGCATTGTGTCTGGAAATTGCTTCCAGCAAACATAATTTGCAATGCTCCATTGCCTGGTTCTGTTGTAGGTTGAACCGGACCCACATCCTTTCCATATCATCAGTGTGGTTTCTGATGGCACGGTGGAGGGTCCGGTTCAACCTACGATTCTCCCTCTGCATTTTTTTGTTTGCTTTGGCCAGCCTCCGCATCTCTGTCAGCAGGACAGTTGTCTGACTCGGTGTTGGTGGTGGCAACTGCGGCACTGGCTGCTCCTCTGGAGGTTGAGGCAGTGGAGGACGTACAGGGGGGGCAGCTTCCTGTGGCCCTAGAGTCTGCTTCTGGGCCAAAGGGGTCAGCTCGGTCTCATCCCGGAGCGAAATCCCGTCTGACAGGTCTTCTTGTTGATCTGAAATAGACGAGATAGCCAATGTTGATGCTAGCATTCAAAGAAATTGATTTCTAGAGATTATAATAAAAACATATTTTATTCCTTTTTATTTTGACATTGTCCTTTAAAAAATAAATACTATTTGTGTAACATATACATATATTCCTATTACAAGGAATGTATTGTAAACATCCTTTGTAATAGAAAAAAACAATGACAGGTCCTCTTTAATGTGAAATCTGGGGTCAAAAAGACCTCAGATCTCATATATTATCTACACAAAAATACAATAAAAAATTAATATAAAAAGAAATGTCATATTCTTCTCCCCCACCCAAAAAAAAAAACCCTTTAAGATTGGAGGGCAGAAGTGGACCTGATCGTCTCCACCGCCTCTTTGGCCCCTGATAAAAGTGAACTTGCGGCAAGTCCGCCGCAGTAACCAATTTTATCTGAAAGAGGACCGCCCGCTGAAGAAGATACCGGGGTTATGGCAGCTATCTGCTGCCATAACAATGGTGGTCCTCTTCAAACAGCCGACATATAACTGCGGCGGGTGGTCCTTCCTTAAGTTTTTAAGGGAACAGTTTTCTTTTTTTTTTTTAAACAAACGCTTTCAATAAAAATAGGTTTGTTTTTCTCTTTATAATATATAGCAAAGAATTTATTTTCACTACTCTTCTAAGTTCCACCCTAGTTACTAACTTACTGTTACTGGTGGCTGTCTGATTGTAGTGGCGTTCAGATACTAAGATCAGATGCATTTCCAAATATTGTAGTAATAGAATAAACAATTATAGGTTACAATACTAACAGTGGGGTCTATTTACTAAAGGAAAATACACTTTCCACTACAAGTGCACTTGGAAGTGCAGTCGCTGTAGATCTGAGGGGGACAGTCATGCAAGGGAAAAAAAACAGAATGTTTGTTTGTACACGATTGGAAGATAAAATCAGCAGAGCTTCCCCTCAATTCAGAGTTTCTCCTCAGATTTACAGCGACTGCACTTCTGGGGAGGACTTCCCCTCCAGCTGTTTGTAATAACAGACAAGCGGCTGCTAGTGCTTAGCCACATTGGTTGTTAAAAAACAGCACCGGACGGGTGATGTCTGCCGCTGCAAGCATCACCCGAGTACAACACCTTGAAGCACTATATTGGTAAGTTTGTCAACGATAATTACAAAAAAAGGGGCCACCATTAATCGGTAGACCCCTAGTTTGGGGTGTGTGCTGTGTGTATGAACTTAAAAATGGATGGTTGTAGCTTTTTTTATGTGTTTGTGAACTTAGTGTGGATGATGGTGCCTTGTGTCCTTTTTTCTTTATATTGGCAGCTTGCGTATTCTAGTACTTACGTCGAGGAGAAATGGGGCGTTGCTTCCTGGCAGAAGGAGCTGATGCTGGAGGGTCTGGGATATGGCAGCTCAGGCTTTCTGTTAAGATAGAATAAAGAGTTATGGTAACCACTTCTGGACCAAGCCTATTTATGACAGTTATTGTTTACAATTTAAAATCAAAACTTTTTTCTAGAAAATTACTGAGAACCACAAACATTATAATTATATATATATATATGTGCACTGTGTGTGTATTTGCACAGCGGCCTTTCAAAAGCAATTTTAGGTGAGAAATTAACTGAATTAAAAACATTTTTTTTTTTTACAGTAAATGTATTTAGCCCAATTTTTGGGGATATTGCGATAGTCGATGTTACTCCAAGTAAAATAGATAGATATCGAACATGTTATGGTTTAAAATTGCAAACGCTCTTGGAATCGCGATAAACTACGGTACTTAACTACTTCCCACCCGGCCACTGTACATAGACGGCCGGGTGGGAGCCGTCTACTTCTGATCTGACGTTCTGGAACGTCCTTCTGAAGTAGAGGGATCGCGCGCGTGCCAGCGCAGTGGCGCGATCCCGATGCGGCCGTGTCACCCGGACACGGCGCATCTCGGATCGGCAGGAGGGGTCGGTGATTGGCCCTCCTGATCACATGACGGCCGTGTCGAATCACAGCCGTCATGTGATGTAAACAAACAGCCGTTTGCTAGGCAATCGGCTCTCCTCTCCTCACACGGAAGTCGTTGGTGAGGAGAGGAGAGCGGATCACTCCAGCCGGCTGGTGATCAGTGAGTATTAGCTGTTTTTACAGCTTTTTACTCACTGATCACCAGTGTAGTGTCCCCACAGTGTAAACACACATGTCCCCACACATGTCCCCAAAACACACATGTCCCCTAATAAAAACACATGTCCCAAAATAATAAAAACACATGTCCCTCACATATGTCCCGGTAAAATAACATGTGTCAATGATTATCTGCACACATATGTCCGTGATCACCTGCACACAGTCATCTGTACATGATCATTTGCGTACATATGTCCGTGATCACGCGAACCAATTATTAATATACACTTAACGTAATTTTTTTGACCAAAAATATGTAGAAGAATACGTAATTTTACGTATCGGCCTAAACTGAGGAAAAAAAAAATATTTATTTTTATATTTTTGGGGGATAATTTTTATGACAAAGTAAAAAATATTGATTTTTTTTTAAAAATTGTTGCTCTTTTTTTGTTTATAGCACAAAAAATAAAAACCGCAAAGGTGATCAAATAAATACCACCAAATACCACCCTATTTCTGTTCAAAAAAATACGCCAATTTTGTTTGGGAGCCACGTCGCACGACCGCGCAATTGTCACTTAAAGCGACGCAGTGCCGAATCGCAAAAAGTGCTCTGGTAAGGAAGGGGGGAAAATCATCGGGGGCTGAAGTGGTTAAATACAATAAATAGATGTTTGTTATTATGTTTGCTTTGTGTTGGTTAGGTAGGTAGTAGGTACTCACCACTGCCAGAATATTGAGGGGGGCATGAAGCAGAAGCAGCTGTTCCTGTTCCCTCCTCCACGGATGATGACATTGATCGATCTGGAAAACATGAATGTAAAGCAAAACGTAAGTCTCACATGCCGCAGTCATAAAAAATATAGTGAGCTGCAAACAACAACCATATAACTGCAATATATAATGATAGATTTTATTTTACTCACCAGCTCTCAGTCTCTGGTGCTTGGCGGCGGATCTGGCACTGGCAGTGCTCACTCCAGGGGGCGGGGCATCTTCGTGAAGTAGGAGGCCATCCTTAAGCTCTGCCTCCCACTGTCTAAATAAGACAGTCTTGCCTCCTCCAGTGGCCTGCCTCTCAATTTTTTTATGGACAGAGGCCCGACAATCATAAAATCTGCAAATGAAAATAGTATATTTAGTAAATATACACACGTTAATATTATTTTTATTTTACATGTTACTTTTCTGTGTCTGTCTGTGTCAAATAAATATATTAAATATATTTGTGTTACGTTCAAATCAGTTTATTACTCAAAGCCTACTGTGTGTGTTTTTCACAAATATGGGGTGTGTTCTAAGAGTGATATAAAATTTGAATAATTATTACCTGTGCCTGACACCAGCGGTGGTCCTGCGAACCTTGGACAGGGCATTCACAGAGTCCCGGACTCGATCCCAGGCTGCTGTCTTCTGGGCAGTAGGGACGTTGAGGCTGAACAATGTGGCCTTGTCCCTCCTAACAGCAGCCACCAGAGCAGCGTTTTCCTGGGGGGTAAAGACTGGCCCCCTTGTTGATGACGTCATCGTCTTCTGCTGCTGCTTGCGTTTGGTTCGCTGGTGGTCGCCGGTGTCAGACATTTCATCTTCTGATATGGGGGGGGGCATACGCCTCTTTTTTTGGCCATGCTCCCGCTCCCGCTCCACTCCACTTCCATGGCCATGCTCCCTTCCACTCTTCATCTCCTCTTCACGCCTCCTCTCCCCTCCGCGCTTCCTCTCCCTGTCCCCTCCGCGCTTCCTCTCCCTGTCCCCTCCGCGCTTCCTCTCCCTGTCCCCCCTACTACGCTTCCTCTCCCTGTCCTCTCTACTATGCTTCCTCTTCTCTACTCTTCCCTCCTCTCTCCTCAACCCCCCACTGATCCTCCTCTCACCCCCACTCCAGTCCCCTCCACTCCTGTGCTCCCCTCCACCCCCTGACCCTCCACTCCTCTCTCCTCCACTCTTCTCCCCTCCACTCATCCGATCCCCTCCACTCATCCGGCGCTCCCCTCCACTCATCCGATCCCCTCCACTCATCCGGCGCTCCCCTCCACTCATCCGATCCCCTCCACTCATCCGATCCCCTCCACTCATCCGATCCCCTCCACTCATCCGATCCCCTCCACTCATCCGGCGCTCCCCTCCACTCATCCGATCCCCTGAGTCCTCTCCACTCTCACTCACAACAACAACTTTCAAACCAACACTCTCACTCACACATACATTCTCACTCCCAGACATTCTAATTCCACACAAATCACAAATTCAGTCCACACAAAAACAACAACCACAACTCCAACAATACCACTCTCTCTGCTCTCAGTCTCTGCTCTGCTCTCTGCTCTGCTCTCTCTCTGTTCCTCCCTCACTACACTACAGTCACACGGAGTCACACGGTCTCTCTAAATTACATCCAGGGGTCGGCCTCTCAAAACTACATCCAGGGGCGGAGACTATAGGCACATGTCAAAAACGAAAGTAAAGAATAAACGAGATTTCGAATAGTTACGAATAACAGCGATGTATTAGAAAAGTACGAATCCATTCGACGCATGCAGCGCCGCAGCGCCACTGTGTCAGACATGTAAATTTACGAATCAACGACCAAAAAGAAAAAAGTTACGAATGTACGAATCCATTCGAAGCGCGTTAGCCAGCGCCATTGTGAGAGAGTGAGAGACACGTAAAATGACGAATCAGTAAACCAAAAAAAAAAAAAGTTACGAATCCATTCGAAGCACGTTAGACATCGCTATTGTGAGAGAGAGACGCGTAAAATGACAAATCAACAAACCAAAAAAAATAACGAATTTGAGAATCCATTCGAAGCACGTTAGACAGCGCCATTGTGAGAGAGTCAGAGAGACACGTAAAATGACGAATCAACAAACAAATAAAAAAAGTTACGAATCCATTCGAAGGACGTTAGACAGTCACAGCGCAATTGTGAGAGAGAGACACGTAAAATGACAGATCAACAAACAAAGAAAAGTAACGAATTTAAGAATCCATTCGAAGCACGTTAGGCAGCACCATTGTAGAGACACGAAAAATGACGACTGAACAAACAAAAACAAAAAAAGTTAAGAATGTACGAATCCATTCGAGGCACGTTAGACAGGGCCATTGTGAGAGAGACACGTAAAATGACAAATCAACAAACAATAAAAAGTAACGAATTTAAGAATCCATTCGAAGCACGTTAAGAATAAGCAGCGCCATTTTAAGAGACACGGAAAATTACGAATCAACAAACCAAAAAAAAAGTTACGAATGTACGAATACATTCGAAGCACGTTAGACAGCGCCATTGTAAGAGAAAGAGAGACATGTAAAATGACCAATCAACAAACCAAAAAAAGTAACGAATTTACAAATCCATTAGAATAACGTTAGGCATAGGCAGAGCTATTGTCTACACAGTACACACACACACAATAGACTGTTGTTATGCAACCTTAATACGTTTTCGGATATTATTCGTAGAGTGTCGCTATTCGTTAACCAAATTAACGATTCTTACGATTCGTACGAAATCCGTATTTCGTACGAATCCGAATTAAATTCCGTATACGAAACCCGAATTACGAATTTTTTTGGATACGAAATAAAACGGAACGAAACGAAACGTATTTTTTGACGGATCCCATGTCTAAAACCTTTGAAAAATCTGTCTTTAGATATTCCTTGGCCCAGTCATTAATGGACAGTTATCCCCCGCCTTTGGCATAACCAATGGAACGAGACAGGGGTGCCCGCTATCCCCTTTAAATTTTATCCTCTCTTTAGAGCCATTTCTACTCACAGTTAGAAACAATCCTAACATAAACGGCATTGACCTGGGAGACTCACTTTCGCCAAAAATAGCTGCCTTTGCAGACGACTTGCTCTTTTTTATGACTAATCCCCTTATCTCTGTGCCCAACTTAATGGCGGAACTGAAACTATATGGAAGATTGTCCTTTTTCAAGGTCAATTTCCAGAAATCAGAGGCCCTGAATGTCTCCATTCCCACCTCTACATACACTTTACTGCGAGCAGACTTCCCTTTTAAGTGGGCGAACACTCACATAAAGTACCTAGGAATCAATTTACCTAACAAAATTGAGAACATATTCTCCCTCAACTTTCCCCCCCTCTTGCAGAATATTAACAAGGACCTGCAGAAGTGGAACACCGGCTTGTTCTCCTGGTTCGGAAGGTGTAGCATAATAAAAATGAACGTCATGCCCCGTATTTTGTATTACCTTCAAGCTCTCCCAATTAAGATCCTGAGCACTTTCCTAAGAGCACTAAACCGAGCACTCGTCAGGTTCATTTGGCAAACCACCGAGACTGGCCCAGTCCATCCTACGATTACTGAAAAAATGCTAGGGGGTATAGCCTTCCCAGATGTTTCCCTGTACCACGTAGCCTGTCATTTAACAAGGATCATTGATTGTTGTCGCCATGGGACACTCAAGTAATGGATCCAAATAGAACAGCGCCTGACGGGAGTGGATTTACAGGGACTTCCTTGGAGTCAGAAGGGCTACCCGGAGCAGGTGACAAAACACCCCACGGTGGGAGAAACATGGAGATTAGCTCAGAAGGCCACTAGGGAACTACTGGAGATATCCCTCCCTTCCCCATTGACCCCAGTATTGGGAAACCCGGACTTTAAACTGGGACTAAATGACCCCAGGTTTCAGGACCTACGGGTAAACGGGAAACATCAACTACGACACTTCATTAGAGAGGGAAGATGGATGTCTAGAGATGAAATATTAGAGGACCCCCTTTTGAGCAACCTCCCCTTCTGGCAAAAGGTTCAATTAGCGCATTTTATCAGGGCACAGCCTCACCCGAGGCTATTCCTGAGAAGCCTAACACCATTTGAGCAGTTATGCTCGGATCAAGAGCCCATAAGACATACAGTTTCACTGACCTACCAGACCTTGAATACCCCTCCTCACGACTTGCCGTATATAACAAAATGGGAACAAGACCTGGGGATAGAGTTCACGGAGAAACAAGTGGAGAGGATGCTCCTCTTCACGAACAAAACGTCAGTGAGCGCGAACCAGCAGGAATCCGGATACAAAGTCCTCACGCGCTGGTACTATAACCCAGTAAGGATACATAGAATGTTTCCCCAGAGCTCGGACCGGTGTTGGAGATGTGGAGAGGAGGCGGGTAGCCTCCTGCACATCTTCTGGTCTTGTAGGCTCCTGACTCCATATTGGACAGAAGTCCATCGCATCTTACAGAAATTTGTGGAGAGGGATCTGCCCATGACCGCAGGGTTCTTCCTAATACACCACCATGAGATACCAGGTAAAGTTTATAGGAAATCCATCATCCCTTCACTGGTCACGGTAGCAAAAAGTTGTATTCCCCTTATGTGGAAACAGACGGACCCCCAGGGGTAGCAATGTGGTTGAAAAAAGTAGCAGATATCCATAGAATGGAGGACCTGGTGGCCACTGATAAGGGCCTCAGGGAACAGTATCTCAAGAAGTGGCATTATTGGCTTGAATTGTATTTCTCAGATGAGTACGCGAGGTTGACGACATGAGTAAAGGGGAAATAGGTCCCCTTGACTCAGCATGACAGCCGAGCTGGGGGGGCCTGGAGGACGGGCTATCTCCCCCTTCCCTCAGCACCCCCCTCCCCTCCCTCCCCCCCCCCCCCCCCTTGATCCTCACCTACCTGCTGATTCCTTCCTACATATCTATCTGTCCTTTTCTCCTTCTCTGTCAATACCCTCCCCCTTCTTTCTTCTTTCCCCTCTTATAAAGAAAAGTTAGTCGACCCACGGGTAGACTTTGAAACAAAAAAACAGAACACCATCATGAGGGTTACAAGGGGCACCTTACCCTCCTCATTATCTAGATTGATATCAGGGAAACCTCGACCCAAGACCCAACGGGTCATAACTGTCTACAGCTGTTTAACCGCTTCCCGACCGGCCACTGCATATATACGTCAGCAGAATGGCACGGGCAGGCAGAATCACGTACCTGTACGTGATCGTGCATGTGCCTGCCCGTGGGTCGCGCGCGCGCCGCTAGCGGCGCGCTCGCGACCCGGTCGGGAGCTCCGTGACCCCGGCCGCGGGACCAGCGGACCCGATCGCCGCTGGTATCCCGCGATCGGGTTACGGAGCTGAAGAACGGGGAGAGGTCTATGTAAACAAACCTCTCCCCGCGCTTCCTACACTGACTGTCAGTGATCGGCGGTTCCCTGTCATCGGGAACGCCGATCAATGACGTCACACGTACAGCCACGCCCCCCTACTGTAAAAAAAAACACAACACGTCACACTGACTCCTCCCCGCCCCTAGTGGTTAACCCCCTAACTACAACTGTCATTTACATAGGAATCAGTGCTATTTAAATAGCACTGATTTCTGTATAAATGACAAATGTCCCAAAAATGTGTAAAAATGTCCGATGTGTCCGCCAAAATGTCGCAGTCACAATAAAAATCGCTGATCGCCGCCATTACTAATAAAAAATAAATATTAATAAAAATGCTATAAAACTATCCCCTATTTTGTAAACGCTATAACTTTTGCGCAAACTAATCAATAATCGCTAATTGCGATTTTTTTTACCAAAAATATGTAGAAGAATACGTATCGGCCTAAACTGAGGAAAAAAAATGTTTTTTTATATATTTTTTGGGGATATTTATTATAGCAAAAAGTAAAAAATATTGCATTTTTTTCAAAATTGTCGCTCTATTTTTGTTTATAGCGCAAAAAATAAAAACCGCAGGGGCGATCAAATACCACCAAAAGAAAGCTCTATTTGTGGGGGAAAAAAAGGATGCCAATTTTGTTTTGGAGCCACGTCGCATGACCGCGCAATTGCTAGTTAAAGCGACGCAGTGCCGAATTGCAAAAAGGGGCCTGGTCCTTTGGCTGCCAATTGGTCCGGGGCTGAAGTGGTTAAGTTGAGGGATACAGATGTTGAAATTAACAAACGGTAATGTCCTTTGTATCAAAGTTTATATGTGACTGTTAACTTATTTCACAAATAAAGAATTATAAAAAATAAAAAAATACTAACTTGCCCAATAATTGTGCACACAGTGTGGCTAACAAACCATAATACACCTTTCTGTACAGGATTCTCTGTAACTTTAAGACGTATCCACACATTCCCACATGCTCCTGTTATTATTAACCACTTAAAGACCAACTGTCGCAGTTGTACTGTGGCAGGTTGGCTCTCCTGGGCGAATTGCCGTCAATGTACCTCGGCCGCTTTAAGGGCTCTAGGGGGCGCATCGCTCCTGAGAGAGATAGAACAGGGATCTGTCAATGTAAACAGACAGATCCCCATCCTGTCAGGGAAGGAGAGACAGATCTGCTGTTCCTAGTGATTAGGAATAGCGATTTGTCTCCTCTTCCAGTCACTACACTGCCCCCACAGTTAGAAACACCTCCCTAGGGAACACTTAACCCCTTGATCGCTCCCCTAGTGTTAACCCCTTCCCTGCCAGTGACATTTATACAGTAATCAGTGGCTATTTTTAGCACTGAACGCTGTATGAATGTCACTGGTCCCAAAAAAGTGTCAAAAGTGTCCGATCTGTCCGCCGCAATGTTGCAGTCCTGCTAAGAATCACTGATCACTGCCATTACTAGTAAAAAAATTAAATAATAATAAAAAAGCCATAAATCAATCCCCTATTTTGTGGTCGCTATAACTTTTGCCCAAACGAATCAATATATGCTTATTGCGATTTTTTTTACCAAGAATATGTAGAATAATACATATCAGCCTAAACTTTTTTTTTTTGCATATTTATTATAGCAAAAAGTAAAAATAATTGTTTCTTTTTCAAAATTGTCGGTCTTTTTTTGTTTATAGCGCAAAAATAAAAAACGCAGAGGTGATCAAACACCACCAAAGGAAAGCTCTATTTGTGGCAAAAAAAGGACATAAATTTTGTTTGGGTACAGCATCGCATGATCGCTTAATTGTCAGTTAAAGCGATGCAGTGCCGTATCGCAAAAAATTACGCCCTGGTCATTAAGGGGGCAAATGCTTCCGGTCCTTAAGTAGTTAAACTGAATTGCAAGTGTTAAATCTTGTTGCAATGAGTTAGCCATCTACAGTCCTGACAAAGGTGATAAATAATAGAATGCTGCATAAGTATATTGGGGTTGAATTTCAAACCATAGCCTTGGTTCTGCAACATTAAATTGTTGGGCTGATTACTATATCGCTTCCTGCCTCATCTGAACATTTATCACAGCTCTGACAAACCTGAACTAGCTTCATTGTATAGAATGACATATTACTTGTGTAATAATTTACTGCGTCCCACAAGCAAAGCAAGCACATGATGGCCTAAGCTGTTCTATTCCAATTGGCCTTCTCAATTCAGTTACTTTCCTAATGGAGCCAGAACATTGTTCACATTTCACAAATGACGTACAAAGGACATGATCTTTGCAAACTAGAGGGGAGGGATTTTTTTTTCTTGTGGCGTCTTCCTTTGTAAAATCTATACTAGCTAGTTATCAACATTACTGCCTGGGAAAAATACATCACCTCACGATGAATTACCTGAACACACTGCACTCTATGTAAATCACTGCCGCAAGAGACATGCCACAGACAGACCTCTCAAAATGGGGAGCGTCCCCAGCAAGCGGCGACAATAGGACGTGTCTTTGCAAGCTACCGTATATGTATTTTTCTGTTGTAATTAAAGTGATTATAAAGTCAGTTTTTTTATTATTAAAATAACAAACCTGTTATACCTACCTACTTTGTACAGTAATATTGCACATGATCATTCACTTTTGGGGTCCCCTGCCAGCGATCTGGACTCCTTCTCTTCCGCTGCTTGCTATGGGGGCAGACGTGTGGGCTTGCTTCTGAGCCGGTGTGTGGGCTTGCTTCTAAACTGGTCTGTGCGTCCCTATAGACACACACAGCATGGCTTGGCCTCCTCGCAGGATTTGGTTGACAGCAGCATGAGAAAATAGCTATCAACAAAGCCTGTGAGACCAGGAAGAGGGAAGAGAAGACCTGCAGTTGGGCACAGCACTGGATCAATGAAGGACTCAGATGTGTTAGGGAGGGAGAGGGGGGAAGTGGCAGTGCAAGTTTTTTTTATCTAAAGGCCAGTTCACGCCACATTTTTTGCATTTCAAGTGCGTTACTGCATGCCCATTTTTGATGCATTCCGATGCATCTTTCCCCTCTTTTTTTTTTTAGCTCAGTTCAGGACGTGTAAATTCAGGTATATTTTTTATGCGTTTTGCTGCATTCCAGATGCGTTCTATACAGAAAAAAAGGCAACAAATTATACATTTGTTGACTGCACTGGAACACAAAGCAAGATCCATAAAGACATGGATTGGGGTGGAGGAACTTGACTGCCTGCACAACCCGATAGAACATCTTTGGGATGAGTTAGAGCGGAGACTGCAAGCCAGGCCTTCTCGTCCACATCAGTGCCTAACCTCACAAATGCGCTTTTGAAAGAATGGTCAAAAATTCCCATAGACACACTCCTAAACCTCGTGGTAGCATTACCAGAAAAGTTGAAGCGGTTATAGCTGCAAAGGGTGGGCCGACTCAATACTAAACCCTATGGACTAAGATTGGGATGCCATTAAAGTTCATGTGTGTGTAAAGGCAGGTGTCACAATACTTTTGGTAATTATAGTGTATGTGATTAGGTAAATTTCTGTCCTCCTCGTCTATTTAGAGCTATTCAGTTTAGTCCTAGGTAGACTCTCCCTGTTTCTTCTATATTCCCTCAGTCAGCCTTGCCTGTGAGAAGACTAATGCCGTGTACACACGACCGGACTTTGACGGACTGAATTCCGTCTGACTTTTCAACAGAGTTTCGACGGACTTCCGTCGAATCAGACTTGTCTGCACACAATCACACCAATGTTCGACGGATAAGACCGTGATGACATACGGCCGGACTAGAATAAGGAAGTTCATAGCCCGAAGCAAATAGCTGCCCTAGCGTCAGTTTTCGGCTGTCAGACTAGCATACAGATGAACAGATTTTCCGCCAGAAAGATTTGAAACATGTTCTAAATCTAAAGTTCGTCTGATTTTCAACAGAAAAGGTCCGCTGAAGGTCTGATGAAGCCCACACATGGTCGAATTGTCCGACGAAGAAAAGTCTTCCTTTGCCGCGTACATACGAGCGGATTTTCCATGGTTTTTCCAATGGAATTCCGCTCAAGCTTGGCTTGCATACACACGGTCACATAAAAGTTCACTGAACTTTCGAACGTCAAGAACGCAGTGACGTACAACGCTACGATGAGCCGAGAAAATGAAGTTCAATGCTTCTGAGCATGCGTCGAATTGTTTCCAAACATGCGCAGGAATTTTGCGCGTAGGAATTGCTACAGACAAACGCATTTTCTATATTATAGCAAAAAGCAAAAAAATATTGCATTCTTTTCAAAATTGTCGCTCTATTTTTGTTTATAGCACAAAAAATAAAAACCGCAGGGGCGATCAAATACCACCAAAAGAAAGCTCTATTTGTGGGGAAAAAAGGACGCCAATTTTGTTTGGGAGCCACGTCGCACGACCGCGCAATTGTTAGTTAAAGCGACGCAGTGCCAAATCGCAAAAAGGGGCCTGGTCCTTTGGCTGCCAATTGGTCCGGGGCTGAAGTGGTTAAAGGAACCTATTTAGAAAATAAAAAACAAACCTTTACAACCCCTTTAAGCATAGATTCTGATACTTCTAGAGAGAGAAACCCAGGCTGGCCTGTTTAACCTTTTTATCCTAATGAGAAATGAAGCTAAACAAAGATGGTATGAGGGCCTATTAAGCAGCAATGACAGAATGCTAATGTGCAGCATTTCTTTTCTACTTTTTTCTATTTTTACATTTGATGTTTTTTTAGTTATTAAACTGATCAATAAACCAATATTCTTAATGACAAGAAACCCTGATCTGGATTTTTATTCACCACTTACAATATAATTGCATACCAGGTTCCCAACCGAGCACACAGGACACGCAATGTATCACTCTGGCAACCACGGTCACTAGACGCTAAATTACAGAATATAAACAATTATGCCAGCTCATAAACTTTTTTCAAAAGGAAGTAAGCATGAAAATCAAAGATGAAAACTAACAAACCATAAAAGATAAACGTTTCTGCATTGGCTTAGTGTTCTCCTTCACACATACATTGACAGACAAACATATTAGGAAAAATATAAAATCAAAGCAAATATTAGGCAAAGACCTAGGAACCAGTGATGGACTTTGTGTACATCTACATATAAGGCAGTAACCCTAAAAGATCTGCCACTGTGGGTGTGAAAGAAAGTGTCATCAAGGACATTACAGTTCTAACAACCAACCTTCTCTAATACCCCGTACACACTATCCGATTTTCTGACAACAAAACCGTGGATTTTTGTTTGAAGGTTGTTGGCTCAAACTTGTCTTGCATACACACGGTCACAAAAATGTTGTCGGAAATTCCGAACGTGGTGACATACAAGGCGTACGACAAGCCGAGAAAAAGTAAGTTCAATAGCCAGTGCGGCTCTTCTGCTTGATTCCGAGCATGCGCTAACTTTTGCGCGACAGACTTGTGTACACACGATCGGACTTTCCGCCAACAAAGTGAAGTTGGCTGAAAATTTGAGAACCTGCTCTCAAACATTTGTGGGCAGAAATTCCGACAGCAAATGTTCGATGGAGCATACACACGGTAGGACTTTCCGACAACAGGCTCACATCGAACATTTTGTGTGTACGCGGCATTAGAATACTAAAGCAGAACTAAACTCTCTCTGACTCAACATTAACTATTTTTGTGTAGCCCTAATGCTGCTAGCATGAGTAAGTATGATAGGAAGGTATATTATGTTTACTTGTTTAAACTGTTTTTATTTAATTTTTTTACATTTCTTCAACAGCTTCCTGGTTTCTGGCCCAGGCCAAAGTAATGTCATACATCCCAGGAGTCTTCATGCACATTTTTTTTCCTTTCATTTGGAGGATGGATGGAGGTTCTTTCTCATGTAAGCAACCCCTCCTGCCTGTATACCTGAGCTAAGGGCAGATGGATTCCACAAAGTAAATGCTACATAAATCATCTGCCCTTACTTAAGATGGCCATGGCTAGAAAAGTGTTTTTCAAAGTGATTTCTCAACAAAATAAAGTATGGAGACGTGGGAGGATGGGTTAGTTTGCTGTCAATATTAAAAAAGAAAAATCGTTTTTTGGTTATTGCCTATCCCATCTTTTCTTGACTTTGGTATGCAGTCTCTGGGTGGTTCTCTCTCTATTCCTGGATAATACACAGCAACCTGATGTACACTTACCTTGTTATTTGTTGTTCTAAGTATTGGATGTGTATGTATAGCAGCCCTCAAAATTTACACTTGCCTGCTCGGAGTGCTCACATTTTGAGAGTAGATTTTGAGGGCTGGCGAGGAAGGGCTGTCTGGGAGCGAGGGGGGCGAGCACTGCCGGCCGACGAGTCCCTTTCCCAGTGCTCACGAAGGGGAAGAGAGAGGACAGAGCCGGCCGAATGATATGAGGACAGGGAACATCACTAGCGGCTTTGATTTCAATTGCCGTGTGTTCCCTGCACTCGCTTTCACACACAGCCCCGCCCCCTGGTCCCGGGGAATTTGATAGACAGATCACCCGTCCAACACGGGACGAGTGATGTGTATCAAAGTTCCCTGGCCAGGGGGCGGGGCTGTATGGGACGCCGATCGGCAGAAACACACAGCGATTTAAATCAAAGCTGTTCCAGTAATGTCCCTCGGCGCTCATATCATCCGGCCAGCAATGCTCTCCTTCTCCTCTGCTCCCCTTCATGATGGACACAGGTAGGCTGCATTGGTGTTAAAGTGTTAGGCTGCATTGGTGGACACGGGTGAGGCTGCATTGGTGGACAGGGGTGAGGCTGCATTGGTGTTAAAGTGTTAGGCTGCATTGGTGGACACGGGTGAGGCTGCATTGGTGGACAGGGGTGAGGCTGCATTGGTGTTAAAGTGTTAGGCTGCATTGGTGGACACGGGTGAGGCTGCATTGGTGGACAGGGGTGAGGCTGCATTGGTGTTAAAGTGTTAGGCTGCATTGGTGGACACGGGTGAGGCTGCATTGGTGGACAAGGGTGAGGCTGCAAGGGTGAGGCTGCATTGGTGGACAAGGGTGAGGCTGCATTGGTGGGTGGACAAGGGTGAGGCTGCATTGGTGGACACGGGTGAGGCTGCATTGGTGGACACGGGTGAGGCTGCATTGATGAGCATGGATAAAGTTGCTTAATTTTGCATAAAACATTTAATGGCAATTTCAAGATATAATTTATAAAGCTGTGTTTAGAGGTGGAATTAGGGGCGGGGCAGGGAAAGGGGTTGGGTGGGGCAACTGGTGGCGAGTTACCCTTGAGGCCTGGCTAGTAGCTCAGGACTTGAAATTTTGAGCCCTGTGTATAGGCACCATTGGTTTGAAACATATAATTTGTCTATACACTAATATGCATTTATCCCTTAGCACCCTGAGGGCTCCTGAAGAAGCGCTCTACTGTGAAACGCGTTGTGACTGTTCACTACATTCTACAGACACAGAGCTTCTAAATTTTGAAGACTGTTGCATCTTCATTTATTTTGTGTCACGTGTGTGATTTATAGACATTTAATTCTGGTTTGTATCTATATAACCACTGGTTGTGAGGAAAAATAGGAACAGCAGTGGCTCCTCTCAGCCTGTCATTACTTGACTTGTACAAGCTGAGCCTCCGTCATGGTTTGCATATAGAAGTCATCCCAGCAGCATGAATCCATTCATCCTTTTGTCTGGAACCCAGTGTATGCACGTAATCGTTCCTGTAAAGGAGGCCTAATATCTACTGAGGCACCTTGCCTGCATAGGCCATTTTCTAGAAAAGGTGAACTTTGCCTTTAGTATGATACTAAAGGATGCATTTTTTTTTATTTCACCTGCTAAACTGAAGACTTACCTGACACCTTCCCTCTTGTTCTGATGTACTTTACTGCTGCTGCTTCAGCCAGTCCCCCCAGCTCTTGCTGAAATATCCAGATGCAGGGTGCTTCCTTTCCCCTGAAGGGTTCTACAAAGATGTCCTTGCGTGCATGTGCCCAGGTAGGTTAGTGCTAAATGGACAATCGTCTATTCAAACACAGCCTGAGCAAGCCATTCCCCTCCTCCTGTTTGGCTGCTGGTGCCTTTGTCTTTCCCTAGGTGCGCACACATTCTCACCTAAAAGGAAGCTGGACTTAAAGCGGAGTTCCACCCATTTGAAAGTCGCCATCTACAATAAGTGTAGCTGCTGACTTTTAATAAGACGCTCACCTGTCCCACAGTCCAGCAATGTGGGTGTAGGAAGCCTCGCTCCTCTCCCCCTCCTCTCCGAGGCGACGGCATTCTAACTGTGGGTGCCCGGCTGTGAAGCTGCGAGCTACGCTGTGAATGGCCGGGCAATCTGCTGGGACCTGCGACGTGTCCCAGAAGATTACAGGGAGGGGGGGAGAGGTGATCTTCCAGCGCTGTGGATCCAGGGAAGGAAGTGGGAGCCAGGTGCCTGTAAAAACAGGGCTCCTCCCCCCCCCCAAAAAAATGACATGCCAAATGTGGCTTGTCAGGGGGGTCACCGGTACTTAAAGCAGAAGTTCCATTTTTGGGTGGAATGCCGCTTTAAGGACCCACCAATGGTGGTGAATAGGAACTAGGTAAGTGTTTGCACACATTTCATGCATGTTAAATAGTGGGTGATGCTTACTGCACTGTAGCATGCATTGCTAAAAACAAAGATGAAGTTTAATTTCACTTTATTTATTTTTACAAATTTCTATGTGCAATCATGGGGTTAGTTCATGGGAGCCTTTGTATCATTCATGTAATCAGCTCTTGCCAAATGCATGTATTGTAAGGTTCTGACATTTGTTGGCAGCTAGTGTCATTAATCATTCCTCCAGAGTACTACAGAAACAAAAGCATTAGATGTCTTTGAAAGACTTCCAAAATATTACAGTGGGAAGCATTACTGTTGGCTTCGATAACAGAAGTCAGAACTCTAAGAAGGAACACTTTACTGAACATGGTTTGCAGCATCAAAACAAAAGCAACCCAAACTCTTGACTTAAACATGGTTGTACAACACAGATTCACTTAAGCCTAGTTCCACCTCTTTTTTTTGAGCAAAAAAAAAAAAAAAAAAAACCTGACAGCTCAGGTCAGGGCCACTGTACTAACAATCAGACATTAGTACAGCGAACTCTCCTGCTGTTCTATTGTGTTCTTACAGGGGGGGGCAGCACCCCCCCCCCCTGCCAGAACCCTCTGGTCATTGTCTGAGAGCCCTGACCAGGAAGCGATCAGCAGACCCTTTGTTAGTCATGCCCCTTCGACAGAAACCAGCCGAATGGCCAGCTTCTGTCGGATCGGCTGCAGTACACACAAGATGAATGTCGGCCGGTCTCTTTTGAAATGCCGCCCAACATTCGGCCCGTGTGTGCGGCGTTTTACATTTGAAAATTTTAAGTGTATGTAAAGGCAAAACAAACATATACATTTGTCCATGTTTTAGGTAACCAAATCCTCCTTAAAGGCACACTGGACACCAAGCACATAGCACAATGGCAGCAAAGGTGCCCTGTGTGTCCCCTCACCAATATTTACACCAGTAACAGATGGCCCCTTTAAGGAAAATTGGGCTACCACCAGGCCCAACTGCCCCAGATCTATCCATTAGAATACATGTGCTTTCACACAGAGGTTAGGACTGCAAGTAGTACATGGTACCATGAAGATGCCTTGCAGCTTATGCATGCGTTTGCAAATTTGTGCTAAATTAACCAGTTTCGAACGCATACTGTTGGACAGGTTAATTTGTTAGTTTTCTTTAATGCGTTGGTCATCTATGTGCTCCGACCTGTGAAGGCCAGTTAAAGATGGGGGGCAGGGGCCATCTGTTACATGTATATTTGCTACATATTGCAGCTGAATAGCGGTGGGGAGGATATCGGCTGACAGGCAGGGAGGGAGGGGGAGAGGCTCACAGCAGAGCAGGATGATGGAGGCACATAAACTGACCACGGCAATCATGGCTCAGTAGCCATGATTGCCATGGTCAGCACAGACACAGGAACAAGCAGAATCAACCAGGTATATTACAACATAGGAAAATTACACAGCACAAGCAATGTGCTATAGATCATGCTTTAAAATGTACAGGATCTTTGTTTTTAGGGCTACAGCCACTTTAAAGCGGACCTTCAGTCATTTTTTCACCTTTACATCTATTAAAACTTCTGCCCTTGTTGTTTTAACTTTGGATAGTAAAACTTTTTTCCTGCCAGTAAATAACTTATACAGCCCACTTCCTGTTTGTCTGGTAAAAATCCTAGGCTTACGACATCATGATCAGCGCTCTCTCGCTCTCTTGTTTGAGAGTTTGCCAGGAAGGGGGGGGGGTGAGTCATAGGTGGGCCAATAAGAGCTGTAGAGCTGGAGGTGTGCCTCTGTGTGAACCAGGAAGTTAACAGGCAGCAGCTTCAGCTGCCCACAGCCAGACTCAGTGGAGGGAGATTTCTGCAGCATATTTGACAAGTACAGTATATATAAAATATGCAAAGTGGTTGGAGGGAAGCTTCAGAATGGCAAAGATGTTTTTATTACAAATTATGTGAGCAGACTGCAGTTCCTCTAAGCAAGCGTGAAAATGCATTAATCGATTGCCTGTGTAAACCAGCCCCATTAGCTCCTCACTTTCCATAATAAATACAAAAACACAAACCCTGGAGGTATTTCCTTTGGACTGACTTCGCCCTCTGTCTAGATTAGGGAATCTGGGTCTTGTATAGTCAGCAATGTGAGAGGGTGGGGGGGGGGGGGGGGGTCCTTCCTCCTAGCAGGATGGCACCCCATGAATATAAGCGGGTTAAGCTACAAAGTCAAGAAAAGTTACCTGCCAGGGCTGCCCACTCTACTCTGATCTTCATACCCTTTATAGTGAGAATAGACCCTGGCCTTGTGGGCACCCAGAAGGCATCTGGCATTCACAAGGTAGCCGCCTTTACAGAGGATAACTATTTTTTGATAGACCAGTTGGTGTTGTTGCTGACTTTGCTTCAATCTTTATGTTCCCATGGCACTCTTGTATTTTCAAATTTATCCAAGTCCTCCATCCTCAACATCTCAGGGGATCGGGCTACAATCAGCTGTCTCCGTCCCTCCTTTTCATTGGGCAACTGACTATTCGCTATTTGGGAGTACATATCACTAATGACCCTGCTATTCTTTATATGGCTAAATGTTGAACCACTGCTCTTCCAATGTGAGCTGACCTGCTCCATTAGCATTTACTCACATTGACCTGGTTTGACCATTGCAACGCCCTCAAGATGACACTACTGCCCTTCCCATCCAGCTACCCCCTTTCTTTAAAAACAAGCAAAACTCCTTTTGGGAGTTTTGTATGGTCCTAATCGGAAACCTTAGGGTTGATTTACTAAAACTAGAGCTTACAAAATCTGGTGCAGCTCTACATAGAAACCAATCAGCTTCCAGGTTTGATCTTTAAAGATTAATTGAACAAGCTGAAGTTAGAAGCCGATTGGCTACCATGCACAGCTACACCAGATTCTGTGTGCTCCAGTTTTAGTAAATCCCCCTTGTCTCCAATTCCAGCTTCTCCAGCTCTCTAAATGCCAGGGTGGAGTTTGCCTCCCTGATGTGCAGATTGCCTCCCAGCTGCCAATATATCTCATTGCCCACCCTACTCTTGGTAGAAACTTGGTCTCTGGGGACACTTTTCACAGCTCCCTCAATTTCCCCACTGCCACCCCCATGGTCCCTATCCTGGGGAATCCAGAGTTCCAGCCGGGCCTTCACAGCCTGCAATTCCAACGTCTGTTGTCTAGTGGTCATCGCCACCTTTGGGATCTCCTGAGGCCTGATGGCAAGCTCTCCTCTTGCTAATGCTTCAGACCCATCCCTGGACTGCTGGAGTTGTTTACAGCTTAGGCATTTTCTGCACCGATGCTCTCCCATCTCCAGGCATTCCCCCACCAATTCACAGAACTAGAGTATTTGCCACAGACAGGAACAGACCCACCACTGCCTCTGTACCATTTACATACTGTATTTGCCTTGATCCAAACAAAAGGAGAATTTTACCCGGTATTCCTTTCTAAGTGAAAAGGTGATCTCACTGTGCATTTTACAGATAAACAAAAGAAAAAAAAAATTCTCCATTTTGCTCAGAAGTCCTCCATTTGCCACCAAGGTCTAAGACCAGCTATAAAATTATGAATAGGTGGTACAGGGTGCCCACAACATTACACTATTTTATCAAGTACCAGACTTGTGCTGGAGGTGCTATGATGACCAGATAACAGATATACCAAATATCTGACAAATGTCATGGGGGGGGGGGGGGGGGGGAACCCAGCGGCATGCCTGTTGCCCCTCACAAAAACAGCCCATCAAAAAAAATATAAGGCATCCCTCATGATTCAGCTGTTGAATGCGGCCAAGACTTACACTGATGCCTAGATGCAGGAGGTCTTGCAACCCAGTTGAACCCCTGGGACTTGCTAGAGCATGGCCCCGGGTGCACGACTTGGCTTTTCTGGAGTCTCCATATTTCTTTGAGTCATTTCAGTGCCATCTATGCACCTGGCGTCAAATTTTCTGAGCTTCACCCTTGCATTCTTTCAGGGGCTGCTGGCTCCTTTATCCTTTCAGTTATGAGACACATTTGCAGCTCTATGCCATTACCTTGCCAGTATACTTTGACTATTAGGAGATTCACTCTCCTTAAGCATTTTTGGATCAAGTATTTTTTACCTTTACTCGTTTTATCTGGGTTGCCTTCATATTTCCATGTTTGTATGCGTATGATGGAGGCACTAATTGCCTCCCACACGGATATCTATCTCTTGTTGGCTGATAACTGATTTTAAGTTCATTATTGCTATGCAGACTGATGAAACTGCCATTTGGTTATCTTTGTACCCTTTTATGCTTTACACTTGCATATGTTTTACTATGCAACGTTTGGGTAAATTACAAAAAATAAATAAAAAAAATTATCTCTGGGATAAAAGTTGGACAGGCACAAGTCAGAAAATGGATGATACACAAACATTTTAAAGGCTTGATCATTGCCTAGAAGCACAGTGAAGTCAATTAAAAAGTGGACGGTATTTGGTACAACACATACCCTCCCTGGATCAGGATGTCACTCCAAACTAGATGTAAGAGCCAGGAGAAAACTGGCCAGAGAAGCTACCAAGAGGCCTACAGCAACTCTAAAGCAGTTGCAGGAATTTATGACAAATAATGTAGTGGTCATTGGGTGCATGTAACAATATCAAAATTCTTCTGAAATGTTGCTTTTATGGGAGGGTTGCAAGAAAAAAAAAAATAAAAAAAGCCACTCCTCAATAAAGGCCACTTGCAGTCATGACTGAGTTTTTCCAAAAACACACCTTGCAGATTCTGAGGCCACATGGAAAAATATGTTATGGTCAGATGAGACTAAAATTGTATTATTTGGCCTCAACACCAAATGATATGTCTGGTATAAATTTAATACAGCTCACCATCCAAAAAATAAATTCCTACAGTAAATCATGGAGGTAATATTTTGTTATGGGGGCATTTCTCTGCAGCAGGGACTGGAGCACTTGTCAGGATAGAAGGAGAAATTGATGGGGCAAAATACCATCAACTTCTTGAGGAAAATCTGCTGCCCTCTGCCAGAAAGTTGTCAATGGGAAGAAGGTTTACCTTCCAACATGACAATGGCTTAAAGCACACAGAAAAAATGACCACACAGTGGTTGGAGAAAAAAGGTACTTGCATGGCCTAGTTAGAGCTCAGACTCCAATATCTTTGAAAATCTGTGGAATGACTTGAATACTGCAGTCCACAAACAATCGCCATCAAATTAAACTGAACATAAGCATTTCTGCAAAGAATTGTGGGCAAATATTGTCAAGTCTAGATGTGCAAGTTAGTAGAGACATACCCCAACAGACTAAAGGCTGTAATTAAAGGGAAGAGTGGTTTAACAAAATACTGACAAAAGGCGTGGGTGATCTTTTTTTCAAACTGAGTGATTTGGTTTTTAATTTTTTTCCCCTGACATGTTGAATCTTTCACTTGGATTTATAGGTTGCACTGAGTAAATCCAGCTGGATAAAACCAAAAAACGGTCTTCATTCCAGGCGACAAAATGTAATTTTAAAAATGCTGGATAATTTTTTATACCCACTGTATATGGTTGAAGCCAAACACTATAGCTCCCAATCCCCAAAAGCAAATTACATTTTGAAGTACTTTTGAATATTTGTCCTGTTAAATGGACAAAGAATTTTCATCCCAAATGTTTTTTCCAAAAATCCAAGAGTGTACAAGACGTAGCCTAGATCTGAACTGGTGTTCTGCTGGGCTGGCTATATATGGATCAGCCTGAAGGTATGTTCGTCTTTTTACCTATAACAAATTGTCAGTATACTCCATGAAAATATTCTAAAGCCTTCCTGGCTTTTAGGAAATATGGAAATTTGCCCCTGTTCTGCTTCTCCTTTCTCATTCCAGTAGACGATGGCAACTGTCAGACTGACTTGAAGTTTCAGCTGCGTATAGAAGATGGACATCTAAAGCATAGTTACAAGTAGTT
This sequence comes from Lithobates sylvaticus, assembly GCA_028564925.1. Lineage (NCBI taxonomy): Eukaryota > Metazoa > Chordata > Amphibia > Anura > Ranidae > Lithobates > Lithobates sylvaticus. The sequence goes on along the minus strand of CM053036.1, from coordinate 138,748,140 downwards.
ATTAAGAGTAAAATTTCAAAAAGGACTTTTGCAATAAAGTTTACATATAAAACAGAAAGCACACGAGATTTAGAGATTCATTAGATAAAAGTTTTTATTTAATATATTAAAATAATTTAAATAAATAGTCACAAATCGGCAAGTATCTTTTTCCAGTCAGATGGTATTTAACAGTAAAGGTTTGTTTTTAGTATACAATATTTTTTCATACATACTTCACAACCATGTTTGCTGTTACACATTGAAATTTTAATCTCCAACCAGCTTTCGATCACAAAAAACAATGTAATTGCTTCAAAAACACTCTAAACTGTCAGTGATGTTTGCCTTAAATCAGGTTGGCCGTCTGTAGTGGAAAGCCGATCTAAAGTGACAAAGTTTCCTGAAACTGCTGCGGTTTATGGGCAGCAATACTCCAATTGGGACTGCCAATTTATTTTCTGCTCTCCCAGCGGAAGATCAAAATGAAATGCAATATTAAAAAAGGGACTATGCAAATTAACTGGAGTGCAATGTTGGGGCACTATCCAACTGTGCTTTGAAGTAAGTCATTTACATTAAAAAAAATACATAAAATGTTTTATACACAAGGATAAAATACACATTTCTGCTCAAGTTTCTTGCTTTGGTGTATGAAAATATTTTCAGATGTCTAGAAAAAAATAAAAATAAAGTTAGAACAAAACCACAGCAAATGTTCGGCGAGTATGAATTTTAAGTTAACGCTAACCTAAAAGTGATTTTAATACAACATGCGCATTTTAATCGTTTTACTTGCATATTGTAAAAGCTTCTGTCTGTTATGTATTAAGCCAGCCATACACCATACAATTTTCTTTAGATTTATCTTCAACTATGTAGCGCCAGGGCCTGCCTGATTGCATACAAATTGAAAGTATTTAGGTTTGACCTATTATACGATTTTGGGAAAGCTGTACAAGAAAAAAAAAAAAAAATTGTATAATGTATTGCCAGCCTCAGGGAATACAAGAGAACGACGATCAAAGCAAAACTCTGCTTTTTGTGTGCCTACTGGGAAGATGTGATCGGAAATCTCTCCAACAGAAACCGACTGCTGCAAAACCTTTTCCAGATGACAGTCCCATCTTGTCCCAGTGACATCCAAACACCTCATTTCTGGTCTTGCCATCACAGACAGAAATTAGGTTAATCTCCCCAACAGGGTCAAACAAGAAGTTCAACAAAAGATGGCCAAAAAGTCTGGAGTTGGGCTTTAATTCTCACTCAACAGGAAAAGTTATATTATATTATATACACACACACACACACACACACACACACACACACACACACACACACACAAAATTAAAGGTGTACATATTATTCTGTCTATTTCTATGCAGCTTGTGGAGTTTTTATCCCAGGCATCTTATACTAGTCTTGCCCATTTTGTAAATATACCGTATATGCGCTCAATAGCCCATGTGCCAAGCGTCACAGAGATGAACGAGGCACATTAGTGCTCTGAATTTACTTCCCGATGGCGACAATGGTGGATTGCGCCTACACAATGAGTCAGAGCTGCTTCTTGTAGTTGCAAGGGGTGCATGTTACAGGGTGACAGAGCAGGAGCACAGCTCACCCTATAATAGAAATGGTTTAAACACGGACCTTTGTGGCAGGCTCAGCAGGTAATGTAAAGGAGCTACTTTATTGACCAATAAAGTTTGCTCATTGCAAAGAATAAAGCAATTTTAGATTTTAAGGGAGTGATTCAAAATGCTTACCTTAAATCTCTTTTGGGACTCATTTTTACAGGCTTGTTTTATATTGGATTGTTTAAACTGTAGAGATTTGTAAATCAACCACGAAAGGTCTAGCTTGCGGTAGATCTAAAGTTAACAAAAAAGGAAGTGGTTGGAAGTCTAATTTTATTATGCTCGAGCCAAAATGTATTTATTTTTTAGTTATTTAGGTTAATACAAAATATTGCATATGAGAATTTAGCATCCTCCAGCCAATGGGAAGAGTACTAGGCACCTTCACATTTAACATGAATGCAAATCTAAGTAGCTTAAGCTGAAAACACACAAAGGCACCTTATTCTGCCTACTCTATTCAGACAGTACCATAGCAAGTTTCAATAAATGTGAGCTCATTTTGCTCATCTCCTCCCCATTTCATACTGAGGAAGACTTTACTTATTATACCGTCCAATCTGAGCAAACTTTAGCTTCTATTTAGCATGCAGTTCAATCTATTCTGTTTTAGAGCCGTAACAAATCACCTCCTGCGCCAAATTGAAGCCACATCTTATGAATGACTCCCTGCTCAAACCAGACCCCCAGATGCAGGATTAAAGTATAGGTGAACCCTCACCTTGTAAAAACAACCCATTAAATTTAAAAAGCAAAATTAAAAAGCAGTGTATACAGAAGAAAAAAAAAAAAAAAAAAAAAAAAAAGTTTTCCCCATTTTCACAAGTGATTACATACCCTCTGTTCTCAGCTACATAAGGAGCTCAGAGGGTTGGGGGGTGGGGGTCTTCCCAGTGAATGGCTGGGGGGGGGCTTATCAGCGCAAGTCTAATCATTGGAGGAGAGCAGGCAGAGTTCCCAGTACAGCCAGAAAACTGAGCTCTCATACCTAGTATGGTTCGTTGTTTAACCACTTTCCGACTACCAGCCGTCGATTGACAGCGGCAGAATGGCACTCCTGCGCAGATCGCTATACGGCAGGCGCTTTGAGTATAGGGGCGAAGTCTGCCGGGCACCTGTGGTCGCTCCTGACTGAGCCAGAACAGGGGTGTGTGTGTGTGTGTGTGTGTGTAAACGCACAAATCTGTTCCTAGCAATCTGTTCCTAGTATATAGGAACAACAATAGATGGAGACTAAATCTATCCCCTATTTTGTAGACACTAAGTTTTGCGCAAACTAATCAATATACGCTTATTGCGATTTTTACTAAAAATATGTAGAATATATATCAGCCTAAACTGATGAAGAAATGTTTTTTTTTTTTTTAATTTTGGGATATTTATTATAGCAAAAAGTAAATATGGAGTTATCAAAATTGTCGCCCTTTTGTTTATAGCGCAAAAAGTGAAAACCGCAGGTGATCAAATACCACCAAAAGAAATCTGCTTGTGGGAAAAAAAAAAAAGGACATACATTTTGTTTGGGTACAGCATCGCACAATCGCAAAATTGTCAGTTAAAGCGCTGCAGTGCCGTATCACAAAAATCTTTACAGGGCTGAAGTGGTTAAAGGTAAAGCAGAGTGACTGGCAGGAGTTTTACACAAAAGCAGCAATACAAAGAACAGGATGCTTTTTCATACAAGTTCATTATACAGCAGGTAAATGCCAGGAAATGTTGGGCAACTCTTAAAATGCATTACCTCCAGTAAAGAGGATTTTTATTCAGTATGAAAAAAATTAAGAGGACACTTACGCACCCAAGAATCTAGCACAGTCCTCAGGTTCCGGTGCTAGAAGGTTTACTGTGGCAAACCAGCTATGACTCCTTGCAGCTTCACAGCCAATATCCCACTATGTATGCACCAGCTGCGCTCTTTGAAGGGTCTTGCAGCCTTTTGGGACCTGCGATGTGTCCCAGAATGCCGCAGGCAAAGGAGGAGTAAGGGGGTCCAACTTCTGATCAAACTGCCTAGGCCAGGGTTTCTCAACTCCAGTCCTCAAGAGGCCCCAACAGGTCATGTTTTCAGGCTTTCCATTATTTTGCACAGGCGATTTGATCAGCTTCACTGCCTTAGTAATTACCACAGCCGTTTTATCTGAGGGAAAGCCTGAAAATGTGACCTGTTGGGGTGCCTTGAGGACTCTTGAGAAACACTGGCCTAGGCAATCCAAAAAAAAGGTGGTGGTGAAGGGGGTGTAGGCAGAACTTCCCTTTTGGGTGAAGTTCTGCTTTAACTTTTATCAAAGCCATACCACCTGGTTAAGTCTGCATTTGCTCCCCCCCACCCCCTTCACCCAATATGCCTATACCAATGGCTGCCAGAGAAGCTGTACACAATTTGGCCTGCATTACAAAGAGCAACCTGGAGCATTGAAGGCCTGGATGAGGGCTGGTTCAGTGTAGACCTCTATCACTTTAAATTACTATGGCACTACCACACCGGTCATAAATCCTGTCAGACATACCATTAAGTTGTATATTCTTCAGGAGGGTTAGCCTATTTCTCTCTCCTCTTATTTTGCAGAAGCTAAAAAAAAAAAAAAAAAAAAAAAACAGAAGATTTGTAAGGCTCACCTATTGGTACAGAAACTATATTGTAGGTTAATCTAGGCTGCTTTTGCAGTAGTCCATGGAGGTGTTCTCTAAACATTTCATTGATGCACAATCAATGGACTACAAAAACATTTGTCACAGCCCAAACTGCCTGTCTTAACAGAAAAGGAAAAGATGCGACAATGCTGAAGTTACATGACTAGTGCAACTCAGGCCTAAACTGGCAAGGTTGGGAACAGTCAGAATGCCTGGTCTTACGGAGACCAATTTTGAGTAGATGCAGTATAGGTCGCTCACCCTTGTTACTTTAAAACCTCTGTGGTAAATGGGTCCTACTTGTTTGTACAAAAAAAAAAAAAAAAAAAAAAAACACACACAAAAAACTTGTTTGTCTTAAAATGTAAGCTCTGGTATAACTATAATTGAAATTTACAAAGCAATAGCCATTGTGTGGCAGGTATACATGGCAATTTACATACAAATTTCTCAATAAATCCTGCCGACAAGCTCAAACACGTTTCAGTCCTTTTGGTCTTATTCATCGGGGGGGGGGGGGGGGGGAATCAGGGATAAAACATAGAAATGTTGAACGTAAAACCAAAGCATCTTTCTTCTGGATAGACTGGATATACCCTGGGCAGGGATGTTCAGGCTGAAGCTTACAAGAGGCCACATGAATGGATTACACCCAAAGATGGACAAGCCATACACCGGACCACGTGCAAAAAGTATGGATGATAAACAGTCCATTAAAAGGTAGTGTAGCGCTTGCCCCATAGGAGCCGCTGGCGAAAAGGGATTTCCCCACCCCGCACAGCCTGGCACACCAAATTTCCACAGCACACTTGAGTCAGTAAACGGTCCTTGCAGCTTTGTTTTTTGTATTTTTTTTTTTTAGGGGTATTCAATTTGGATGGGGATAGGGGTATTATGGGATGCCCACTTGACTTTTAAGAGCAGTTCTTCAGGGACAACTTTCCTATATACACACCTCATCTTCCTCCAGCACATCACTTGTTTGCAGAACAATCACCTCCCAGCTGGAACATGGTTTAGGTGGGATCTGACAAGGCACCAAGCCAGATCCCTTTTGCAGGCAGGCAGGGCCCATGGGCCCATTTAGTGTGTAGAAAAGTGCTAGTGTCCAGCTAAATTCCTCCTGTGGTGACTGATCCCAGCACCCCCTCTTCAGACACTGCCAGCCCACCTGGCTGCAGCCGCTTGCTTCCTTAACCCTCCTGGCTAATCTACAGTCCTCCCAGACTGACGCCTCAATCCTCTCCGACTTACTCACCAGCCCAAGTAGTTGCCTGGACATGCTCTTTGGCTCCTGCTGTTCATACCTGCTCCTGTGCCACTGGACAGGACTCCTCCTTGGGAGGTCAGAGGATCCCTCCTGCACCTGAGCTCCCAGTCCCAGACAAGGGGGGGTTATCTTCAAGGGCCACGACAGCCTCCTCAGCTCTCCATCTCCAGACTTTCGCCCAAACTCTCCTGCCCCTGCTGGCCTGACCCAGAGTATTTAACAAAAGCCTGCCCCCTTACAGTCCTTCGGGGGAATCATGAATACTCCAGAAGGCCCCTCCTTCCCTCCAATTCTTCTGGGAGCTTTTCCAAGGTTCCAGCAAGTAGGGGAGGCATTGGTGGTGCTGCCTGATGAGTCACCCAGCCTCACTGAGTCACTTAAACCATGATCCCCCTTCGGGGGAATCATGAATACTCCAGAAGGCCCCTCCTTCCCTCCAATTCTTCTGGGAGCTTTTCCAAGGTTCCAGCAAGTAGGGGAGGCATTGGTGGTGCTGCCTGATGAGTCACCCAGCCTCACTGAGTCACTTAAACCATGATCAAGAATAAACCCAAACTTGGATGCCAGCCAAGCCAAAATTTGCCTACACAAAAAAATAAAAAATAAAAAATAAAATAAAAAAAAAGCTATATACAACTCCCATTCTAGCACACTAGAGGGTGCTACAGTAGCTATAGAAGTGGGATCAGATATCTTTATACAGTATGTGTGGTACAATTGAAACCTGTCCAATCACTGTATCAACACCTGCAATCTGCCTAGGTTCTTTTCATTTGACTGGTGTAATATATCGCATGGCCAGTCAAATGGTGGTCTGGTGTGTGGCTTCTTCATTCTCTGGTGTAATCCATGCATGTGGCCTCTTGCTTCAGTGCCCCTGTCCAGTCTATCCAAAAGACTTTGTTTTCAACTGCTCTGGTTTTATGTTCAACATTCCTATAAAGCAAAGATATCCCTGATCACCCTGATGAAGATTGTGACCAATAAGATGGAAATACATTGTGGGCAGAATTTATAATTAATTAATTTGTAAGTGGAAACTGCCATGTATACCAGCCAAATGGTTAGTACTTTGTATATTAATGGTATTGTTTGTTAAACCAGAGTTTACATTTTAAAGATACGTAGTCTCCCAATTTGTTGTACAAATAAAGCAGTTATTACTTTAATACAATTTGGTGTACTCCTTTGTTGCCTACAAGTTCAGGAAGAGTCTAGTTTGGGACGATGCAACAGTGGCTAACTGGCTATGTAGGTATAGGTTCTACTTGTGAACTTCTAAAATGCTAGCTGCCTGGCTGTCTTAGTCCCTTTGCCTTCAACAATTGAGTCACTGTATACATTCAGGTTAAAAAAATAAAAAATAAAAAAAAATAAAGGGAGTAGAGCATGCTGCATTTTTGCACACTGCAAACGCAGGGAACATGCTACAAACGCACTTCAAATGCACCACACCCTTTTAAGCCAAGGCCAAAAACGTATAGAAAAATGCACTGCAAACGCAGCGCAAAACGCATTCAAGTGCGTTTCAAACACTTCAAATGCATGTAAACATGCAGTCAAAAAAAAATGCACAGTTCTGCACAGTTTCTGGTGTGAATGGGCCCCAAGTGCACAGCAAGTCAGTTCAAACTATTCCATAAGTATCAGTTTACATTTTTTCATTCTTTTCATAGCCAGAAAAAAAAAAAATGACCTTAAAGGAGGAGAAGTCCAGCCAAAGCTCGTTTGACTGGGCTTTGCCTATGGATCACATGAGTGCAGTTAGTTTTGCACTCCTGTGACCTGCTTTCAGCAGAAAAACGGACTGAAGTCCACTCTCTGCTGACGCCACGGATATCAGTCCAGGCACCGCGTCATTTCGACAAAAGTCTGGATCCGCCAGCTGCCTGGACTGACAGCTGTCTCTGCTTCTCAGCGAGCGCTGAGAGCCCGAGATGGCTAGCTCCACCTTTCCACGCCCCAGCGCCCCAATGAGCGCGGAGGGAGAAGAGCAGAGAGCTGCGACTGACAGTCTATAGCTCTGCTCACGGAGCTCTGAAAACCGAGTGATCGGTGATGTTTGATCGCTCGGTTTTCAGTGCAGAGGCGCTGGGGACAGATGCAGCATCCACGAGGGAAGTACGATTAAGGAAAAAATAAATAAAAACCCACACTTCTCTTAAGACTTATGCAGGACCCCCATTTTTGGCGCTTTTGTAACCCTCAAAAGCAATTTATTGCCCACTGCTCCCTTAAAAACCACCTTAAAAAGTGTACCAGAAGCCAAAACCAAAAATGTGATATATTGCAGCTTAATCTGTGTCAGACTTATTTTTCAGCTCCCAACAGATCAAGCTGTCCAAAAAAAAAAAAAAAAAAGTGCCAGTTACTGTTAAAGTGGATAGAGTCCCACCCACATCCTAAACTTTGCCTGCGACCCCCCCCCCCCCCATTCAGCTTTCTAATCCCCCAGTGGACATTTTATTTGTTTCTTTCGAGTAATCCAAGTACCTTATTTGCACGCTGATTGCTACACAGCAAAGTACGTCATTTGCAGCGGCACATTGGCTCCTGGGATATTAGTTTCATCAATCCCAGGAGTCAATGGACCGCCTCCACTTGTAGCATTGTGGTATTTCAAAACAGGACATGACCCGATGCAAGGCAAAGATTAGCGCCAAGGGAGCTGGAACTCCGCTTTAGGACAATCTTAAAGTAACTTTTGCTGAAGCCCAGAGCTCCTGAACAGCAGTAATTTTTTAGGCTCAGAATATTGGCCTCTACAAATTTGGCACAGTGAAGATATAAAGCAACCAAGCATGTGCAGAGCAGGGTGAGACAGCATATTACTGGATTTTAAACAGCATAGGCACTTATTTTTCATGTTTTACATAGCTATACCTGCATAAGGGGCCAGCCTGAAGTGATCTAGCAAGACTTAAAATTGTTTCAAGGGCAGAAGGTTTTTTTTTTTTTTTTTTTTTTACCTTAATGCAATGCATTAAGACAAAAACTTTCTGGGCGCAGCTCCCCAGCCCCTTTTACTTACCCGAGCCCCATCTTGAGCCAGTGATGTGCAGCAGCTCCCACGGGCCTCTCCCCTTATTGGCTCACAGCGGTGGAAACCACTGGCTGCCGCTGCTGTCAATCACAGCCAGTGAGCCAATGAGGAGAGAGGGTGGGGTGGGGGGGTGTTTGGGTCGCGCTGTGCTCTGTATGTGAATGGACAAATGTCCAGTCATGGGAGCGAGCCTGCGCGAGTGCCCCCATAGAAAGAGGCTTGCTATGGGAGCACTAGCAGGGGAGGAGGAGCCAGAACCACTGGCGGGGGACCTAAAAAGAAGAAAAGCAGCAGGGCTACTATGTAAAGCCATTACACAGAGCAGGCAAGTAACTTTTTACCGGACTACTGTTCCATTTTAACTTTGCGTTCCCCATTGACAGCAAAACAGTTCACTACCAAAGGTCAATTTTGTCCAAATTTTGTGAAAAGATACTCAATATTGCTTGTCCCTAAAGAACACTGGCCATACAGGTTGTTTGCACAGTTCATCAATGTCTAACACACCAAGTCACCCTACAAATGAAGGGGGGGGGGTCAGGGAAAACCGTCATGAACATATGGTACTTCTAGCAAATAGTAAGTGGAAACAAATAAAGTGTTCACGTTTTACACTTACTATATCACAAGGCATGTGCTACTTAAGGTTACTAGAGCCAGACAGATCACTGATAGTGCCACCTCACGCAGGAAAGGATGATCAGCAGCCTTCACCTGCAACAGATCCACATGCTCGCAGCGAATTCCAAGAAAGCCTTTGAAACATCTAGGAATTAAAAAGACAATCAAACTGAGCATAAAGCAACACCAAAACAGTATCACTAGTTTAAGCACTATAAACAAGTTTCATTCAAAATATAATTTTTTTTTTTTTTTTTTAAAGAATCCTGTAAGACAGCCTCTGGAAGAACCCTAGGACTCCATGGAACCCCGATTGAGAAACCCTGCTGTAAAAACAAAAAAAAAAAAAAAAAAAACACCTTTCAAAGTAAATTTCAATGAGGGTGTTTAAAAACCCAGTACGCGTTTGGTCAGAGGCCACACAGCCGTACATTAAAATCTTATGAGCCGGTACAAACTCTAAAGAACTGAATGGAGAATACATAGCACATGCACAGGTCTTGGCAGGGTTTGTGTGGCCTCACTTGGCAGGGACAGGAGGCATCCTTCAAGCCTCATTTCTACAGCCAAATGCCAGGATGCCCTGACAGGCAAAGCTTACCCATCCCTTCTTCCCAAGATATTTCTTTGAGGTAGCCCATTAAATATGGACCAAAAGGAATGCATGGGAAGGTGAGGGGGCATGCAAGATTTGACTCTACAAGACTTTTGTCCTTTGCAAAGTTCCAGCACTTGGGGGCAACCAGATAAACTAGCAATTTCAAACAGAGTTTCAGACATGTTTGTTTAAGGCAGACATGTTAAATATTGACAAAGGCTTCCATGTATAATCACGGTTCTGCCAAGCCTGAACTGCAAACATAAAATTTGCATAACATTATGAAGTTGTGCATCACGTCAAGATGTCTTGCAGTATAGACATTGGGGGCCTACTTTTTTTATTTAAACTTTAAAATGATATACATAGTAATGTAGCGCCCACACTTTATTGAAGTGTGTGCTATCAATGTAAATTTCGTTTTCCCGGAACTGTAATAGAGATATGGGGGTTAATTATGCAGGTTTTTACTTTGGCATTAATTTGGCTGGGCTGTACTGAAGTCCTGCCTGGTCATAGGTGCAGTGAGGCACCTGTGACAGGCCGAGAACCAAGCCTGGTTGGACGCGTTAGATGCCCATCTTTCTCAGAGCCAATCAGTGGGTGCATCTGGCCCCTCTGTGTGGTCTGGGAAGGGGTATTTAAGATGCTGAAGTCACGTGCTCGGGGTTCGGCTTGATCTTTGATTCCTGGTTCCGGTCTGGCCCCGTGAGGGGTCCCGGACCCAGGAGTGTGCTGTCCCTGCAAGCGTGGTCACGATGACCAGCCCCAGAGGCCCTCATGGTCTGGGGTGGGGATCCGTCCGTTCCCGAGCCTCAGAACTGGCTATTTCGAGGCCCAGTAACTGAAGGATTCGGAGGTGTCCTGTGTGCACTCGGTATTGGAGAGACACAGCAACTCGTACAAGTGACCAGGGGAGGACTCTTCTGAGGGCCAAGAAGCTGACTGCTCGGTAAGAGCCTGGGAGTGGAGTTGTATGGACACTAGAGAATCCACACTTCTCACAGTATCGCCAAAAAGGCTGAGAGATCCAGGTACTGTGAGACAGGTTCCTACTTATCTTCAGTTACAACCTTGTCTGTGGCGGAGACTTTACTGACTTTCCGGATCACATGTTGGCTGCTAAATCTATGGTCAGAGGTTTATCCAGCAGTGAAGTGCCCAGTTGCGAGTGGCTACTCTCTGGGCTATCCAAGAGACATTCGATTGATGTCTGCAGTTCTAAGTGCCTGAGTTTCATCACCCGTGCCCTCTATTCCCACCTGAGACTGTTATTGTTGGATGTTACCCCTGCAGAATAAAAATCCTCAAAAAAAGGACTTGTGTGTCAGCTTTTAAAGTTACTGGGTACTAACCCTGGGAACCCCTAGACAACAACCGACGAGCTAAGAGGAGGTAATTGGTAAGCCCAGAAAGTTCAAGGTCGCCTCTAGGGGTTATGGCCGCTACAGTAACATTACAGCATTAGAATAAAGTCAGTTACAAAGATTTGTACAATGCCATTTTACATACTTTTTCCCCATACTCTAGCTATCACTTATCTGAATAAAGCAGGTCTGATTTCATTGTGATATTGCACTTTGAACTTTAAATTTTTACGACTTGAAAACAAATAGCACACACTTACACGCAAGAGGCCTCCCACTCAGATAGAAGGAATCTGCATGTGCCATGGTAGCAGAAGTCAGAGTAGTTGTCAGGACATTCAACAAATCTGGTCTGTGTTGCTGCCTGATAGTAAGAAGCTAAAAGAATAGAATATTTTCAATATCTAACACAAGAACATTGTACACATAGGTTATTCTTTCCAACAATTGTTATTTTTACACTAAAGCCTGCAATGTGGCTGTGCAGTACATAAAACCAGACTTGGAGCTCCAATCTAATGGTATGGAAGTGTCCAATTGACACAGCATGGTCTTCATTAATGCATCATCATTAAATGTATTTTTGTAAGTGCTTGCTGTTAAAATACTTGAATTGACTTGGCATCAGCCTCTTAAAGCTTGTATAGCAGAGCTCAGACTGGGAGAGGAGAGGCATGACTAGAAGCCATTCAGGCTTATGTGTCCAACAAGGGCATGCTGATAGAAGGGAGCGGAGTAAGATGAATAATTTGTCTCAATCAGGTCTCTTGCCCGACAGGTGTGAGCTGTGACCGAGCTGTGTAAATCTAAGAATTGGATGGAGGAAAACAAATACTTGGCAGGTAAATCATCCCTCTTCCTGGAGTTCAGCTTTAGGCACCCTGCACGCTAGCTTTAGAAGCTCAAAAACCACTATAAAAAAATAAATGAAAATAAAACCACTACACAACACTGGATGAAAACTAAAGGCTGATAAAGTTCGTGCCTGTTTGTAGTAGCTTTAAAAAAGAGAATTATGGGCATTTTTTTTTTTTTTTTTTAGATTCATACCTAGGTGGATGCAGCATCAGTCCGATGCTGCATCTGTCCCTGGGCGCCTCCAACACTGAGAACTGAGCAAACCCTGCCGATCGCTTGGGTCTCACAGCTCCTGGGGATCGCGACTCAATTCAAGTACGTCCTGGGCAGAACCAGGCTCTCCATACTGAGTGAACATCTTTAGTATTCGCAACTGGAACTCCGCTGCCATGCCAATCATTTCCTGAAACACTTAGGCGCTATCACCAGACACCTGGTCCCGGAGAGTTTGGACTGCCCGTAAGGAGGAAGCAGATCCCACTGCTGCCACCAAATGCAACAGAATGCCTGGCAACCAGCTTAGGTGCTTCTGCCAAATAGTGCCTCCTGCTCTTCAAACCCTTCCAGCAAACCAAGAGCCAATACCTGCCCTTTTACCCCACACATCATACAGACAAGATGTTGTGATAAGAACCAAAAAGGAATGACTATTTAGGGAACTGAAATTCAGGTTTTAATTCACTTAAATTAGGGCAGTCACCACAAACAATATTACCCAAAACATCACACAATGATTAGATAAGGTTGAGTTGACACAAGATGAATCCCATCATGTAGGAGCCTTCAAGAGGATTAGCCAATATAAACAAACAGTTATCTAATTAACCATATGCCGACCGGGCCATAGCCGAAGGAGGCAACCCTAGTCTTTCAAAAGCTACTGTCCTGGTTGGGTCTGTCACATTTCTCCCCCATCAAAAGTAGACCAACAAGGTGCCAGACCTTATAGTTGGGCCACATGATTTCCATTCTTCGCCGCAGGGAAGGGTTGTCATAAGGTGTGGGACAGAGGTCATGGACCCTCTGTTTGGCTGCCAGTGCTTCAGCTTTGCCAGCTCAGCCTCAGTAAAACCAGGGACAGTATGTAAAAATCCGTTTTTTTTTTACATCCGTTTATGAAAGTCCCTATACCGACATCTTTTGGTCTAAAAATACAGAGATTATAACTGCCACCACCTCTCCAGTACCTTCTCAGCCAACAGAAACATGTCTGTGTATACTGTGTGTTGTTTACTGTGTGGCCCCATAATCTGATTGCCTGGGGGCCCATAATCTCCGATTGCCAGGGGCCCATTGAGTTGTCAGGTCCGCCCCTGTGCATGACAGAGTAATGTCATTCAAAGTAAAGCACACCAAAAACTGAAAATGGGTCTGGTCAGGAAGGGGTTTAAGTGCCCAAGTGGTCAAGTGGTTAACAGTTACCCAACAACTAGTCACCTAGACAATGCTTTGGTTAATCAGAGATCCCACAACTACTGGACAGTCTGACAATAGTCTACAATCCTGAATATACAAGAGTACATTACACATGCTGTCTTCAGGAGTTTGGCTTTAACTTGTGTAATCTACCCTCGATCCTTACCCTGTTTGGGTTGTCATGTATTTAACGGTTATTCCTTTATGGGTTATAAATGGGACCACTCCTCCCCACATATATCCATATGGGGGTTAGGAGCATTTATAATATAGTGTCCAAACTTCTCTACCTTAACTAATTCTATTCCCCCCCCCCCCCCCCCCCCCCCAAAACCCCCCCCCCCCCCCCCCCCCCCCCCTTTTTGGATTTTTTGCCACAGGTACTGTCCACATTCTTCTATCAGATATGAGAACCTTAGTCTGCTATATGTATATCCATGTCATTTTAATTGTTTATCCATTGGAGCTCATGTTCTTCAACCTGGGTGTCATTTATTAATTATTTTTATTTAATAAAATCTAATTTTTATCTATTTTATACCCTGACTCTTTTATTGCACGCTGCCTAAAAACCCCAATGTGGGGGAATCCTCTCCTTTTTGTTACCTTTATGTGGGAGTGAGCAGCACTCTTTACCTCGGGTATGTGTCTTTCTCTGTAGTGTAATCTGTCCACTAGACAAGTCATCAGAAGACAAAATGTTTCCAGCAGTCTGAAAAAAGTGGAATTAATCTTCAGAGATTTAGGGATATCAATAAAATTTTTCTGTCACAAGTGGAGGAGCTTTTCCAACCCAGTCTGCAGGAGGGACCACCATATTTCCTTTAACCTGTACAAGATGATTATACCTCTCCAGCCACTCCAAAAAGGGGGAAGCCTTTATAGTACTTATTCAGAGAATTATCCAGGCCTTGCTGTCAGCGTTCATGTTGTCCATCACAGAATGATCTTTCTCCATGGGATCAGATGCTGAACTGCATTTTCCAAGCTCTGTTTGGGAAAAGCAGACAAAATCCCCAGTCTCCTCCATGGGCCATAATCAGTGGGTAGGAGACAACCCTAGTCTTTCAAAATCTACTGTCTGGTTGGGGTCTGTCACATTTCTCCCCCATCAAAAGTAGACCTCAGCTGGGTGGTCTTTACCATTCCGGTGCACTGCTGCTGGGGCGAGGGGCCGACTGCCCTGGCTCCCTGGAGCTCTGAAGTTGTTGCGGGGTAGAGGTTGGTAGCACTCTGCCCTGATGCCAGCACTCCTGCTAGGGACCCCACATCATCCGCTCTGGCCAACTGTTGGGGAGGGAGGCTGGCTTCCTCCACTCCAAGGCTGGATCTGCCACTGGGGAGGGAGGACAACCACCACCTCTCCCTGTGCCCCTGGGAACTGCTGCGGGTGCGGAGCAGAGGTCTTGGACCCTCTGTCCAGTTGCCAGTGCTTCAACTTGGAGTTCAAGCTTTTCTATATTGGCCTGTTGCTGGGAAGAAGGGCTGCCCACCCTGGCTCCCTGGAGCTTCGGCAGTGCTGTTGGTCCTGGGCAGTGAGATGCCGTGTCCTAATGCCAGCTCTTCCACTTGGAAACTTGGAAGTAGAAAGAAAAATCAGTGTCGTTGCACAAATCCTCCATTGCCACCCATTATTGTAGGCAGAGGTCAGCAGTGCTCTGCCACGATGTTAGCTCTTCTGCTGAAGGCTCACTGGGTTGTTCCTCCTGAGCAGAAAAGTCTATTAAATCCCCAGTCTCTGGAGCTGATGGCAGGGGATAGGAGGTTCACAATCGCTTCTCCATGGATCTCGGTAACGGTTAAATCCTCCGTTGAACAGTAAATTAAATCCATGCTTTCTGGGATCTGTGGGTGGGGTGCGAGGGTGACTTCCTCTCCTCCCTGGTCCATGAACTGCAGCTGGGAGGTTGAGCTGGCTGCTTCATCTCCTTTTCCCATTACCCAGCTGCTGGACAGATCCATTCCTCTAAGCTCACCCTATGCAGAAACAGGTTTGTCAAGGTGAGCCAGCACTTGCTGCATCCGCCATAACAGATCTGCTTCCATAGCTACAAGTGGAGGCGAGAAAAGCACAGTTACTCTTCCCCATTGCCAGCACGTCAGTCAGGACTGTCTGTAGGCGATCTCCAGCTCCCATTCCAGAACTGCTAGAAACTCCAAATCGTCCTGTGCCCAGAGCATGATTCAATGATTTCCTCCAACTGCCACTCCCGATCACTCCCAAAGTCAGTGTCCTTGGACAGCCTTTTGTAGAACAGCCCAAGGCTGTTGTAGCAAAAGCCTTCCATTGGGCTGTGACTTGCTGTCCAGGGGCTCACTTGGACTACATACCAGCTGAGGGCTCTATAGCTCTCATCCAACAGCATCTCTGCCCAGACCAGCCTGCTTAACTCAGCTGTCCACTCCTTGTGCAGTTGTTCCTCCCCAATAAACAGCACTCGCACTTCATACTGCGATTGGTACCTTACCAGGATGGAGGGGAGAAAACCATCCCAGCACGACCAGCACTGACAGTGGTCCCCTGTGGTGCATCCAGGGCCGGACTGGCCTACCGGGATATTTCCCGGTAGGCTGCCTGCCCTGGGGCCGCTTTGTGGCTGCAGTGCTCCCCTGAATCCCCTCTCTCCTGCTCCTTTGATCACGGCGCTGGCCGGGTCTGTGCTCTGCGGCCGCGCACCGCGCTGTAACGCGGCCCCGCCCCCCTAGACCGGCTCATGTGATAGTAGCTAGAATCAGTGTTCCACCTATCACACGAGCCGGTCTAGGGGGGCGGGACCGTGTTACAGCACGGTGCGCGGCCGCAGAACACAGACCCGGCCAGCTCCGTGATCACAGGAAGAGAGATGCCTGTGAGTACAGCCCTAAATGTGTGCCTGAATAGGGGGATCAGCAGGGGGGCGGCATATAGAGGAGATTATCTTTCTATATTCCTCCATGCAGCCGCTCAATGCTTGGAGGAGGGAGAGGAGGAGAATCAAGCATTCAGGGGCTGCATGGAGGAATATAGAAAGCTAATTTCCTCTATATGCCGCCCCCCTGCTTCTCCTCCTATCCAAATTCTTTTACTGCCCCCCCCCCCCTTCTCCTTGTGCTCCCCCCCAGTGCTCTCCTCCCCACCACACTCTCCAGCCCCCCCCCCCAGTTCTCTCAATCCTTGTTCTTTCTGCCTCCCCCTCTCTCCAGCTCTCCCCATCCTTCTCCAGCTCCCCCCCCCTGCTCCCCACCCCCCACAGTGCTCTCCAGCCCCCCACCCCCCACAGTGCTCTCTAGCTCTCCCCATCAGTCTCCAGACCCCACCCCAGTGCTGTTCATCTCTCCCCCCCCCTCCCTCCCCCTCCCCCTGGTTTGGGCACAAAGGCCCCAAATCTGTATTCCCGTCCTAGATTTCCAGAGTGTTTTGGGGAGACATGGACCCGAATCTGAAGCAAGACCACTCCAAGGGTCCCCCAGGCACACACCTCCCAAGAATAGAGCCCCCTCAAAAGCCTGGGCCCATAGTCGGTAGGCAAGAGGCTACCCTACAGTCCACTCCAAAAAAAATTCCCTACAAAATGAAGCTTTGATCACCAGTTTTTTTTTTTTTTTGGTTTAGCGTGTGTGTGTATAAATAAAATCTTGCAATAAAAAAAATCTAAATGAAATTTCTTAATAAATTTAAGCCAATATGTATGCCGCTTAGGGATGGGCCCGGTGTTCGATTCGAACCCATGTTCGAATCGAACATCGGGCGTTCGCCCGCTCGGCGAGCCCAGAACTATTGGGGCCGCTCGCATCAAATTCGTGTGATGCGAGCGGCCCGCAATGCATTGCGCTAGTCGCAGTGCAATGCTGGCTGATTGGCCAAGCATGCACTGTGACCCCGCATGCTTGGCCAATCACAGCGCCGGCAGCGAGGAGAGCCATAATTGGCTACAGGCAGGATGCCTGTAGCCAATTATAGCTCAGGGGCTTTAGTACACGCCCCGCGGCGGCGGCGGCCTCGCATATTATGTGTCAGTGTCAGCGTGTCAGTGTGTTGCTGACAATATATGCTCTATTTCTGGGGATTTGTGTGTGCGTGCTGTTAGAACAGCATTGCAGTATCACATCTGGGGGGTGTCTATAGGTGGCCTGTGAAGGGGGGCAGGTTTCCTGTGCTTAGAACTTTCCCTGCAAAAAGTGTCATTTTTTGCAGGAAAAAAGCTATTTAAAAGCACTCGCGGCTAATGAATTGATGGCTCCTGTAACACAGAGAACTGTCATTCATTGATAAAAAAAAAAAAAAAAAAAAAAAGCGTGGGGGTCCCCCCAAATTCAATAACCAGGCCCTTCAGGTCTGGGATGGATATTAAGGGGAACCCCAGCCAAAAAAAAAAAGGCGTAGGGTCCCCCTCAAAATCCATACCAGACTCTTATCCGAGCACGCAACCTGGCAGGCCGCAGCAAAAGGGGGGGAAGATAGCGCCCCCCCCTCCCGCCTGAACTGTACCAGGCCACATGCCCTCAACATTGGGAGGATGCTTTGGGGTCCCCCCCAAAGCACCTTGTCCCCATGTTGATGAGGATAAGGGCCTCTTCCCCACAACCCTGGCCATTGGTTGTGGGGGTCTGCGGGCAGGGGGCTTATCGGAATTTGGAAGCCCCCTTTAATAAGGGGACCCCCAGATCCTGGCCCCCCCCTGTGTGAAATGGTAAGGGGGTACAAAAGTACCCCTACCATTTCACCAAAAAAGTGTCAAAAATTGTAAAAATGACAGGAGACGGTCTTTGACAATTCCTTTATTAAAATTGTCTTCTTTCTTCATCCTTCGATTTCTTCATCTTCTCCTTCCGTCATCTTCTTCCATCTTCTTCCATTTTCTTCTTCCTCCGATCCGCTTCTTGCACTGGTCTTCGTCCTTCTTGTCCGGCATCTTCTTCCATGGCGTCGGTGTCGGTGTCTCTTCTTTGGCCGCTCCTCGCAATGGGAGGCTCCCGCTGTGTGAGGCTTCGCTGCGTCTGACAGGTCTTTTATAATGGAGGGCCCCTGGTGAACCCACCCCCTCTGACGCACGGGGACGTCATGGGGAATTCCCTATGGCTTTCCCCATGATGTCAGAGGGGGGCGGGGTCACCAGGTGCCCTCCGTTATAAAAGACCTGTCAGACGGAGCGAAGCCTCACACAGTGGGAGCCTCCCATTGCAAGGAGCGGCCCGACAGAAGAACAGATGCCGACGCCATGGAAGAAGATGCCGGACGAGAAGACCAGCGCAAGAAGAAGCGGATCGGAGGAAGAAGAAGATGGAAGAAACCGAAGGATGAAGAAAGAAGAAAAGAAGATTTTAATAAAGGAATTGTCAAAGACAGTCTCCTGTCATTTTTACCATTTTTGGTGAAATGGTAGGGGTACATTTGTACCCCCTTACCATTTCACACAGGGGGGGCGGGATCGGGGGGTCCCCTTGTTAAAGGGGGCTTCCAGATTCCAATAAGCCCCCCCGCCCGCAGACCCCCACAACCAATGGCCAGGGTTGTGGGGACGAGGCCCTTGTCCTCATCAACATGGGGACAAGGTGCTTTGGGGGGGACCCCAAAGCATCCTCCCAATGTTGAGGGCATGTGGCCTGGTACGGTTCAGGCGGGAGGGGGGGGCGCTCTCGTCCCCCCTCTTTTCCTGCGGCCTGCCAGGTTGCGTGCTCGGATAAGGGTCTGGTATGGATTTTGAGGGGGACCCCACGCCATTTTTTTTGGCTAGGGTTCCCCTTAAAATCCATCCCAGACCTGAAGGGCCTGGTTATTGAATTTGGGGGGACCCCCACGCGCCTTTTTTTTTTTTTCATTTTTTTTTTTTTTTTTATCAATGACTTTTTTTTTATGAATGACTTTCAATGAATGACTGTTCTCTGTATTATGGGAGCCGTCAATTCAAATTAGCCGTGAGTGATTTTAAATAGCTTTTTTACTTGCAAAAATTACACTTTTTTCAGAGACAGTTCTAAACACGGGAAACATGCGCCCCTTTACAGGCATACTATAGACACCCCCCAGGTACGAAATTTAAAGGAATATTACACTTTTATTGTTTCAATTTAAGCATTATTAAAATCACTGCTCCTGAAAAAACGGCTGTTTTTAAAAAAAAAAATTTGCATTGATACATGTCCCCTGGGGCAGGACCCAGGTCCCCAAACACTTTTTATGACATTAACATGCATATTAGCCTTTAAAATTAGCACTTTTAATTTCGAACGTTCGCATCCATTAAAACTAATAGGGTTCTAAAGCTCGCAGGGACTTTAGGTCCGTTCGCGGGTTCTGGTGCGAGCCGAACGGGGGGGTGTTCGGCTCATCCCTAATGCCGCTACATGTTTTTGATAAAAAAAAAATCCCAATATGCGTATATTGATTGGTTTAGGTGAACGTTACAACTTCTACAAACTATGGCTATATTTTTGGATTTTTTTTTTTGCGGCAGACAATCGGTCACTGACGCTTGACACTGTGGGAACCAGTGACACCAATACAGTAACTAGTGCTAAAAATATTCACTGTCATTGTATTAATGACACTGGCTGGGAAGGGGTTAAACATCTAGGACAGTGGTTCTCAACTGCTGTCCTCAGGGCCCACTAACAGGCCAGGTTTGCAAGATAACTGAAATACATCACAGGTGATATCATTTGCTGCTCAGTGATTGCAGTATTTTAGTCTGCATCTCCCCAGGTAATACTTAAAATCTGGCCTGTTAGTGGGGCCTGAGGACAGGAGTTGAGAACCACTGATCTAGGGTGGCCAAAGTGTTAGCTGTGTGCCTAGCCAGTGTTTGTGTATTGTATGTGCAGCTTTCACTAAAGGAAAGAGATGAACTCTAGTCCCCGCTTTGCAGGAACACAGAATCCATCCCTTCCCCCATCAGAACTGAGATCTGCCTTGTTTTCATAGGCAGATCCCATTCTGTGTGGTTTACCAAATATTGGCAGGTGCCAGAGGGCCTGGCACCCACAGATCAGCTCCTGCTGTGAGTATTCTGCCAACAAGGAACATGGATCTCTGTTCTTCCAGTCAGTCAGTCTATCCCCCACACAGTTAGAAAGAATCCCCTAGGGACACCTTTAACCCTTTGATCGCCCCTGGTGTTAACCCCTTCTCTGCCAGTGTCAATAGTACAGTAACACTGCATATTTTTAGCACTGATCACTATTAGTGTCACTGGTTCCCAATAGTCAGTTAGGTGTCCGATTTGTCCACCGCAAAGTCAAAATCGCTGATTGCCATTACTAATAAAAAAAAAAAAATTCCATAATATCCCATAGTTTGTAGACGCAATAACTTTTGCGCAAACCAATCAATATATGCCTATTGTGTTTTTTTAGCAAAAAATATGTAGCAGAATACATATGGGCCTAAATGGAAGAAAGAAATACATTTTTTACTTTATAGGATGGGTTTTATACCAGAATGTAAACAATTTTTTTTCTTCAAAATTGTCACTCTCATTGTCAAAAAAAAAAATAAAAAAAATAAAAAATTAAAAAAAAAAACGCAGGGGTGATCAAATACTGCCAAAAGAAAAAAAAAAAAAAATGTAAATTTGGGTACGGCGTCACATGACTGTACAATTATCAGTTATAGTAACGCAGTGTCGTATCCCAAAAAAATGGCCTGTCATGAAGGGGATCAGTGGTTAACTCACTTTGTTCCCCCTCCTGCCTCCACCCACCAACTCACTCACTGCCCAGAAGATTGCCAATCACTTAAAAACACGGTTAATGCAATTCGAGAGGACATCTTCACTGTGCAGATAGTGGATATAAAAAAAAAAAAAAAAAAGTCTACACACCCTTAAAATGTCAGGTTTCTGTGATGTCTTTTTTTACAAAGATAAATAATTTCAGAACTGTTTACACCTTTAATGTGACCTATAAACTGTACAAAAATTTTAAAAACGAATTGAAATCTTTTATTGAGAGTAAAGTAAAGTAAAGTGAGAGTAAAAATACAAAAATAAAATAATGTGGTTGCACAAGTGTGCTTATAACTGGGGGATGTAGCTGGGTTCAGAATTAAGCAATCACATTCAAACTCATGTTAAATAGGAGTCAGCAGTACACACCAAATAATTAATGATTAACCCCAAATAAAGTTCAGCTGTTCTAGTATGTCTTTCCTGGCATTTTCTTAGTCGCATTCTACAACAAAAGCCATGGTCTGCAGAGAGCTTCCAAATCAGAGGGATCTCATTGTTAAAGTGGAAGTAAACCCCCCTATCGTTTTCAGCCAAGGAAGCTGCCATCTTTGCCTCTGTTTAATCTTCAACTGCCACAGTGCTGCACATGTGATCCGTTATGACACCAGCCATTGGATGGTTTGACTGTTTGGTTGAGAGCACAGCCAATGTGCAGTTAGCATTCCCGGCATGCCTTTTTTTTTAAACTGTTAAATCAATGGGTTTACTTCCGCTTTAAAAAAGGTATCAGTCAGGAGAAGGGTACAAAAAATTTCCAAGGCATTAGCTATATACGATGGAACACAGTGAAGACAGTCATCAAGTGGAGAAAATATGGCACAGTGACATAACCAAGAACTGGAAGTCCCTCCAACATTAAGAAAAAAAAAAAAAACACACCACAAGAAGAAAACTGGTCAGGGAGGCTGCCAAGATCTGCCAATATAGCTACACCTCTCCACACTCCTTCAGTCTCCTCTTGCATAACTAACCACTGCCTCAATTTTTTTTTAGAAAACAGAGC
Source organism: Lithobates sylvaticus (assembly GCA_028564925.1). Taxonomy (NCBI): domain Eukaryota; kingdom Metazoa; phylum Chordata; class Amphibia; order Anura; family Ranidae; genus Lithobates; species Lithobates sylvaticus. Next base: position 138,726,008 of record CM053036.1, on the reverse strand, counting down.
TTGTATATTCCCCCCATATGCCCTCCACCTTGTCGATTCCATGAGGATCAATACTACAACTATCAGCCCTCCCCTCAAATCAGGGTACTAGGTGTAATTGTAGACTCGGATCTCTCCTGTAAGCCCCAAATCCAATCATAGTCCAAATCGTGTAGACTTCACCTTCATAACATCTATGAAATTCGCCCTTTTAACTAATGAAATCATCAAGCTCCTCATTCACTCGTTGTCTATTGCAACTCCCTTCTCATAGGCCTACCTCTAAATAGGCTCCTCCCCCCTTATCATGCATGCTGCCAGACTCCTTTACCTCAAAAAATCACACAGTGTCTGCAACCCCTCCACTAGCCCAGCAAACTTTATTTAAAATACCAACATACAAAGCCATTCACAACTCTGCTCCGAGCTACATTAATCTCCAGGACTTCTCCAGGGCCTCTCCCATCCTCTGGAAACCTCTACCTCATCTGTCTGGCTACCTTTAGGCATTTCTCAATAACTCATCTTTTCAGGGAAGCCCATCTCAGTTCCACCTAACAACTAAACCTTTTATTCTTCCATCAGCTCATCCCTCAGTGTTATTAACTTCTGTGCCACTTGTCCCACCCAATTAGATTGTAAGCTCTTCTGAGCAGAGCCCTCTTTAAATGTAAGACACACACACACACACACACACAATACCATTATCTTTGGTATTTGGTGCTGCCCCGAGGGCAGAAGCCAATGTAATAAGGAAATGTTTTAGGATTTAGTGCTCCAAACATAAGAAAAAGTCTTACTTACAGTTGTCTAATCCAGTGCTGGAGTTGTGAGCCAAACTGACTGAAAGAAAAAAAAAATATCACTGAGTCCGACCATGTAAATTTATAATGGAGCAGGTGAAGGGTGCTGTTCTAAGGCTTCAGTCAGATGAGCGTTGAGACCCATTCTGTGAGTAGTCGGCATTTGTTATTGTGTCTGCACAGACACGGCCACATGTCAAAATTTGGGAGGAGCAGGTGCGTGGATCCGAACACAAGCACTGCATTCAAATCAATGCACTAGCTCCTGCATGCATGTCAAGTTTGCGGCTGTATCCATGCAACTGTTGAATTTGCATCCACCAATATAGGCTGCCTGCATGCAGGTACAAAAACAAACGTAGCCTGCTTGCAGAATGGACATAAATGTCCATTTGCATGAAGCCCACGTGTCTGAGACTTTCCAACCCGTCTAGCACCATCTTAGATCCAGCTCACTTGAAACTCAACTTGTAAACCCAACTCTGACAAGTGATGTCTACTCTACAATAAGCTTCTGCAAAGCATTTTTGAAGCAGCTTTCTTTAAACTCTTGGGGTTTCATATGAATGGCAAACCAGATGTTTAGAGGACAGTTCTGACCACTGACAAGCCCTCCTTAAGATAAGTTAGATATGGCCGCCTAATGACTACCATTTATCCCAAGTGGATTCATTGGATGTGTAAATGCTGGATACACAGCTAAACAATTCTGCAGGCCCCATACCAATGCCTGTATTTTATGAAGTTGTAATATGCAGGTACCGTGTACAGTAATGTGTGGTGTGTAGGAGAGCATGGGTTGCAGTAATATCCTCTGCTATAGCAAACTGGCCCATTTGAGGCACTGTACACAACCAGCTTGCAGAGTTCTGACTTGGCTCAGATTTTAGTTGGTACTCAATTACTCCATGTCAGTGACTTTGCACTGCCAAGCCAACTGCATTTTTTAGGAGTCCACTGTCAGCTGCTACTTTCACACTGTAATGTACAAGTATGTATTGCAGCCTCTCTCAACCTTTTCAACACAGAGGAACCCTTGAAATAACTTTCCAGTCTCAGGGAACCCCTGCTAAAAATTACTAAGTCTACAACTCGTGATACATTAGTGTGATGGTTAGTGGTAAGCATGCCCCTTACACTAGTGGTCACTGAGAAGAATTACCCCCTTACAGATAGCTAAAAAGATCAATGGTGCCAGTGGGAACTTATCTGATGGGCAGAAATTCTCATTTCTCAAGGAACCCCTAGCAACCTATGGAGGAACCCTAGGGTTCCACAGAACCCTGGTTGAGAAACCCTGATGTATTGTGTCCCTTTCTGACTCTGGGGTTCTTGGGAAAAGACCCTGGAAGAAAGTGGAGAGCGAGAGAAGGTCTAAGCCACCTGTCCTGTCCATGCTACCAATACCAGAAGAGAGGAGTACAGGGGGTCCCCGAGTTACGAACTCGTTAGGGACTGTTCTCCCGTTCTTAAATCGGAAATGTTCGCAAGTCGGCCGCGCATGCGCAGAATGACAATTACGGACATTTCCCATGTTCCGCCGAATGCCGTTCTGCACATGCGCGGCAAATTAAGGACATTTCCGATGTTTGCCGTCATTTTCCGAGGCTCCGTCTGGCCGCGCATTTGCAGAACGGCCGAAGGTCCGCGCAAAATGGCAGAGGGTCCCCGCAGCGCCCGGTTCGTAAGTCGGGCGTGCGTAAGTCGGGGACCCCCTGTATGCAAGTATTTCTAATTTCTAATAGTTTAACTGCAGCTACTCAGCTTCTTGAGTTTATTGCTGAATCCTTGTGACAAACAAGTATCTCTGTACTAGTACACATGTATAGTGGCAGATAACTAGGACTGCGTTTCAGGCTGGTTGAGTAACGGCTGAAGGGCCTCCTCATCACTGCAGATCTTGTCTTCAGGTCACTGACAAAGATGCCTCATCCTCAGGGACCTCTGCAATGGGCTTTAACATTCATCTGGAGGGGTCTTTAAATAATTACTATTATATATATATATATATATATATATATATATATATATTTATTAAGCTTAATTCCATGAGGACTCCTCTCCAGCCCTTTGCTGATAATATAGGTTTGCATGTTGAATGTATGTACGGTTATTAATCTGTTCTTATACAAAGTGTGTATTATTGCTATACTGGTTTGCATCTAAATGCTTATGGTTAAGGTCATATGCTGGATGCAGTAGTCTTCTGCTTTCAATTACTGTCCTGGGTGGAACCTCCTTTGTACTGGAGACTGTGCTGGACTGACTAGCTCAGTCACTAGTTGTGGATGGATGATAAGGTGGGCAGGTATAGAGCGCCTCCCCAGTAGGTTGTGCCTCTGCAACCACAGCGGTCATCTGGCAAGTGTGTTCTCTGGAACCTCGCAAAATCGATATCCGGCTTAGGAAACTTTCCCATTTAACAACTGGCAGTAACAGCCCTGAAGGAGAGAGTGCTTTCCTTCGAAACGCATTGGCTTGATGTACTTGTCATTACTGTCAAACACCTTTTAATCTACCAAACTTTTATTCTTTTGGACACCAGGCACTCCTTCCCAATTTTCCCTGTCCTGGGTGGAGGCACTGCCAGCTTTATTAATCCCACTCTTCCACCTAGCGAAGGTTCTGGTTCTCATTTACCTACAAGTTTAGTAAGGAGGGCCATTTCTAATATGAAGTATAGGATACTATCAGATAGGGATCCACTTAGAAATATAATAAAATCCACAGTATAGCTCTTGAAAGCATTAAAGCGGTAGAATTTTTTATTTTTTTTAACCTGCAAGGCAATGTCATAATGTGCTAGTATGCATCACATACTAGCACATTATGTGAAACTTTGAACAAAGCTCTCCAGTGGTGTGCCGTCACTGCTGAAGGCACTTCCATCCGGGTTCATGGACTACGGCTGTGTGAGTGGCTTGAGCTGCAAGGACGCGCTTTACGGCACAGGACTCTGCATGAACGGCAGGGCTATGCCGCTCCTGCAGAGCACATGATCCGGTGACGTCGCTGGCTGCAACCACAGTAAATATTATGCACGTTTAGGATATATTTACAGTACCTATAGGCAAGCTTAACCTATAAATAAAATTCATGCATGGGATGAGAGTTTACTCCCACTTTAAAAATATAGGTGTTTAGTATTATATGGACTTCAATGTGGTTTCAAGGTTTGTTTTTTTTTTTTTTTTAAACATGTTATTCTGACCTGCTCTGTGTAACAGTTTTGCACAGAGCAGACCCGATCAACCTCTTCTGGGGTCTCCCGTCAGCGCTCATTTTCTTTGTGTGCCGCCATAGGAAGTAACTTAATAGCATCACATGTGCAGGATCGATCCCAAGCTGGGCGTTTGGCACATTGCGACTCAGCTTCGCTCCCGGTTACTGGTTTTGATTGAGAGCAGCAGTAGCCAAATGCCTCCTGCAGATAGAGATCAGACCTGGATCAAGATCCGGCTCAGGTAAAGTATTTAGGAGGGGCGTTGCACAAAAGGTTTTATACCTTAATGCAGAGAATGCATTAAGGTAAAAAACCTTTATAGCCTTCACAACCACTTTCAGCTTGTGTACGATCTTGCAGCAAACCAAGCAGCAGCACCCTTCAGCTCCAGTTTGAAGACGTTGGGCAGAGATCTAAATAGAAGTGTTGGTGCTGCTTTAGCCCCTGTTCACACCAGAGCGGCTTGTCTTGCAGTTTGACAGGTCAAATCGCATGACAGGTCGCACCCCATCATTGGCAATGTTCAAATCGGTGCAATGCCGACTTTGCGGTGCATCATCGATTTGAAAACTGTAGTTCCTGCACTACTTTTGGGGATTTCGGGTACAACTTGCATAAGACATATGTGCATGAAGCTGTGCAGAGGTCTTCCAAGGTGCACCTGAAGTCACACTGACATGCGGCCTTGAAATCGTGCGATTTCAGATGAAGTCGCACAATTTCAAAGTCGCATTCAATGTGAATGAGGGCTAAGTGAGCCATATACCACTCATTAGGATCTGCATTTAAAATCTCAAACTTGAGCTGATAGGTTCACAAAAGCCGCTATAACGCTCACAAAACAAATGCTTTACGAAAGCTTGTTGTACACACTGCTCTCCTACAAGCTATAGTTGATATTCAGACATTCATTCTAATCAACGAAATGAAAGCGCAAGCATTTGAAAGATAAATAAGGAAAAATATAAAATACCTGCAGCAAGAAGAAGGAATGCACCAAACATTGCTGATATTTCTTTGTCTGGCTCCTGAAAAACATACAACTTGTAGAATGGTACCTGGAATGATTAAAGCATCAAATTAGGTACATTTTGAGCATATACACATTGGAGAGTTTTATTGTGTAGGTTAGTGTAGTTTCCAGCAGGTGGAAGAATGTATAGACGTGATAAAATCCAGTAAGTTTGTAGTCAGGCTGTAGTTTTGGATGCATTGGCTTGCATTTTGCCATTAAAATCAACTCAAGCATGTTAAGGGGCACGTACCCAGCCACGGTGAACATATAGATTCGTGGGTAAAGACTCAAGGGACTCCTTGCTGCTCAACCCTAGGTTTCCTCAGTTTGCTGGGCAAATGGATGGTGCTCGCAGTCGGCTCCTGATTGCCGTGTAGCAGTGTTTAAATTTCATAAAGCGGCACACATCCTTGGCATCTCAAACACTTTATTGGCCACAATAAAAAAAAGTTACACGGGACATGCATGCAACTTTTAATCATGATCGATAGAGTGTTTGAGATCCTAAGCTTTAAAAAAAACTTCAAGTTTATCGTACTTTTTGTATGCAATTATATTAATGCGGTTGTAAACCCTGGCTCGCAAAACACATCTGCAAGGCAATTGCATAATGTGCTAGTATGCATTAAATACGATCACATTATGGCATACTTGCCTTGGAGAAAAACCCAGGCACTCCTTACATCTTACCCTGGTCTTAATTCCAGGTTTGCGCGTTCCCGCTGTGTGATTGGCTGGAGTCGCAATGACGTCACTCGGCTCTGGTATGAAGCTATGAACTTCCGGTGTTCTGCCAAGAACTGTCCCCCCATCAGATAGTGTCCGCCCCGTACTGCGCAGGCACAGGGCTTGCGCAGTACGGAGGACGAGACGCCAAAAGTCTCTGAAGATGAGCGGCGCCTGCGCACTTGATAGCACCTTCTGCCCTGAGTCCCGGTTCAAGGGCCACCATGCAAGTGGACATACGGTAGATGTAAAACAGCACCTAGTAACAGGGCCCCTCGCAGGCTCGCCACACTTCGGGCACGGCCTCGCTCTGCAATTTTTTATTCTAACTCTAGGTCCACTTGGATGGTGGGGCTTGAACCTGGACTCAGTGCGCAGGCGCCGCTCATCTTCGGAGACTTTCGGCGTCTCCTTATCCTCCATACTGTGCAAGCGCAGTACACGGCAGACACTATATGACGGGGGACAGTATTTGACACAACACCGGCAAGGTATGCTGGACCGTCAGAGCGCACGTACCAGTGATGTCGCTGGCTGCATGCAGGGTGACTATCTCCTAAATGGTGCACGTTTAGGAGATATTAATTTTACCTACAGGTAAACATTATAGGCTTTCCTGTAGGGAAAAAAAAAAAAATGACAAAGCGGGCTTTACTACCGCTTTAAATATTTTTGTTAAGGGGAATGGTGATAAAATATTCTGTGGAACACACACCACACAAATATTTACATGGCTATTAATCCTATATAACCTAAACTCCTAAAATGCAGTAGTATCACCCAATATTTACATTAATGGATAAAACCCTGCTAATATCTATATAGACAAACCCATATCGCTAGAAGTTCATAGCGCAAGCAAATGTACTTTTTTTTTTTACAGTTTTATTTTAGCTTTTGCCATGGTAGCACTTGTAGGACTGGTGATATTATAAATACAAGTTAATTTGATTGTACAATAAATGTATATACATATACACACACACGATATAGATGGATATGGGTTTATCTGTCTATATGATAGTTATTGATAGATTTAGATTTTTTTTTGTTATATTGTGTTTAGCTTATTATGGTAGTTTCACTTATATTATGAAAAAAAACAAAAAACAAACACACACCCCACAAAACAGCAGGGCAAATAATTCATAGTACATTGCTCTGACATGTGTTTGGGGTGGCATCCTAAATGTGAGCACTACTCTTAGAGCCATCAGATGGCCTGCTTGATCCTGTGCGATAGATAGATTTTTTTTTTGTGTGTTTAAGCCCAGGTTCACACTGAGCTGCGGGAACAAAGCCGTGCGAGATCAGCTGAACTCGCACGATTTCACTACCTCATGTCAGTCCCAATTTTGGCTGCGATTTCAGACATCTGTGTGGGTTTCTGCACAGATGTCAATGGAAATCGCACCCCAAAAACGCAAAATAGTAGTACAGAAGCTACCTTTTGAAATCAATGCAGCATTGCACCGATTAGGACGGTGCCATTGTTAACAATTGCTGCCGATTTGACATGTCAAATTGCACCAATGTGAACCAGGGCTTAAGAGCATTAATGATTGTAACTCAGCATTGTCCTCTAGGGAAAAATTACACAGCCATATCCTAGAAAACATTCTAGAAGGCAAACCACACATCACACCTGTATTGCATGACCTTTCATTATACAATGATTACATAGCCCTGGTGAGGAGGAGAATGAGCTAAACAGTGTTCACAATATATAAAATGTTTTTCTCCCAACACAAGATTTTTTTTCCTACAAACTATTCGCTAGTAAAAGACAGTACATCACTACCATTAGATATGGGTTACACATGCATACAGAAATCTTACAAATAAGTGATAATTATCACTATAAGATTCACCAGCCTACTCAGGTGGACAATAACTGGATTAGAAGATAGGAAAATCTCTGTCTTCAGAATGGGAGAGATGATAGTCATCCTACAGCAGCTAAAATTGCTAATAAAAAAATAAATAAAAATGAGGATCGTAAACTAACTACAGAGGAGCATCAATCATTCATCCCCACTTACTTACTGCTGGAGTCCAGACACCACATTAATAGAAGGCAAAATCCAAATTTACCTGCCTACTTATACCATGTTCTCAAAAGGTAAGTGACACCATCTGAGTATGATAAAGCCCTGAATTTGGTTAACCTTGTAAGTGCTGGGACAAATATACCTCTATTTAGTTTTTTTTAATATGTTCTTAGCTTGGAAATGATGGAAGAAAAGCACTGCATTCAGCAAACATTTAATTTTAAGCATTGTGCAGTTCCAGCCAGGGAATGTAGGGACAATTCACACATTTCGATGTGCTGCTGCATGCTTTCTTTTGCCATGGGGTGTATTTATGAATAAAAAATAAAAATAAAGAAATGCATAGCTATTTGCCCAGTAAAAGAGCATGTCATTTGGTTCTGTGCAAATAGGACAAAAAAAGAATGTTATAGGCTATTTCCTGTGCTGCTGAAATGTTTTTTCATTGATTTAAAACAGAAAGTACCACATTTGACCACTAGATGGCATTAAACATCATAGAAAATGCTTAGCACCATCTAGTGGCCATATGCATTAGGGTGTTATCTTAGTAGCCGGCGTGTTGGGGTGCCATTGCAGTAAGGCACTCTGGTATGTGTGTCGTGATGCATTGCACATGCACATTATTATGTGTTTTTATAATGTAACAATCTGAACGGACCTTCAAAAAATACTTGGGTGTACTTCGCTCTATTGATGTGACAAATCTAAATAGGCACTATGCCTTTTCAGTAGTGCTTTTCTTATACTACTTCTGCATATGTTTAGGCTTTCCAACTACAACTCAACTCCCTTCCAACGGGCCCCAGGAGCCTGAAAACCCAAAGCTTTGCCTTGTCAGTACTTCATTCTGTCACTCATGACTGTCTGTCCATAAAGTTGATAGGCGTGACTTCCAAGTGTTCCTCATTTGGAGAGCCGTCTCTCATACTCTTTTGGAACCAATTACTTCCTTAATGTGGAAAAAAAAAAAAAAACTTTATTTCTAAAAATGTTTCCTCCCACCCCTTCTCCTACCGATCCTGTATAAAAACCATCCGTATACTTATCTATTTTCAATCCACTCTGGTCCAGTTGGTCATATGCAGCTCTGTGTAAGGGAGCGAACGGCAATGGCTGTGAATTCCCGTAACGAAGATGTCACCCATTAGCTCCCATGGCACAGCCATTGTCGGCACTCGAGCTTCTCCCCTGCAGCAGCCACTCACTCACACAGGGGAGCTGCAGATCATGTGACTGGACAGGAGTGTATTAAAAATAGTAGGGCTGTTACTGATTAAAATTTTCATGTAATCGATTAATCAACTAATTTCGATTAATTATAACGCACATACAGATCCAACTACTTTTAGCTGATCTCCTTGCATTGCAACTCTGCATTAGTCAGTGGTAAATGTGGTATACACTATATACAATTACCCGACACTAGTTCGTTTCCACAATCCATGACTTAACTTCACAGTTCACACAAATACGTTTTAAATTCAAACTGTAGCACTGACGTAAGTATTTTTTTTTTTTTTTCCACAGTAGCTCGACAATCCCTCCACCTCCGGTCTAACTAATCACCTTCACCTTATGGCATGGACCCCTGTGCAAACAGGTGGTCATGCAAGCGGGTATCAAAAGGGTCAACACGGCCCATAAACTTCTCTCCCTGCTTAAGTATAAGATTTCATTTTTGTGTTCAAACACAAACTACTCACATAAAGATGATAAAAACACAGTTATGCCGCGTACACACGAAGGGACAATCCCGCGGGATTATCCTCTGGACTGAAGTCCAGCGGATAATCCCCTCGTGTGTGGGCGCCGGCGGACTTTTTGGCGCCAAAGTACGGCGGACTAAAGTTTGAAGTTTTGTTTTCAAATTATCCGCTGGACTTGGAAGTCCAGCGGACAATCCCGCCGTTAGTGGGCAAGTCCGCGGGACTTTTGAAATGAAGGGACTTGCCGCTCATCGGCAAGTCCGTTCATTTAGCACGTGACTTCAGGTTACGTAGCTAGCGTAGGCAGTTACTGCCGCCGCGCTAGCTCCGTGACCTGGCATGGATTTAAAGGGACTCCCCACGCCGAAAAAAAACGGCGTGGGGGTTCCCCCCAAATCCATGTCAGACCCTCATCCGAGCACGCAGCCTGGCAGGCCAGGAAAGGGGTGGGGACGAACGAGCGCCCCCCCCTCCTGAGCCGTACCAGGCCGCGTGCCCTCAACATGGGGGGTGCCCTGGGGAAAGGGGGGCCGTGCGGCCCCCCCCCCCCCAAAGCACCTTGTCCCCATGTTGATGAGGACAAGGGCCTCTTCCCGACAACCCTGGCCGTTGGTTGTCGCAGAGCGGCACAGGCATTCCGGGCAGAGAGAGCGTCGGGTCAACATCGGAAGAAGAAGAAGAACAAGAAGGACAAGAAGAAGGACAAGAAGAAGAAGGCGCCGGCGGCGCGGAAGACGACGACCGCCGCAAGAACAGAAGAGACCCCCGGAAGACCCCCGAAGGCGGATCGAGACCCCCAGACGACGGCGGCGACGACGAAGAAGGTAGCCGGACTCCTCCCCTCGTGAAAGAGCTAGGTAAAAGAGCAGAAGAGAGCGGAGGAGTCCGGCGAGAAGACCCCCAAGACGGAAGAAGACCCCCGAAGGCGGATCGAGACCCCCAGACGGCGGCGACGACGAAGAAGGTAGCCGGACTTCCCCCGCTCGGTAAAAGAGCTTGGTAAATGGCGGGGGAGTCCGGCGAGAAGACCCCCAAGACGGAAGAAGACCCCGGAGCAGTGCAATAAACTATTTTTTCAAAAGTGTGGGTGTTTTTTTTTACTTTACATTTTACACCTTAGGTGAATGGGTAGGGGTACATCGTACCCCATACTCATTCACATAGGGTGGGGGGCCGGGATCTGGGGGCCCCCTTATTAAAGGGGGTTCCCAGATTCCGATAAGCCCCCGCCCGCAGACCCCGACAACCAACGGCCAGGGTTGTCGGGAAGAGGCCCTTGTCCTCATCAACATGGGGACAAGGTGCTTTGGGGTGGGGGGGGCCGCACGGCCCCCCTTTCCCCAGGGCACCCCCCATGTTGAGGGCACGCGGCCTGGTACGGCTCAGGGGGGGGGGGGGGCGCTCGTTCGTCCCCTCCCCTTTCCTGGCCTGCCAGGCTGCGTGCTCGGATGAGGGTCTGACATGGATTTGGGGGGAACCCCCACGCCGTTTTTTCGGCGTGGGGATTCCCTTTAAATCCATGCCAGCTTGCGGAGCTAGCGCGGCGGCATTTACTGCCTACGCTAGCTACGTAACCTGAAGTTGCGTTCGAAATGAACGGACTGCTCCGTGTGTGGGCAAGTCCGTTCATTTTCAAAAGTCCCGCGGACTTTTGGCCGGCGGATTATCCGCTGGAGAAGTCCGTGCGTGTGTGGGCAAGTCCACACGCTCGGAAAGTCCAGCGGACCCCGCTGGAAAGTCCCGCGGGATTGTCCGCTGGACTAGGTCCGCCGGCAAAAGTCCGCACGTGTGTACGCGGCATTAGTAAAGCCGACAATCGTGTTAGTTCTGTAGGGCAGCAGCGGGTGACGTCATGTGTAGCTCCTCCCCCGTACACGTTACGTTCAATCAGAACTTCAACCTCACCGAACTCCTCCCCCCTTCCCTTCGTTAGCAGATGGAGGCACTTGGGGAAGGGGGAGGAGTCCAGTGATGTCGATGTCCGTGACGTCACTGGATCTCCGACGGAACTCCCTGAAGACCCGGAAGCTGGCGGAAAGGTGAGTACCGATCAAAAGAATTTTGATCGATCAAAAAAATGTATCGATTAATCGAGGAATTAATCTTTAATTTCCACAGCCCTAAAAATTTGTAATAAGTATAATATAATAATAAGTACACGCTTCTTTTTATACAAGTTATGCAGGATAGGTGGGAGGAGGGAACATTTGTAAGAATAATTATTGTTAGGTATTTCTTCCACAGTTGTCCATCTGTTTAGTTTGATTTTTAGGCCTCTCTAATATATTTATTTAACTACAAAAAGTGAATCACTATGCTTCCCTCCAACCTCTATATTATTGAAACTGTTATTTTGAAATGCCGGATATTCAGGTAATTAGTGAAAAAAAATATATATATTTTGTATTTATCCAATAATATTTTGGACACTATTCTTCCCACTGACGCCAATGATGAGGCACTACTCCCTCCACTGACACCAATGATGAGGCACTACTCCCTCCACTGACACCAATGATGAGGCACTACTCCCTCCACTGACATTAATGATGGGGCACTATTCCTCCCACTGACACCAATGATGGGGCACTATTCCTCCCACTGACGCCAATGAATGGGGCACTATTCCTCCCACTGACACCAATGATGGGACACTATTCCTCCCACTGACACCAATGAATGGGGCACTGTTCCTCTCACTGACACCAATGATGGGACACTACTTCCCTCCCACTGACACCAATGATGGGACACTACTTCCCTCCCACTGACGCCAATTATGAGGCACATCATGAGGATAAAAAAATGCTCCAAAGCTGCATTTGAAGAGGAGCGTATGAGCATAATTTACGCATCCATGTGCAGACCCAGTACACACCTGAACGATTTTCTGCTTGAAGTTTGTAGCTCTAAAATGCTCAACAAGCCAAATCCCATTAATTTCAATGGCCCCTGTTCATATAGGAGCATTCTGTTGCCTGAAGCAAAATGCCTGTCCCTCGAAAAGTACATGAGCTTCTTTTTGGCAGATTGGGCACAATAGGCTTTAATGGAAATGCCTGAAAATGTGCGACATGAGCGTTTTACTGCACAGGGCGCCACTAGTGTTCCTACTCTCTTCTCTCTGCAACAAGCAACTAAGTCTCAGCATCAGCAGGCAGCCGCCGCTCCGTTCGTACATAGTGTCAGAGGTGCAGTGGCGGCGGAGGACGGTGTTTGTGTCCCAACTCCCAAATGGAAGCAAGCAAACATTCATTGATGGGCACTAGTAGGCTGCATTGATGGGCGCTGGTGAGGCTGCATTGATGGGCGCTGGTGAGGCTGCATTTTATGGGCGCTTGTGACGCTGCATTGATGGGTGCTGATGAGGCTGCATTTGATGGGTGCTGGTGCGGCTGCATTGATGGGCGCTGGTGAGGCTGCATTGATGGGCGCTGGTGAGGCTGCATTTGATGGGCGCTGGTGAGCCTGCATTTGATGAACGCTGGTGAGGCTGCATTTGATGGGCGCTGGTGAGGCTGCATTGATGGGTGCTGGTGAGACTGCATTTGATGGGTGCTGGTGAGGCTGCATTTGATGGGTGCTGGTGAGGCTGCATTTGATGGGTGCTGGTGTGGCTGCATTTGATGAGCGCTGGTGAGGCTGCATTGATGGGCACTGGTAGGCTGCATTGATGGGCGCTGGTAGGTTGCATTTGATGAGCGCTGGTGAGGCTGCATTTGATGGGAGCTGGTGAGGCTGCATTGATGGGCGCTGGTGAGGCTGCATTGATGGGCGCTGGTGAGGCTGCATTGATGGGTGCTGGTAGGCTGCATTTGATGGGCGCTTCATTTAAAAGGTAGGGTACACATGGGCAGGGCAAAGGGGGTGGAGTCAGGGGTGAAGCGACAAAATTAGGTTTCGCCTAGGGTGTCAAAAATCCTTGCACCAGCCCTGGGTCAGCTTCTGTGATAGTAATAAAAAAGCCAAGATTTTCTGGTAAATGCGGTCATAGGCCTGCAGGGAAAAGAAAAGAGGTAGGGTGTACCACATACACCCAAATACGGTTTTGTTGGACGCCCCCAAAGTCATGGACTGGTCCAGCCTTCACTCTATAGTAAGTTTGCAACATCCGTTGGCACATGTGCAATGACAAGGAGTGATGATGGGCATAATGTTGCATTTTTATGTGGTATCATTTTTATTTTATTTTTACAACGCACTGTGGTTAAATTAAATGTCGCCTCCTCATTTATTTATTTTTGTATGTAGTGCAGTGCATGTTGCCCTAACCCAGCTTGCTGCATCTTTTTTTTGTGGGTCAGTGACTGAGAAAGTATTGCTGCCCGGCAACTAGCATTTTCAAAAGGAACTTGGAAATGGTAACCTATCCTTCCCTCAGTACGGGTCTCCTTCCAAAAAGCCCGCAAGTTGTTTAGGGTCATCATAACTCGGTAATCAGTATACAAACTATGCATGCGTTTTGGTTGTGAGAATTGGAGTGCATGATGAATCCATCCACAGACGTATGTTAGGGATAAAAGGAATGCTGTTTATTTTCTATTACCAGGGCAAGATATCAAAGCAATGTGGAACACATCAAAGTGTGATATATAAAACTCCCTCGTCGCCCATCACAGCTGGGTACTTCCTAATTAGAATGGTATTAACACGATCAAATGAAGTGATAGCGGCGCGCTATGCTCTGGGATTAGTCACATCTTCATGTTCTTTTCTCCATTGATCTAAAGCATATTAAAGTAATATAGGTTGGCTTTCTAAAGTTCAATGTGCTCCTGAATATCCCATGGAGCTCCCAAAAGACAATATACACACATGTATTCTTATTGATTCCATCACTGCCTATAATTCAATGCAAGCTGTACAGCAAATACCCAGAATCAACCGCTAATACACCTTATAAAAAGTCTCCCATAGGGGTTTGTTTACACTGCAATCCCCGTTTAGTGTGCAGTTTCACATGTGCATTTAGCAGTTTCACATGAGTGTGGGTATGGGAATGTGTATAAATCGCCAGCATTCCTGCGGCTGCAGCCACACACAAAACGCAGTGTTTAAGGCCCCTTTCACATGGGGCAGATCAGTTTTTTTTCAGCAGGGGATCCGTCATCCGACACAGCCCGCTCTGCTCTATGGGCAGTCAGATGTAAATGGATGGGCTGTCTGTTTATACCCAACTGCCCTCTGATCCAGTGGTGGCTGGTGCTAAACTTTTTTGGGGATGGGGGGCAGAAAACAAACCCCCCCCCCCCCAGGTCCACACTCACCCCTCCACGATCCTTCCGCACTCACCCCTCCACGATCCTTCCACACTCACCCCTCCACGATCCCTCCGCACTCACCCCTCCACGGTCTCCCCGCACTCATCTCCTCCACGGTCTCCCCGCACTCATCTCCTCTGCGGCCTCCCAGCCAACCCGATCCACCTCCTGTACTGATTAGCCAGGAGGAGAAGCCGGAAGACAATATCGAATATTGATTCGCTAGTGACACAAGTGGCTGGGTTCGGGGCGCAGTGCTCTGTGCTCCCAAGCCCAATCTTTTGCAAGCCAATTAGAGCCTCAGGCTCTAATCATGTGGCTTATAAAAAAAAAAATAACAACTCAGAAACCTATGAGTCTGGCGCCCCACATACAACCTAGGGGGGCTGTGCCCCTTATGGACCGGCCTCTCATGCTCTGATCCGATCCGGCCAGACAGAAGGGAACGGATTCCTTTTCATTTGCTTTGATTGGAGGTAGCCAGATGTAAATAAACACATCTGACCAGGGCCAGGACAAGGGGTGTGCGGGGGCAGCTGCCCCGGGCACTGTGGTATCATGTGAGGAGGGGGGGCACCACAAGGAGATTGGGAAGGAGGGGATTTGTGTTGGAAGGGGGATTTTTGGGGACAACAAAAAGTAAACATCATTCTAGGAGGGGACATTTGGGGGGGGAGGGGGGTGCTAAAAGTGGTGATTTGGGGGGATTTGTGTTAGGAGGAAAGAAGTCTCATGCTAGGAGGGGGGATTTGGTGGGAATTAGTGCTTGTACGAAAGATTTAAAGGAGGGGGGGAGAAAATGTGTACTAGTTGGGGACATTTTAGGGGTAGAAGATTTGTGCTAGGAGGAGTGATTTTTTTTTCTTTGGGGGGGGGGGGGGGGGGGCAAAGATTTGCGCTGAGAGGAGGAATTTCAGTAGGGGGTGGATTAGTACTGGGAGGAGCGGCAATGTATGCTTAGGGGGTAAGCATGCAGATTAGTGCTCAGTGTTTTTGTGGAGGGGATTTTTGCTAACAAATAATGCTCACGCATCTTGGTGGGGGGGGGGGGGGGGGTTGGTCTCGCAGTTTGGCATGTTTGCCCTGGGCTCTAGATTACCTTTTCACAGCACTGCATCTGACTGCCCATAAAGGAGAATGGAGGGCCCAATCAGGTTTGCCTGAAAAATAATTGGACCTCTCATGTGAGGGGCTTTAAAGAAAGGGTGCAGGGCTGCCATTACCTCCTAATGACACCCCCATGCACTGAAAAACACAGTGCGGTTTCCTGCATGCGGAATTGCACATGTGGAATCACAACATGCGATTTCAGTGCAGCCGAGTTTTAAATATGGTGCAGGAACCTTTTCCTGCAGTAAACCGCAGGCAAAGCAGCCCATTCAAATGAAAAAGTGCAAACACAGCATGCAGATAATTTGAACCTAGCCTTAAGCTGGCCATACACCTATAGATTATCTGCAGATTTTCTATGGTTGGATGGAAAAAGTGGGAGATTCCTCCATCCACACAGTTTAGCGAACATGGAGAAATCTGTTGCACTTTTTCCATCTAACCATAGAAAATCTGCAGATAATCTATAGGTGTATGGCCAGCTTTACTTGTATTTGTAATAGGTTTGCTATTGGCTTTATTTAGAATTGTTTTTTTGTTTTTTTTACTGCGTTGCATTTGTGATGCATTGATATGCATTCTGGTACATTTATATGCAGAAACATGCAGCATGCTGTAATTTTTTTAAACGCACACAAAATCCTTGCAATGATGTAAACTAGGCTTGTTGAAATACATTAATTTTACATATATATGTATTGGTACTGCGATTTTAAATGTTTGACTTCATCTGGTGTAAATAAGCAGAAGCCACAAATTAAGGGCTTGCTCATACATGCAGTTATACTGCCAACCCTCTAAAAAGTGATGCACAGTTTGATCACTTTTCAAAGGTGTTTGATAGGCGGTGAGGCTTTAACCCTCAGAATGCCAATCCACCAGGCTGCAACCGCACACTGTTGTAGGGCGGTTGCGGTGCTGCCCTATTCATTTGCATGGGTTGTATTTGGTGGTAATACCACATGCCAAATGCAACATGCACTTTTATTTTTGCTGCATTTGCGAATCAAAGTATCACAGTTGCACCAAAGATACAGCTCTGAGCAGCTGTATTGCTGTGTTTAGGTGGACAGTTGGAAGGCGGTTAAACCATGGCCGGGTTTTTATTGACATTTCCAAATTGGAAAGGTTTTATCTACATTTATGTCTCGGTATTGATGTTGTCAGAGACATGGCTACTAAACTTTTTAGAGCCTCTATGAAGTTTGACAAGTTTTAGGCTGGGTTCACACCTAATATGGATGCGACTCACAGCAGGGGTCCGGTGTGTCCCTGTTTACAGAATGTTTGCCTGAATTCGGACCTGAAACTTAGCCAAAGACACAGAGAACTCCTGTGCAATCCGCTCCGCAGCCGCCCCTGGTGTGAACCAACTCCATTGAGAGCCGGGCACACTCTCCTGTCATGAGAATTGAATGCTGATAAATCCACATCCAATTCGCACTAGTGAGAACTCAGCCTTAAGGCCGGGGCCGGTTCGCATATGTCCGGCTGTGGTTCCCGGCAAGGAGTCCGGTGCGTTCCTGTTCACCGCTTCAGGTCTGAATTTGTGCATGAATTCGCACCTAAACCGGACCCAAACACGCACAGTCAGTGTAATGATGTGTATGCTTTATGTTATAATTCAAGTTCAATTGTTATGCCTAGTTATAGTACTTATTCATGTTAGGAAACAGTTAACAGTTTTGGTCATGTGATCTGGGGGCGGGGAGTTGTGCTCAGTTCTGTAAGATGGCTGCTGCTGAATAAACACCAGGCCATGTTCAATCTTCTGCTGTCTGCTTATTCTGGGTGTTAAATCATCACATGGTACCAGAAGTCGGGTCAGAAGAGTCATGGCAGCAAACAGCAACACAAAGAACATTCCATCCCTGGATTTGGAATCGGGGAATGTATCTGAAAACTGGTCACAATGGAGGGAGCTGATAGAGCTTGTGTTTGCAGGACCAGATGCAGACAAATGGTCTGATCAGCAGAAAGCAGCTCACTTTCTGATATGTGTGGGACAAAAAGGATGTCAGGACCCTTTTATAATGCGGACTGCGGCCGCCCCGGATCTGTGTGAACCGGCTCCACTGAGGACACAGTGCAGCAAGGGGGCACATTGACCATAATGGGGCACAATGGCCACCAATGTTGGGGGGGGGGGGGGGGGACAATCACCAACCGTTATGAGGCACTCACCACTGATCAGCAGCATTTAGGAGCACTTACCATCAACCACCATAGGGAGGCACTCACTCCTGACTGACTAAAATCTACAAACTGTTCTGTACATTACAACGTCCTGACCCCTGCACTTTGATTGCTGCACTATACAATATAGGTTTTATTGTATGCTACATTGTCCTTAACACTGCATTGTATATTCTATGTTATACACTACATAGTCCTAAATGCTGCTTTGTTTAAATGATATTGTGGGTTACATATTCCTGAATGCTATACACTGCAGAGGCCTGACCCCTGAACTCTATACACTATAGAGGCCTGACCCCTGAACTCTATAAACTAAAGAAGCCTGACCCCTGAACTCTATACATTTCAGAGGACTGACCCCTGAACTCTATACATTTCAGAGGTTTGACCCCTCAACTCTATACATTTCAGAGGTTTGACCCCTCAACTCTATACACTACAAAGGCCTGACCCCCTGAACTTTATTCACTATAGAGGCCTGACCCCTGAACTCTATACACTATAGAGGCTTGACCCCTGAACTCTATACACTATAGAGGCTTGACCCCTGAACTCTATACACTATAGAGGCCTGACCCCTGAACTCTATACACTATAGAGGCCTGACCCCTAAACTATATTCACTATAGAGGCCTGACCCCTAAACTATATTCACTATAGAGGCCTGACCCCAGAACTCTATACACTACAGATGCCTGACCCCTGAACTCTATACATTTCAGAGGCTTGACCCCTGAACTCTATACACTACAGAGGCCTGACCTCTGAACTCTATACACTACAGAGGCCTGACTTCTGAACTCTATACACTATAGAGGCCTGACCCCTGAACTATATACACTACAGAGGCCTGACCTCTGAACTCTATACACTACAGAGGCCTGACCTCTGAACTCTATACACTATAGAGGCCTGACCCCTGAACTATATACACTACAGAGGCCTGACCTTTGAACTATATACAGTACAGAGGCCTGACCTCTGAACCCTATACACTACAGAGGCCTGACACCTGAACTCTATACATTTCAGAGGCCTGACCCCTGAACTCTATACACTACAGAGGCCTGATCCCTGAACTCTATACACTATAGAGGCCTGACCCCTGAACTCTATACATTTCAAAAGGCCTGACCCCTGAACTCTATACACTACAGAGGCCTGACCCCTGAACTCTATACACTACAGAGGCCTGACCCCTGAACTCTATACACTACAGAGGCCTGACCCCTGAACTCTATACATTTCAGAGGCTTGACCCCTGAACTCTATACACTACAGAGGCCTGACCAGTGAACTCTATACACTACAGAGGCCTTACCCCTGAACTCTATACACTACAGAGGCCTGACCAGTGAACTCTATACACTACGGAGGCCTTACCCCTGAACTCTATACACTACAGAGGCCTGACCCCTGAACTCTATACACTGCAGAGGCCTGACCCCTGAACTCTATACATTTCAGAGGCCTGACCCCTGAACTCTATACACTACAGATGCCTGACATCTGAACTTTATACACTACAGAGGCCTGGCAGGGGACAGGCCTTTCTGCTCAGGCTGTGGCTGCTTTAGAAAGAGCGTCAAATGTAGGTTATTCAACACCTCTTGTTTTGATGCATCTGGAGTGTTGTTTAGACATGCTGTGACATTTTAGATACCATGGAAGCCCAGTAACATACCTGTTGAGTTAGGCCTGATTCACACCTATGCAGGTTGCAGTTTGCATATTCCAGGTGCATTTTGGGTTTTTTCGATACACATTTTTGATCCATTGAAGTCTATGGAACCAAAAACCAGAAAAAGGTTCCCTTGCCCTTTCTATAAAAAGCCCAGATGTGAACTACATCCATAGGAAACCGTGTTAGATGGACTGTAATGTGTTTCTGCAAAACTGAAATCGCACTAAAAAAATGCACAGGTGTGACCCAGGCCTTAATATGTGTTGTTGATGAATTGCGCACACGTTTTTAAAGCTTCTGCGTCTGCGTTAAATGATGCTTTCCAAACGCCTACCCTGTATTGGTTTTCTGTTCTATGGATTCTTGTACTATCATCTTGGCTAGTAATCTTTTCCTAAACGCATCACAAACGCGCTGCAAAACGCCATCGGCTGTTTGCCAGATTCTGTGCGTTGCGTTTACATTGACCTAAATGGAGGGGTTTGGGTGATCGGTACAGCCAGCTGAATGCTACATGTTGGGTATATATTGGTGCATTGCAAACGCAACCATGTAAACAACGCCGTCCGCTGCGACGCACGTTATTGACACGAAGCAGGCGTTTGCCGAGCTTTAAAAACGCAGATGAAACGCCTGCTTTTAATGCTTGTGTAAACTTAGCCCAACGTTTTTTTTTTTTTTGCAGAGTTCAAATGTACTTTAAAACACCGCAATACTGAAGGGTTATGCTGGGACTTCTAGTCCCTTTGTAACGTCTCAGCTTATCTAACTGATGCGCTTCTCACCTCGCCTGCTCTTCTCTCTTTGGCGCACTAGATGGCGCTGCCTCCACCTAGCAGACACAGCCTGCCCCAGGCCTGGATTTGCGCCGTTGCCATGTAACGACGTTGGCGTCGTCTCCAAGGGGAAGAAGCGGTGAGGAGTCAGACGAGGGGAGGAGGAGGAGGCTGCGGTCACATATCATTGTGCACGACACTTCCGGTCGGCTGGTGGAGGAGGAGTGACGGGGACACGGGCAGGAGGGACTGGCTAGGCGTCTAGCAATGAGCGGCAGTGCTTTAAATCAGAGGAGGAGATAAGACGAGACTAGTTCAGTGTCCGCCCGGCAGACATGGAGCTACAGGTGAGAACTCCTCTATAGTGTGAGGTGGGGGATGGAAGATCTTCTCCATACAGGGGGACAAGTTTTCTCAGAGCTCAGCCCTTTAATAACTACTTCCCCAGACAATGGGCCTTATTAACTGATAACAGTGGTGGCCATACACCCTTCAATTCTTCTCATACGAGATCCAATCGATCAAATCAGAAATCGAATAACCACAACTTCCTCTCTCATCGATTGACATTGGAGTTGATCGATCAGGGTGGAAAATGATCGATCGTTCTGCATTAATCAGCAGCAGTGAGATGATTTGGTTATGTATTCTATTGTATTCCGATCAGTCGGGTGATGAGGTTGTCTGCTAGGAACAGCGATAACTTGCTGGTCATATTTTCCTACGATCCATCAAACTCCGCTTCCCTATGTGTGGAATATCGATCGACTGTGTTGTAGACGGTTGTTCCTATTAGGAGTGATCGATCGGAAAAGAGGATGTAAGACCAACATACACCTATTATACAATCTTCCCGAAATCTACTGACACCTGTGTATTGTGTAGGTAGAGCTTCTATACATCATTACATTCAATTGTCATCATACACTTAACCACTTCAATACAGGGCATTTTCACCCCCTTCCTGCCCAGGCCACTTTTCAGTTTTCAGCACTGTCGCATTTTGAATGACAATTGCGCGGTCATGCTACACTATACCCAAATGAATCACTGTACCCAAATCATCTTTTTATATTTATATTTTTATCTTTTTATTTTTTCCACAAATAGAGCTTTCTTTTGGTGATATTTGATCACCTCTGCGGTTTTTATTTTTTGCGCTTTATGCAAAAGAAGAGCGACAAGTTTGAAAAAAAAAAAATATTTTTTGCTATAATCAATTAAAAAAATAAAAATAAAATAATAATTATTTTCTCAGTTTAGGCCGCTATGTATTCTTCTACATATTTTTTGGTAAAAACAAAATTGCAATAGGCGTATATTGATTGGTTTGCAAAAAAGTTATAGCGTCTACAAAATAGGGGATAGATTAATGGCATTTTTATTTTTTTTACTAGTAATGGCGGCGATCTGCAAGTTTTTTTTTTTTTTTATCGTGACTGTGACATTGCGGCAGACACATTTGACACTATTTTGGGACCCTTCACATTTTATACAGCGATCAGTGCTATAAAAATGCACTGATTACTGTATAAATGTCACTGGCAGGGAAGGGGGGTTAACACTAGGGGGGCTGTGAAAGGGTTAACTGTGTTACCTAGGGAGTGATTCTAACTATAGGGGGAGGGGACTCGCAAGGGGAGGAGACCGATCATGTGTTTCCAGTACAGAAGAACACTGATAGGTCTCCTTTCCCCTGACCCTGACAGGACGTGGATCTGTGTGTTTACACACACACAGATCCACGTCCCGGCTCTGTTACTGGCAATCGCAGGTGCCCGGTGGACATAGTGGCACGCGCACCGGTTCCTGAGTGACTCGGTGGGCGCTTGCCCCCTAGATGGCCGGAAAGCCCAGGACGTCGTATGACGCCTGCCCAGGATGGGAGATCCCTCATGCGGATGTCATATTACTATGGGGTATGAAGTGGTTTTAAAACTGGCCATAACATTGATTGTGTGTGTGTTTTTTTTTTTTTTTTTTTTTAATTTTTTTTTTTTTTTTATTTGATCGGTCAGCGAGCTGATTTAAAAACGAATGGATTCCTCCACCACACAATTGAGATGGATGTAGGAATCTTCCCCGCTTTGCTATTATATTTTGACAGTGGGACTCTTCTTCTTTCTTTCTTCTTCTTTCTTTCTTCTTCTCCTCCACCTGTGTCCCATTACAGAGATTTTCCTTCACTTCCTGTCCCATAGCCAAACAGGAAGTCAGAGGAAATCCCTGCAAATGAAGGGAATTCTTTGGGGACCCGCAGGTTACCAGACCTAGTGTCCCCATTGGAAGATTTCCCCTCTTACTTTTATGGGGACACCCCATAATTTGGGATTTTCTTTTACCTTCAATGATAAACAGGACAAATATAGAGGATGAATCTTCCTAATGGGGGGCACAGACAGCAATAAAAACAGACAGGGGTTCTATTCCCTCTCCACTCTAATCAAAACTAAAAAAAAAAAAACATGTTTTACCTTTTTAGTTCTACTTTTAATTTCATTGATGAAACTAACACTGAGTACTGCATAGTTGTTGGTAGATCTAAAGGAGATTGTGCAATGAGCCTGTAACCTGTATGGCCAGTTTTAAGTGTGTGTGTTTTCTGGTAGATATTCAGGTCACACATATCTAATGCAAGTTGCTTTTTTTTTTTTTTTTTTTTTTAAATCCATAAACATTCTTGTGTAGTGCCATGGCTCGCAATGCACAATCTTTCCTATGTTTTAAAGGGGTTGTAAAGGCAGAAGTTTTTTGTTTTTTATCTTTCTGCATTCAGATAAAAAGCCTTCTGTGTGCAGCAGCCCCCCTAATGCTTACCTGAGGTCCCCCCTCTGTCCAACGATGTCCAGGAGTCCCTCGGCCGTCCGAGATTCTCCTTCCTCATTGGCTGAGACACAGCAGAGGTGCCACTGTCTCCCGCTGCTGTTATCAGCTAGCCAATCAGCAGATTGAGTGGGCAGGGCCGGGTCTGAATTAACACAGGAAGCTGTAACTCAGCCCGGGTGCCCCCATAGCAAGCTGCTTGCTGTGGGGGCACTGAACAGGAGGGAGGGGCCAGGGGCACCAGCCAGGGACCCGAGAAGAGGAGGAGCCAGGCTGCCCTGTGCAAATCCACTGCACAGAGGAGGTAAGTATAACCTGTTTATTATTTTTATAGGAAAAAAAAACAAGATTTTACAATCCCTTTAAGCAGAACTCCAGTGTGGAGTTCTTGCCCGTATACCCCCCTCTCCATCTTGCTGGTTTAGTGACATTGCCGGAGCTGCTTCTTTCTCTGTGGTGGTGACTGGGGGGACGGGCATTCCTCCTAGACTGAGCGACAGTCATTTATTGACACATGAGCACCATTCAGTCCTGGAGTACTGGAAGCCCAGCCTGTGTAATGACGCACTCCCATGGTGCGTTGTGTGTGTGAAGGGCTGACTGTGCTTACAGGATAAGGGCAGAATGACGTGACTGTCATCCTGCACAAAGAGAACTGGTGGTGGTCTGAGGAAGAAGCTGGGGACAGCGATGGAGTGTGGAGAGGGTAAGTAAGAATTGGCATCTTTTTAATTTAATAAACGAGGAGAGGGGCACATATTATCAATAATAGGTTTGGTGTACTGCTTTAAGCACTGATCAGTGTGTGCAATGTAAAGCTGACCATACATTACATGCGTCAAAAGTTGGCCAGTTCGGCAGGGGCTGGCTGCATTTCAATCCATCTATGACCCCTGTGGTTGAACAGAAGTAAATCTACTGATGACTTCTGTCCACCTGCCCTGTTGGAAGGTTTCCTTTTGATCAGTGCCGCAGGCTTTAGACTGCAGTGCTGATCTGTGTATTCCAATGAAGGGGTAGACTATCCACTGTTAGAATACAATGACACAGCTGGGAGGATTCCCCCATCCACATCAATTATGTGCATGGGGAATCGGGTCAGTTTTTTCATTCAATCTACTGATTGAACGAAAAAAGGACTGATTTATGGCCAGCTTTAGCCATGCTACTGCTTCAGTACAGATGACTGAATAGAAAAGACTTTAGTGGCGTGTAATCTGAATTATTGTGTGGTGAGAGACGAGTCCTGTTGGAAAAGGAAGTAAGGTCACCAGTACGGATGAGCTTAGGTGTGTCTGAATCCTAGTCCGAACCTACCCGAGTGAGCCCACCACTGGGCAAATCATCTGCAAATGGGGCATTCTGCACCCGCATGTATACAATGGGCAGGTAAATATGCTACTGTATGGCAGGGAAGGCCTCGGCCATCTATGATTGACCGAGTACAATGAACGATTATGTTTAAATTTAATATTGGGGGTTGGAGACTTCACTATAGGCACCACCTCCCTTAAATGAGTTCAAAAAAAGAGCAGAATTGGAATTTTAAGGCGCAAAAAAAATAAAATAATGAAAATTAATATTACAAAAATATATACATTTTATTACATAAATATAATTAAAAAAGGGAAGAAAATGGTTATAAAAAAAGGGGGCAAATAGATCCCTACAATTACAATACAAAAGAATGGTTGCTTCTACGTGTTTCACCACAATCGTGGCTTCTTCTGGAGCTTTTGTAGGACCTTTTAATACATTACCACTAAAACAAAAAACAATAAATACATTTTAAATTTCAGTAAATACAGAACATTAATACATATGAAGGTCTTTATCGGGTTCAACAAATCATATATTTACATAATTAGCATAACATATGGATCGTCTGATGGATTCACACTCGCCCCTTCGAAATGATCACGGTTCCGAAGAATCCTCAGGGCCCGCCAAGAGGTCCAATGAGGTGTCTGTGTGCCACAAAATAGGGGGGATCAATAACCCTGCAACCACACCTGCAAAATCATATGGTTGCAATTGATCAGTATTGGTGTCAACCAAAACAATGTTTTTTTAATTATCTTTATGTAATAACATTTATATATTTTTGTAATATCAATTTCCATTGATAATTTTTTTTTTTTTTTTTTGCACCATAAAACTCCAATTTTGTTTTTTTTTTTTTTTTTTTTTTTTTTTTTTAGTACAATGACTGCTTCCTGGCAGGCTCACTCAGGTAGGTTTGGTTAAGTACCTGGACATGCCTGAGTGCATCCCTGGTCACCAGCACTTGGTTGTATGTCACATGTATCCTGTTGTTGGTCTGGGCAACCACAGCTGGTGAGCGCAATCCACCTTCTGCCTGGAGATATACCAACTCTGGTGGGCTTTACTCATGGTATCTAATTGTACAATCTCCTGTAAATCTATCAATACATACCGTATATACTCGAGTATAAGCCGAGTTTTTCAGCACAGATTTTTTTGTGCTGAAAATGCCCCCCTCGGCTTATACCGGAGTCAAGCACTTTTCTGCAGCAGAGAATGACATTTTCCGACCTGAATTTGGGGCCCCATATCTCGGGGCCACTTTATGCTAGGATCCCCAATTTGGTGTGCAAACCCAGTGGAACCAACACTACAACATGTCCAAATTTGGGGTTCCTAGCACCAAGTGGACCTGAGATACAGGACCCCAAATTCGGTCAACTGTGTCCATTTGCAGCAATGTCATTTCGGGACCCTTTGTGTCCAGAGACCCCAAATGGGCTGCAGATAGGGGGCATCTAGGAACCCTTAACTACCAAGTCTGAAGTTTGGGGGACCTAATGGCTGCAAATGGGCACAGTGAGGCTGCAAATGGGCATTGTTGACCCTTTTTTTCCACTTACAGTAGCTGCGCATTTCTCACCCTAGGCTTATACTCGAGTCAATAAGTTTTCCCAGTTTATTTTGTGTTAAAATTTGGTGCCTCGGCTTCTATTCGGGTCGGCTTATACTCGAGTATATACGGTATGTGCCCTGCTGAGTGAAATGTTTAGGAAGGTCTTTGTTACAGTTTTTGTAAAATGAGCGATCCTTTCGGTGTTCACTAGGAAAGCATAGGAGAATTCTTGATTTGGTCCAATGTCTATACAAGTAGGGTATTGCTCCTTTACGGCTCCCTAGCTGCAATGAACTGTGGGAGTTTGGGGCTGTGTACACATGTCCGATTGGAAGCTGTGTCTGTGCAGCCACTGGGTCCCAATTGACATGAATGGGATGCACAGAACAATGTTGTACACCCATATGAAGCCAGCAGGATCGACTCAATTTCAGTGTATGACAAGCTTAAAGAGTCTGAGAGCGGTGCAAGGGGTTTTGAAAGCTGTAAATGGCCCTAAAGGAGATTGTGAAGAAATTGCAGCATCCGATCGCTCTGCCCATCCTTCCTAGTATTATTGAAGGGCTGGCACCTGCTGTGCCTCTTCCTCAATGTGTGCAGTGTAAGCTTTGATTACTTTAGCTCTTTGACAACAATCGAAGCCTTCTTCATTATTATTTTATTATAGTGTGTGTGTATATGTGTATGTATATATGTGTGTGTGTGTGTGTGTGTGTGTGTGTGTGTGTGTATATGTATATATATATATAATATATATATATATATATATATATATATATATATATATATATATATATATATATATATATATATATATATATATATATATATATATATATATATATATATATATATATATATATATATATATATATATATATATATAGACACTGACTGGAGATGATGTTTTGCTGCTCACCCCTGGGATGTGAAAACAAAAAAGAAAAGGTCCCCCCAAGAGGAATTGGTGGGGTTTTTAGGCAGCGTTTAGAAAATAAGTTCTCTGAAAGATATTGTTCTATTCAAAATATGAATCTTTATTAGATTAAAGATATCGCATGTGACATATAAATGAAGATAAAAATAGGAGACATGGGTCCCAAATGGATAAAACAATACAGAAATTTAAAACAGATTTACACTGACAGACAAAAAGCTTTTACAACAATATAGTTTACATAACCAAATTTTGGGGGTAAAAGTGAACCTGACGCGTTTCGACCCGTTTTAGTGAGGGTCTTCCTCAAAGGTGGTTTTGTCTGTTTGAAAAGAGAAAGGATAAGAACAATATATTGTAGCAATATTTCATTTGCATATATTTGTCTCCAATTGACCTTTCACATCACATAGCGTAATATCACATTGTACTGTGAAATATTTACCTAGTGTGTAAATTTCTATAGATTACTCCTTCTATGTGATGGGGTTCCCTCTAGGTCGGTGTGCTCCAAATCCTAGACAGCGTCCCGCTATAGCGCCCCCCCAGCGGGCGCGCGGCAGATAAGGCGATCCAGCAACGGGACCTACGAGGGGTCACATCCAATGGATAGGCTGCCCACAGATCAGTACGTGGGCCAAACGGGCAGAGGAAGGGAGGGGGGTGGGGGGGGGGGGGGGGGGGTGGGAAAGGGGGGAAGGAAGGGATGAAAATGGGGTTCCTTGAGGTCCCCTGTTCTGCACACCTGTCATGGGATCCAAGATCATATACTTAGATGTATATCATAAGAGATTGCCATAACAGTTAAACAATGTCTGGTACACTTGAAACGGTAGTAGGGAGGAATAGGATTTTTGAAGTAAGAGTGATTGTGCCATTGGTGTGTTTATGGGTGGTGCTGGTTTGTGTGTTGTTTGTCTCTAGGCTCGTGATTGGAAGTAGGAAGGAGAAAAGGAGAAGGGGAAAAAGGGGAAACAGATGGGGTAAGGAAAGGGAGGGAGTGGGGGGGGTGAAGGGAGGGAAAGAGAAGGGAAGAGTGGAAACTAGAAGGGGAGTGAAGGAGGGGGGGGGGGGAGGAAGGGAAGAGAAGGGGGGGGGAAGGGAAGGAAGGGGGGGGGAGGGGGAAAGGGGGGGGAAGGGGGGAGGGGGGGGGAAGGGAAAGGGAGGGGGGGGGGAAAGGGAAAAACCAATACATGGCATGCACATGTATAGGTAGACATAGACATAGATGCTGCAGCATCCACATAGGTGGGACAAGGAAAAGTGGGGTGGGACAAAAAGAGGTGTTGTGTGAGAGTGGGAGGGGGAAGAAGAGGGGAAAAA
The DNA here is from genome assembly GCA_028564925.1 of Lithobates sylvaticus. Taxonomy (NCBI): domain Eukaryota; kingdom Metazoa; phylum Chordata; class Amphibia; order Anura; family Ranidae; genus Lithobates; species Lithobates sylvaticus. Next base: position 138,697,508 of record CM053036.1, on the reverse strand, counting down.
GGAAAAAGGGGAGGGGGGGGGGTCCTTTTCCCCTGCTTTCTCCCCCCCCCCTCCCCTTTTTCCTTTTCCCCCTCTTCTTCCCCCTCCCACTCTCACACAACACCTCTTTTTGTCCCACCCCACTTTTCCTTGTCCCACCTATGTGGATGCTGCAGCATCTATGTCTATGTCTACCTATACATGTGCATGCCATGTATTGGTTTTTCCCTTCCCTCCCCCCCTCCCCTTCCCCCCCCCCCTTTTCCCCCTTCCTCCTCCCCCCCCCCCCCCCCCTTCCCTTCCACCCCCCCTCTCTTCCCTTCCTTCCCCTTCTAGTTTCCACTCTTCCCTTCTCTTTCCCTCCCTTCACCCCCCCACTCCCTCCCTTTCCTTACCCCATCTGTTTCCCCTTTTTCCCCTTCTCCTTTTCTCCTTCCTACTTCCAATCACGAGCCTAGAGACAAACAACACACAAACCTGCACCACCCATAAACACACCAATGGCACAATCACTCTTACTTCAAAAATCCTATTCCTCCCTACTACCGTTTCAAGTGTACCAGACATTGTTTAACTGTTATGGCAATCTCTTATGATATACATCTAAGTATATGATCTTGGATCCCATGACAGGTGTGCAGAACAGGGGACCTCAAGGAACCCCATTTTCATCCCTTCCTTCCCCCCTTTCCCACCCCCTCCCTCCCCTCCCCTTCCACCTCCCTTCCTCTGCCCGTTTGGCCCACGTACTGATCTGTGGGCAGCCTATCCATTGGATGTGACCCCTCGTAGGTCCCGTTGCTGGATCGCCTTATCTGCCGCGCGCCCGCTGGGGGGCGCTATAGCGGGACGCTGTCTAGGATTTGGAGCACACCGACCTAGAGGGAACCCCATCACATAGAAGGAGTAATCTATAGAAATTTACACACTAGGTAAATATTTCACAGTACAATGTGATATTATGCTATGTGATGTGAAAGGTCAATTGGAGACAAATATATGCAAATGAAATATTGCTACAATATATTGTTCTTATCCTTTCTCTTTCCAAACAGACAAAACCACCTTTGAGGAAGACCCTCACTAAAACGGGTCGAAACGCGTCAGGTTCACTTTTACCCCCAAAATTTGGTTATGTAAACTATATTGTTGTAAAAGCTTTTTGTCTGTCAGTGTAAATCTGTTTTAAATTTCTGTATTGTTTTATCTATTTGGGACCCATGTCTCCTATTTTTATCTTCATTTATATGTCACATGCGACATCTTTAATCCAATAAAGATTCATATTTTGAATAGAACAATATCTTTCAGAGAACTTATTTTCAAAACGCTGCCTAAAAACCCCACCAATTCCTCTTGGGGGGACCTTTTCTTTTATTTATATATATATATATGTGTATGTATGTATGTATGTATGTATGTGTGTGTGTGTGTGTGTATGTATGTATATATATATATATATATTTAGTATGACTACAGACATATATCCTGCCAAGTAAATTAGTATGTCAGTGATCTGCCTGCATTTTTTATTTTTTTTACTTTTACTTTTTTTTTTTTCTAGCCTGCTTTTACAGCACCTGACACACGACCGCCATGTTGTAAAGAGACCTTGTCAGGAACTTTACCTAACAAGGGAAGTTGCGAAAGTTGAAGTTGCGCTTATTAACATACTCTGCCCCCCCCCCTCCACTGCCACATTTGGCACTTTTTTCGGGGGGGACCAGAAGTGGTCAGAAGTGCCACTTCTGGTCAGAGCACGGCTTGCGCATGCACAGTAGGAAACCGGCTGTGATGCCTCAAGGCAGTTTTTTTTTTTTTTTTTTATTGCAGATATTTCTATAGTGCCCGCAATTTACATACATATTGCACATTCACATCAGTCCCTGCCCTCAAGTGGCAAACAATCTAAGGTCCCTAATTCACATACTAGGGCCAATTTACATAGGAACCAATTACGAGCATATCTTTGAAGGGTGGGAGGAAACCCGCACAGGGCGACTTGTAAATTCCATGCCATGGTTGGGATTCAAACCAACAACCTAGTGTTGTCCGTCAGAAGTGCTAACCACTAAGCTACCATGCTGCATACACACATTCAAATGTGCAAAGTAATAATTGGTCACCTGGTTCACACCAGTGCGATTTGACAGTTCAAAATCGCATGACAAGTACCTATTGCCGGCAATGAAACGTTGTGACTCTGAAAAAGGTCCCTGCGCTACTTTTTTTGTGTGATTTCATTGCGTTATGAAATGGAACATCAAAATTGCATTGATTGGTGGCTTTGAAATTGCGCTGATGTGATTCAGTTTCAAAGACGCACTGGTGTGAACCAGGACTTATTTGTGATTTATTTGGAGGGGGGGAAAAATCTTTACTGTAAATCTTTGATGTAGGAATTGAATTGCTAGAAGAGATGTTAATTCTGTTGTCGATCACAGAAGTAGTCGGCCTGAACAAGTCATGGGTTCTTTATGACCTTGTTTTGATTCGGGATCGTGTGCCTATTCTAACCAAACAAGTTTTTCTGCCCAGCTCCCACTTATTGTTCTTTATACACTTTGGGAAGCTGATTCTTGTCTTGTGTGTTTTTTGTTTTTTTTTTTCAGTGCAGCTGAATCATTTTGTATTCCCATAGTTATCATTTGTTGCAGATGGCTTGTGATAAACCGATGTAGTATGTAGTACATTCCTTTAAACTTCACAATGTTAATGTAAGAGAATAATTCATGATTGGGTTATGCAGGAATCTGTATACAGTATATAATCAGGCAAGACTGGTGATTAGTTCTTTGTCTTTTGCTTGTCTTTTTTGGGCACCACTGCCATAGTACAGGTCCTCTTTAGCCTCCACACACACTTGAGCGCAACATTATGTAGGTGATTCTAAAAAGCATTTGTTTTTGTTTTTTGTGCGTGTAGCGTCGGGCTCCTGACGAGCATGCGCTATGTGTTTTGTAAATTTAATATTCCTAAAACCACAGTTGGGTTTTAGGGTTAATTGTACTTATGTTTTTGGTGCCAGTCTGGCTGGATTGCTTGGCCATAAGGTGTTGTTGTCACCTCTGGCAGGTACTACAACCCAGTTTGGCTGGACGCATTGGGTGCCAATCTCTCTCGGAACCAGCCAGTGAGGGTGTTGTCTTGCTGTGCGCTCTGGGAGAGGGTACTTAAGGTAGTGCGATCATGTGCTACTGGGTTCCGGTCCAGAAGATATCTTCTGTCTGTTTGGTCCTGGTCCTCCTGACCAGCCCTCAGGGGCCCTAATGGCCTGGGGTGCAGATCCATTCAATTCCGAGTCTCGGGGCTGGCTAGCCCGAGGCACAGTAACTGGAAGGAGGATTCTAAGGTGGTCGGGTGCCGTCTTGTCTTTGGAGAGGCCCAGCAACTGAGAAGGCAACCAGGGGAGGACTCTTCGGGAGAGGGCCATGCTTAAGGCTGGTTCCTCAGCAAGAGCCTGTAAGCCAAGTTGAAAGCCACCAGGTGAATCCACACTCGTACGGTATCGCCAGGCCGGCTGACAGATACTGGTTCCGTATGAGGGTTCTCGAAGTTTATTTATCCTTCAGTTACAACCAAGTCTGTGGCAGAGACTTTATTCTTCAGTTAGAACCAAGTCTGTGGCAGAGACTATTCAAATAGAGCAAAGTCTATCGGCTGCTAAGCCTAGTGAGAGGAGGTTTATCCAATAGCGGTAACAATCCAGTTGTGAGTGGCTATTCTCTGGATTTATATGTTGATAGACTTTCAGTTCTAAGCAGTTCCAAAAGTACCTGAACTTTCCACCTAAACCCTCTATCCCTGTTGAGAGACTGTTTGTTTGTTTGTTCCCTTTTTGCAAATAAACATCCCAAAGTGGATCCAGTGTCAGTCTCTGCAGTTCCTTTGGGCCATCTACCTCGGGAAACCCCTAGACTCATACGAGGTCAAGAAGGTAACGGTAAGCCCAAATCAAACCAGAAGCTTCTTCGGGGGTTAGTGCTACATGCGTTTTTAGGAGTTCTTTGGGGTCGGAATTTAATTAAAATTTTTTTTTTGGAGCCCCATACCTTTTTTTTTTTATTTTTTTAATTTTTTTTTTTTTATTATGGAATTGCTTAAAAAATGCCCCATTCTGCTTCAAAAGTAGCTTGTGTACCTTTTTGGAGCTTCAGGTGTTGAGCTACGGACATCAGAAAACTCAAATGTAAACAGTAGAGAGAGCTACACGGTTCTGGCGAAAACATTTTTTGCTTAGAATAAAAAGATCATGATTCTCGCAACTTAATTTTTTTTTTATTTTTTATTTTTTTTTTAGGAGAGATTGATGGAGAGAGATTGATAGAGAGTGAGATTGATTGAGACTCTCAATCTCTTTGAATGAATTAATCATGCTTGATGGTCAGAATCGCTCAAATCCAGAGTTGCGATCGTTGCGGGCGGTGAATCGTGCAGCTCTAGTAAACAGACAATTTTTTAAAGGAATGGAATGTAGCTTGTTGAGCGCTTTGGAGCTGTCTGAATGAGGACTTAGAGGTAGAAAATCCAGGAAAAAAAATTCCCAGCCTCCCCTGCAATGTAATGGCATAATGTGCTGACACATATGAAAGACTTGCCTTTTAAAATGAAGCCCTCCAGTGGCGCACTGTCACCACTGACCAGGCTTCCATCTTCACCCGGTCTTCCTTCTGGGTTCGTAGGTTCCAGTTTGAATGGCCGAGCCGTGAGGCATCACTCCTGCCCAGGAGCCACAATCGTGGCACAGCATTCTGATGCGTTGCTTAGTATTCCATCCCTTCAGAGCACAGTGCGCATGCGCCAGTGACAACACCGGCTACAAAACATGTTAATATCTCCTCAATTTTAAATAAAAAAAAAAAAAAGGTTTAGGAGATATTCATTTTACCTACAGGTAAGCCTTATTATATAACAAAGAAAAAATTGCGCTGGACCTAAAACAAAATAATAAACGTGAGCAGCAACCACATGTGATAAGCAAAAACGTATAAGGAGAAAAAAAAGGCTGCGCTGGAAATTAATGTGAATACTAAATAATAGTAATAACCTGTAAATAACAGACAAGTGATATCGACATTTATATGATGTAAGTGGTATCAAAACACATATATCAAACCTCTCTGTGACACAGCTAGATAGATAACATTCAATAAATATCATCGACCGTGAGAGTGAGATAAGTTCCAAATGAACATAAAAATTAATTATGTGCTGGTAGTAAATAGTCCACAAGGATGTCCAAATGTGGCTGGACATCAAATCTAAAATAGCAAAGAGTGACACCGAAAGATGTGAAGAGTGACTTTCCAACAATGGCATCCAAGATATTGTGACTTGTATTATGGTGATCCCACCGCCTGATGAATTAAAGGCTTACCAGATGGAGCAAGGGGAATTGCATATGGCTACAACCCAGCCAGGGCCTTTTCCTCTGAGCCTTGGCGCCACGAATCCTGGTGTCTGTGTCTTTTAATGGGAATACCACAATCACTCCAGGTTCAGACCGATGTATAACTCACCAATAACGATTGTGGTGGTGGTTGCTGGGTCACATAGCGATTGTAATGGCGGTTGCTCGATCAATAACGATTGTGGTGGTGGTTGCTGGGTCACATAGCGTTTGTAATGGCGGTTGCTCGATCTCCAAACATAGCCAAAAACAAAGAAGAAAAGGGGCACACCATGGGTGGAATCCAACGGGTTTTATTTTCTAAAAAACGCCTTGAGCGTAGAACATTCAAGCAATAAAAAAGGTTTTAAAATTTGCGGCCGGCCGGCTGCAGTAACACAACGCCCGTGCTATTGGACGTAGAACGCGGTGACGTCAGCACGTCGCTCCTATAAGCTTACCTGTAGGAAATTGTTGCAAAGAGGAGTTTACTACCAATTAAATAGGAGTCCAAGCCTGTACAAATCTTTTTTTAAAGTCAGCAGCTACAAATACTGTAGCTGCTGACTTTTAATATAAGGACACTTACCTGTCCAGGGATCCTGCGATGTCGGCACCCCTAGCCAATGTGTCAATCGGCTCCAGGGGCAGGCGCCGGCATCCTTACTAAAGGGAAACAGGGAATGATAACTTGCAGCTTCACAACCTGTTTCGCACTGCGGATGTGCGAGTTGCACTGCGCTTTCTGAAGGGTCCTGCTGTCTTCTGGGACCTGTGTGCCTCCCAGAAGCAAACGGGGGGGGGGGGGGGGCGGCGGACATTGCGTAGATTGCCGCACAAGATTGCAATGATCTTACCCAGAAGTGGGAGCAGATGCCTGGTTTTGACAGGTATCCTATCCCCTGAAAGTTGCCAAATGCCTTTTGGGTGGAGCCCTGCTTTAACATTCATCAGTGATACATTTATTGTTCTAGCTCCTTTTTTTTTTTTTTTTTTTTTTTTTGGGGCTCACTTTGGACTGAAATGGATGTTGCCAATATTTACATTGATTGCAGTAATAATGATTCTATGGCCTGCTTTTAGGATAATCTAGAGCAGGGGTGCCCAACCAGTGGCCCGCGGAGCCCTTTGATGTGGCCCGCAACCTCCTTCTGTGGGATGGCGGATTGGCAAGCCCAGATCATGGGTTGCAGACCCTCCATCCCAGAGAATCTGTGTTGTTAATGAAGCCGGCAAAGCAAGCAGCTGTGGAGCAGAGCTGTATAAGCTGATGCTTCCTGTATAGCGCCATCTCCTGCCACAGGTGGAGTGATACCAAATGCATACTGCCTGGGACAGCAACAGCAGGTGATACCTGAATGGAATACTGTTATTAAAGTTCAGTTTATTACTAAAATTGCAGTGTATGTATGTATGGGCATATCTGCACAGTGGTTACTGGGCTGCTTTCAAACTGATCCACAGGTGCAGCACAGCGCACCTTCAGGTTTCCTGCACTGACCCATAGACTTCTGTTATTACCTGCGGGTTTGGTTGGCTTTCAGAAAGTGCACCACCCCTGCAGGATATAATAGAAGTCTATGGCAAAGTGTAGCTAACCCGCAGGAAAGACACAGGTGCACTGCACTGCATTAGTGTGAAAGGCCCCTTTCACACAATCGGTCTGACCCAATCGGACCCTCCATTCACCTCTATGAAACGGCATATGTAAACCGATTTGGGTCCTTTTACGCCTACCTCCAATCTTATTCGCTAAAAAAAAAAAAAAACAGAAGGGGTCAATCCCCTTCCGTCTGGGCGGATCGGAGGACCCATAGAGTAGAGTGGGCTGTATCCATGTCCGCTCTGCACGGACCTGTCATCCGCCTTCTTTGCTCATTGTGGCCCACGACCAGTTACCAAGTCACTTAAGTGGTCCTCGCTCTTCAAAAGGTTGGGCACCCCTGACCTAGAGGAACAGTTGTTGAAAGTAAAGTTCATGACGGTGGAAAAAAAAGTCTATTGAATTCCAACCCTGTTAATTGGTTGTGTAAGATTGTAGAATTAGCCATAGACTTAATGCTTCTTGTGTGACAAGATTGGACAACAATTAGACCGTCTATGGGGCATAATGAACTGGGGAAAATCCTTGAGCCACAGACATTGGAAGAGTCTGTGGACCAGGCTAAACAATATTTTTCTAGTAATTTGTCAACCCACGCACCCGACAAAATGAGTCTGGCAGCACTTTATACTATTTTTATGTAGTACGGTGGTCTATAGCAAGAGAAGCCTTAGTAACCTAAAGTAGAAGAAAATGCATCACAATACAATTTCTTTCTTAAAATAATATTTATAATTGCACTTCATTTTGCAGGTAAATAAAAAAATAAATAAATAAATTCAATTAAAAAAAAAAAAAAGTGCTTTTATTATTTTTACACTGCAGTGTGTAAAGTATTGCACCCGCGATCAGACCCATATAGGCAGATGGTTACTGATGTGCAAAAAGTGTCAATGAACCATAACGCCTGATTCCCACCTATGCATTTTTAGTGCATTTTGCAGATTTGCACTACAGAACGTGTTCCATAGGAAACCTTGTTAAACGGAATGTAGTGCAAATCTGCAAAAAGCAGTAAAAATGCATAGGTGTGAATCAGGCCTCAGAGTGCTCACCAGGGCCCGCTCAAGTAATTGAGAACTACAAACCATCTTCTGCGGTGGTAGATGGTACTTGTAATTCTTTCATTCACAGAGCTGTGTAAGTGACTCGGCTGTGTGAGCGGAGCCCCACATAGCCGCACTGTCTTTAAATGTTGACAGCAGGTGCAGAGAAAAGATCCCCAGCCCTCTGTCACGCTGTGTGTGTGTGTGTGTGTGTGTGTGTGTGTGTGTGTGTGTGTGTGTGTGTGTGTGTGTGTGTGTGTGTGTGTGTGTGTGTGTGTGTGTGTGTGTGTGTGTGTGTGTGTGGAGATTGGGGGGTGCGGGTACGTTCTTTATAGTAACATATTACATGTTACACTCTAAATATGGGTGTAGCATATACACCTTGCAAAAGGTGAACTTATCTTTTAAACACTGACAGACCCCTAAGGCCTCATGCACACGAGACGCTGTTAAACGCGCTTTCAGAGGCAGTTGGACTTCAACTGCCCCTGAACGCATGCAATGTTATCCTATGTGTCCATGTACACAGAATCGTTTTTTCCCGTTTTTATGCAGTTGCGTTTAACCTCGTTTTTCCAGAAGCAAAAAAATGGGTTCAGACACTTTGCTTCCATGTTTCAGGCGCAAAACGCGGCACCGGCATTTAGCCGCGTTTGCGTTTTTTATAAGCGGTTTAAAGGAACCCAATTTTTTGGACCTGAAAACTCAGAAATATGATGGTAAACCATAAAAAAATACAAAAAAAAATTGGTTTAAAATGTCGTAATATCTTTAGATAGAGCATATGTACTCACTGATGCAATGCCAGAAAAAAACTCTAGTTTTTTTTTTTTAGGTGGCTTAGACAATGAGGAATGCCTCCACTTCTTTGCCCCAACCCTTCATCCAATTTCTAATCTAATCAGTGACTCCACCTAGTCTGACCAAAGCATAGCAATGTCTTTTTTTTTTTTTTTTCACAAAGAAAACCTGCATACCAATGTCTAGTCAGCCCCAACCCCCCACCATGTTTGTGAAATATCCAACGGACATTCGCTGTGCCATCAAAGGATGGGTCCAATATCGACAAGCTGTGACTCTGGACCTGTAACGGAATTTGCAACGACGTTGCTGCCTCATCAAGAGCAACATCAGGAGCATTTCCTGACATATATTTAATATGGGATCCATTTCCAAAAAAAACACAGAAAAGAGGCAAATGCAAGTGTACAACTGCTCTCTCTGCTGCTGCTGCTGCTGCTCACTCTGATCAAAATGGCAGAAATAGTTAATAATAGGGCTGAAACAACTAATCGATTATGAAATTAATAGATTATTATTTTCATAATCGATTAATCGCCCAGTAACATAATGGGGTTAAAAAAAACTAAAATGAGCCCTTTATAGTACAAAAAGAGAAAATCCCTACTGTAAATATTAGTCGCAGTTCTACAGCAAAAAAAAAAATTAACCCCTTACAGTAGTGATTATCTGCTTTTTTGTACTATAAAGGGCTCATTTTCGTTTTTTTAACCCCATTATGTTACTAAACGTCTTAGACCTGGTTCACATCTATGTGTTTTTTGGTGCTTTTTGCAGAAACGCACTACAGTTCATTTACATGGTTTCCTATGGGACACGTTCACATCTACGCTTTTTTCAGCTGCTGCGTATTTGGAAAGGGTCAGGGACTTTTTTTTAAATGCAAAACTGTGCTTTTTTTGGTTCAATATACTTCAATAGAGAAGCTGCAGAAAAGCATGTAATACGTTTTTTGCAGCAATTTGCGTTTTTTAATTTGCCCAACAACAAATTGCCCAAAAAACAGTATGTCTCTTCTAATAGTGTATACAGAATATCTCCTCTAATAGCGTATATACAGTATATCGCTTCTGTCTGTTATTCTCAGAGTGGATTCGATATTTTGCTCCCCAAACATGGTTGGTTGCTTATATTTACCACTGCATAGAGATACAGTATTTAAGAATAGATTGCCTTTTTTTTTTAAACTTTACATATTAACTAAATTATACACAACTTTTTTTTTTGTTAAAGGTTTTAATCGAAACAATAATCGGCCAACTAATCGATTATGAAAATAATCGTTAGTTGCAGCCCTAGTTAATAATGCATGCTTTCTGAGCTTGGGGAGGGTCTATATGATGTTATCTTTACAAATGCTTATAGACGCAAACGCGGTAAAACACGGCAAAACGTGCGTTTTTAAACGCAGGTTTCTGCTTTTTAAAACATGCGCTCAGCAGAGTTTGCATCTGCGTCTCGCGTGAACGGGGCCTAACACTGGCCTGTATCTGTTGTATGGTGTTGTGAAACGTGTGAGTAAAGTCTACCTGTGTGGAGTATTGCCGAGGCCCATAAAAGGCAAAAATCAACATGGAAGTGACAAGAGCGCATTTCCAAGTTGCTTCTTTTGTATTACTGTAGTATAAAGGTTCTGATAAAATGGGGATATCTCTGCCATGTTTGAACTTTAAACACTGATTAAATGGCTTTATGATGTATGTCCTACTTTCCAGGGTTGTTTGCCACTGCTGTCCATAAGTTTTTGCTTTTTTTTTTTTTTTTTTACCAGTCGAGGAGTGAGCGAATATATGCGAATCGCTTGTGTTTCTCCAGCATGTCCTAAAAATAAAAAGTTAAAATTATTTAGTTGTAGTTGTATTTTTATCAACAATATGGCTTCCTTTTATTGTTTCTGCAACACAAGCAAGTACGTCTGTATGCCCTGCCACTTTCTCCTGTTTAGAACTGGAACTTTAAAGTAGAACTATGGGCATGTTTATTTTTCTTTTTGGGTAGAGTAACGGAGGGTTATAACCCCTTTTTTTTTATTTTTTTATTTCTTCATCTGTGTCCCATTTGGGAGATTTTCTTTCACGTCCTGTTCCCTCCGAAGTTGGGGAATCCCTGATTGCCACCAGGATGACCAGAACTAGTATCCCCATTGGAAGGATTTTTCCAATCTATTCCTGTTCTGGGGATATTCCAAAATTTGAATTCTCTTCTCTTTCGCTCTTGGTGATAACGGCAAATAGGAAAGTTCACCCTCTCTAACAGGGACACAAACAGCAATAAAAACAGACAGGTGTTCTAATTCATCTCCAATCTATCCAAAAAATAAATAAAAAGAATACCAGTTACCGGTATACTTTTAATAGAACAAATGTTCTGAGTTACGATCATGTTACTTCAATTCTAGCTAAACCACATTTGCTGACAAAGATTTCTCTTATATTCACCACCGACACAGCTCCTCTCTGTAACAAATGGGTTGTTAGCCTTATCACTAGGAGAATACTAGGCATAGTTGTAATACAACACTCAGAACTCTTAGTTCCGCCCAGGGGGCGGTCCCTTGGGTAACAACCCCCCTGTCTGCAGACAGACCTCAGTTTTTTTTTTGCCTAGTAAAGGAGAAAGACCTAGGAACCCTACGGGCCCATCGGTCCGTGTTTTTTTTTATGCAGAAGCTTGGCTTTTTGCGCAAGATGACTGATCCTGTGATCTACTATCAACAGCCGGCTGGGTGACAGGCTGGATACCCTTATCCTTGTAGTCTCCCCAGTCGGCCATCGAGCGTGTGCAGGTCGCAGCTACGGCTCGGCAGGCCACGATGAAACCTCAGCTCCAGAGGTGGTCGGTGAGCTTTTATGCTCCGGGGCGTACATATGACCGGGCTACTGATGTCTGAGTCACAGTATGCCGGGGCCTAGCAGCTACCCTATACTGATTAGTGAGTAGTCCTGCAGTGGAATGTCTCCCAGCTCTTCAGGACTGGTAAGTACAGCTCTCCCTGCCTCGGTGGGGCTGAGCAGTTGGGCATTCCCTGGGAGGTCGATTCGGAGGTTCCTCTCCTCCCTCTCTAACCTCTCCAGTCCCTATCTTCCCTCCCCCCCCCTCCCTGGTGGGGTGCTGCATGTGGCTTTTGAGCGGTGTATGTCTGTATATACAGGGATCTTTGTGGGCTCTCACCTGAGATGCTGGCTGGCTGGGGGTGTCCTGGGTTCTGTGGGTTATGCTCCCGGAAGGTGCCTGTGAGGATCTGCTGTGGTCTGGTGCGGTGCTGTGTTTCTGCTATCATCTTTGCTTTCTTACCTCATGGAGCTGCTGGCGGCCATTTTAGGTGTGGGCAAGGGCAGATTGCCTTCCTGGACTCCAGCGGCCATTTTCCAAGTGATCTCCTATTAAAGACACTGGCGGCCATTTTCTGGAAGTCTGAACATGTTCTCAGTGTTCTCTAGCAGCAGCATGACTCGTGTGTGCTCACAGCCATTTTCCCTGTGTTTCCTGTCTGTACTGGACGCTGGGCAGCCATTTTATTGAAGCTAAAGCACATTTCTAGAACCTTTTAGCACTCATTCTAGCAGCTGATACAGACACAGTTTTTGTTTCCTCTGCACTTGGGAGCACTCAGGGACTACAGGCACTACTTGTGGACAGCGCAGAACTCCTCAGGGTGGTGAGTCTGGCGGAAAGAGACCCTCAGTCAGCGGTGGCAAGGAGGGCGGGACTGTCACTGTCCTAAGTCCACTTCGGGTGGCAGACAGGATAGGGTCAGCATGGCTTCAGAAACTGGTGTTTCTTCCCCCGGAATCCAGGCAATTGTAACCGGGTCACCTGCGGATTGTGCAGTACCCATGGACACCCTGGCGGCGGTCCTCAATTTACTTGTTGCCAAGATGGAGGCGGTGCGTGGGAAGAAGGTGCACTAAAGAGGCCCCTGCCTCCTCTGGGGAGAGCGCTGACGCAGACTCAGGTCCTGCTGAGGCTGGTGACCCCTGTTCTGTCTTGTCAGATGACGCTGACCAGGGCCGTTTCGGACCGGAGGATGAGTTCCCGTCCGGGTCCGGGCGCGACAAAGCGCTTGTTGGAGCACTTATCACAGCTGTGCGTGATTCCCTGAAGATTCAGGAGCCAGCAGATTCCTCTGCTGATGTACCGGTCCCTTTTGGGTCCCGCAAGCCAGCATGTTCACCTAAGGTGTTCCCGTATCTGACTTATTTTGACAAGTTTATTTACAGGGAATGGGGTCGCCCGCAACGGACCTTTGGTCCCCAAATACATGACGGTGCGTTACCCTTTTGAGGAGAGCCTTCTCAAAGATGGTCGGCTCCTCCGGTCGTGGACCCCCCAGTATCCAGGTTAAATAAAGTAACCACGATCACGGTTGAGGGGACTCCTGCATTCAAGGATCCCACGAACAGAAAGGCAGAGGCAGTGGCTCGTTCCTCGTTTGCGGTGGTGGGGTCAGCCGTGCGACCAGTACTGGCATCCGCACTTGTGTCGCAGACACTGACTGAGTGGGCAAAAGTTTTGCACCGCGAATTGGGAGAGCAACAGGCTTCTCCTGTCTGCGTGGAACTAGCAGACCAACTAGTGCAAGGCCTTAAGTACATCTGTGACGCGGCCCTGGATACTCTCCCTCTGTTATACAGGGCTTCAGTGTCAGCTGTGGTGCTGAGGCGCCTGATTTGGCTAAAATGCTGGTCTACTGACCAGGCATCCAAAAAAGCCCGGACGGATCTTCCCTTCCTTGGCAACCGGCTCTTGGAGCCTCATTAGATGACATTGTTGAAAATGCCACCGGGGGTAAGAGTACACGACTCCCACAGGCCAGGAAGGCTAAGGAGCCACGCCGTAGGCAAGGGCCCTCCTTTTCCGCTCACAAACGTTTTTTTCGTCCGCCCGGAGCTTCGACAAAGCGGCCAAGCCCGACAGGACGTCCACGGACGATCAAAGTCGTCCCTGGAACCGCAAGCCTAACAAGCCTGCGAATAAAAGTGCTACCGCACGAAGATTGCCCCCACCCATATCTCGGGCGGGGGGTCGCCTTCGGGAGTTTGCAGCACGGTGGTCCTCACGGTTGTCCCACCAATGGGTCTGCGATCTGATTTCCACAGGCTACAAGATAGTTTCTCTCTTGGCCGCCAAACAGTTTCTTCCCCTCCAGCATGCCCGTATCCCCGGCTCGCCAGGAGGCCCTCTTGGGGGCGGTAAGGGATTTGCTGAAGTGCGGGGTGATTGTACAGGTTCCGGAATCAGAAGCTTCCAGTGAGTCTACTCAAATCTGTTTGTGGTTCCCAAGAAGGAAGGGGTACGGCCTATCTTGGACCTAAAAGCCCTCAATCACTTTGTAAAAGTGTAGAGGTTCCGAATGGAATTGGTGCACTCAGTAGTCGCTGCACTCCATCAAGGGGACTCCCTGGCGTCCTTAGACATCCAGGATGCGTACCTGCACATACCCATATGCCTTCGGCATCAAAAGTTGCTGCGGTTTACAGTCGGGGAAGCCCACTACCAGTTGTGGCTCGTCCTTTTGGTCTGGCTTCAGCCCCCCGAGTCTTTATCAGGGTATTGGATCCAGTGTTGGCGTTGCTACGGCAACATGGGATCGCGATCATGCGATACCTAGACGATCTTCCGCCTCAGTATTAGATGAGGATGTGGCGATCACCATGCAGACCCTGCAAGAATTTGAGTGGCTGTTGAACCTAATGAAGTCGGTGATTGTGCCGACCCAGCGTCTGGAGTACCTAGGCTTGCGGCTTGACTCCAGGGAAGCGAATGTTTCTCCCTTCATGCAAATTGCAGACTCTCAGATCTGTGTTAAAACAGCGGATGAACCACAAGTGGTCGTCGCTCCGCTTTTACATGCGAGTACTGGGACTCATAGTAGCCTCCTTCAAGGCAGTACCGTATGCCCAGTTCCACACCAGAGTCCTGCAGAAGAAGATTTTGACAAAATGGGACAAATCTCAGTTGTCCCTGGATCGACAGATCCAGGTGAGTCAGTCAGATACTCACTGATCTGGTGGTTGAGGTCCCTGTGATTCAGTCTGGGAAATCGGTCTCTCTACATGGTCGATGAGACTGCAAGGGCGTCCGATCAGGACCCAGTCAGACAACGCCACGGCCGTGGCATAAGTCAATCACCAAGGGGGGGACAAGAAGCTCAGCCGCTGCATGGGAGGTTGCTCACATACTTTGGTGGGCAGAGCGACACGTACCGGCCCTGTGAGCCATTTACATCCCGGGAGTGGAAAACTGACAGACGGACTGTTTGAGTCGACAGGTTCTGGACCCTGGGGAATGGTCATTACATCCGGAGACATTCAGGTTACTGTGCCTGAGGTCGGGCACTCCAGGCGTGGATCTGCTGGCCTCCTGTATCAATCGGAAGGTGCCAAGATTCGTGTCCAGGACAAGAGATCCATGGGCCGACGCGTCAGATGCGCTGGTGGCTCCGTGGGATCAGTACTAGCTGTTTTACGCCTTTCCTCCACTGAAACTGTTACCACGTCTGCTTCGCAGGGTGGAAGCTGTGGGGATCTCAGTGATACTGGTTGCCCCAGATTGTCCGCAGCGTCCCTGGTACGCAGACCTGGCGCGTCTGGTGGCAGACGCTCCCTGGCGACTGCCGCTGCGAGAGGACCTTCTGTCTTAATGTCTGATTCTCCATCCTGCTTTACCATCGCTGACTTAAACGGCATGGCTTTTTAGAGCCAGGTGTTGAGGAACCGGGGTCTGTCGGACTCGGTGATCCCAATTGTGTTGAGAGCACGGAAATCTTCTCGGAAGATGTACCATCGTACCTGGAAGGCCTACATCTCCATGTGTGAGGAGAAAGGATGGCATCCGTGCTCCTTTTCCATATCCAGGATCCTGCTTTTCTTCAGCAAGGAGTAGACCAGAAATTGGCATTAAGCACCATTAAAGGGCAAATTTCAGCATTAGCTATCTTTTTTCAGCGACCCCCCTGGCATCTCACTCCTCAGTGAGTACCTTCGTTCAGGGGGTACAACATGTAGTCCCTCTGGTGCGTCCACCGCTACCCCCTTGGGATCTAAACCGGGTGTTGGCGCTACAAAAACCGCCATTTGAAAATATCAGGGAGATTCCCCTGTTGACTTTCCCTGAAGGTGGCCTTCCCAGTGGCCATCACATCGGCCAGGAGGGTTTCGGAACTGGCAGTCTTGTCTTGCAAGTCGCCCTATCTGATTATCCACAAGGATAAGGTGGTGTTGTGTCCGCAACCGTCTTTTCTACCATAAGTGGTCTCGGCTTTTCATATCAATGAGGACATTGCATTGCCATCTCTGTGTCCTAAGCCGAAGCACCCTAAGGAGGTGGCCCTTCGCGCTCTGGATGTGCTTCGGGCTCTTGAGGTGTATTTGTCTGCCACAGCTCCCTTTTGGAAGTTGGACTCACTGTTTGTTTCGGTGGCTGGTCCAATGAAAGGCATGGTGGTCTCGTCGGCCGCCATTTCCAGGTGGATCGGACAGACGGTAGCGCAAGCCTACGCCTGGAAGGGGCAGGTGCCCCCCTTTCCGGTCACGGCCCACTCCTCAAGGGCAATCGGAATGTCTTGGGTTTTCCGACACCAAGCGCCTGCCGCTCAGGTGTGTAAAGCGGTCACCTGGTCGTCTGTCCACACGTTTACCAAGTTCTACAATGTAGACGCCGGTGCATCGGTTGATGCCTGTTTTGGCTTCAAAGTTTTGCAGGCAGCCATGTAGTTGCAATTGAATATGCAATATATTTTAATTTTTTTTTCTTTTTCTTTTTTTCTTTTACTGGTTTTTCGAGAAGAAAAACACAGTACTGTTATGTTAATGCACTGTTGCATTACATTCCGCAGTTTGGTGCGGTTGTGGGTAGTCACTCCTTTTGGGGATACCCTGATTTTTGTGGTGGTTTTTCCAGCACTGTTGTTTTTTGTGGGTAAAGTTTCACTAGTTCCCACTTGCCACGGTGGATGAAGTTTTTATGCTGTTTTCCCACCCCTCGTTTGGCACTGCTTGGGGACGTCCCATTTGTTACAGAGAGGAGCTGTGTCGGTCGGTGAATATAAGAGAAAATAGGATTTTTTGTACTCACCGTAAAATCCTTTTCTCTGTAATTCACCGACCGACACAGCACCCGCCCCTCCCTTTTATCTTTATGTTATACTGCTTGTTGACGTACTGAGGTCTGTCTGCAGACAGGGGGGTTGTTACCCAAGGGACCGCCCCCTGGGCTAAACTAAGAGTTCTGAGTGTTGTATTACAACTATGCCTAGTATTCTCAGTATTCTCCTAGTGATAAGGCTAACAACCCATTTGTTACAGAGAGGAGCTGTGTCGGTCGGTGAATTACAGAGAAAAGGATTTTACGGTGAGTACAAAAAATCCTATTTTTTTTTAAGTGGTTGTAAACCCTCAAGGAAGTGAATGGCCTCAGGTGATGCACATATATTTGCAACCAATCATCCTACATAAGTTGTATCTGTTTATCTGCAGCAGTCTTTCCACTATATCTATTCAAAGTGCACACATGATCTCTCAGCTCTGAAAAGCAGGAGTAGAGAGCTGAAGTTACATCAGTGAGGAGAACTCTGAAAGCTTAATGGAGGAAATTGCCCCCCCCCCTTCACACAGCAAACAGGAACAGAGGAACAGAGCTGAGGTCCCTCCCCTGTCACCTTTTTTTCTATTGGTGTCAGGAAATCTTGTCAGAAGTTATTCATGCTAATAGCAGAGGAACGAAGCAGCAGACAGAAATTACACCTCATGCACACTGGACGTTTTTACGGCTGCTGTATGTGGCTTCAGGCATTTTTTTTTCTACAGCCAGTAAACTCCCCAGCATGTTATCCTATGATGCACACATAGGCTGTTATCGGCATTTATTTGGCTGGAAACCCCCCCCCCCCCCCCCCCCCCACCCCAGAACTAGTGGGTTTGAAGAGGAGTTTTTCAGCTGAAACTGTAGCTCTAACTCTGAAAAAAGGTTAAAATGTGGCTGAGACATAGCAGGCGCCATTGGCTCCCGCGGCTGTCAAACTCAGCCAATCGGGCGAGAGAGGTGGTGGGGCTAAATGGCAGCTCTGTGTCTGAATGGATACATGGAGCTGCAGTTGGGCTCGGGTGCCCCCATAGAGAGCTGCTTGCTTTGGGGGCACTTGACAGGAGGGAGGGGCCCGGAGCAGCAAAGAGGGACCTGAGAAGAGGAGGATTCAGACTGCTCTGTGCAAAACCAACTGCACAAAGGAGGTAAATATAACATGTTTATTTAAAAAAAAAAAAAAAAAAGACACTTTACAATCATCTTTAATGTTCTGGATTAAGACAAGTACGCATTATAGAGGCATGTGCTTTTTTTGCATATTATGTATGATGTTTACAACCACTTTATATCACTTGTTTAGGAGTAAGGTACCTTTTTTTTTTTTTTTTTTTTTTTTTTCATTTCCAATGTGAGAAAAGTACAAAACTTCCCAAAGAAGTACGAAGAATGTTGGGTGTCCTATTGTTTTACAAGAAGATAATATAGTTTAGTCTGTAAATGTTATTATCTTATAAAGTTAGGCTAAGATTACTTGGTCTTCTAGAAGATAAGATAGAATTACAGTGCTGGCTGTTTACCTAAGCTGTGTCGTATTGCAGCCCTTGGCACTTGGATTACTGGTAATGTTGGGCCAGGCTGATACAGTTCACCTTAGTTCACTATTGGAAATGATGTTGATTTAGATTCACTTATCTGCATCTGAAGATGAACTGAACTCTGGAAGTTGTACCTGGGGAAAAAACAAAGGGGGGGGGGGGGGGGGGATGCAGGGAAAGTATTTTTTTTTTCTGAGAACCTATACTCTAGATTTATCAAATGTATGGTTAAAGTCTACAATTTAAATGTGAAGAAGTGAACATGAAGGAAGGAAAAACAAGTAGTCCCCTGGTATAAAAAGCCTGGTCTGTCGGAGGGTAATATTAGTGTTTGAGGACTGCGCAATACTTTTATTTTCAGTAACAGTTACATTTTCATGACAAGCTTATGGATCCTACACACGTCTTCTAAGGTCCAAGCAGCACTTATCAATCTACTACAAGACTTCAATTGCTTTAAGCATGTTTACAAATGATTAATGTGATTTTAAGGCTTCATTCTCGCGAGGCGGATCCGCTGCCACGGAGTCCGCCTCTGTCTGCCAGCTCAGCGGGAGATCTCTCTATTGTTCTCTGCTGAGCCGGCGGATGACAGGTTCCTCTCTGCTCACTAAGGGAGAGGGGCTTGTCGAGCGCCACTGGTTGCTATGGAGAGATCGGACGAAAACTGACAGCGTGTTCGTTTTCATCGGATCTCACCCGATCCAATTCGCCAGGGACAGATGCGAATGTAGGGCCATCCGTCTGATTTTAGCGGTTTCGGACCGGGTTGGATGTCAGCGGACATAGACCAGCATGCCCATTCAGGTTCACTGACAAAACTGACAGGCGGAGCTGACAGTGTGAAATGTGCTTTTTTTTTTTTTTTTTTTTCTGGTAACTTGCTAGGGTACCCACTGGAGGGTAGCCATGTCTATTGTGAGCAGCCTAATGTGAGTCAGTAAGCCCTTAAAAAGTTTTGCCCTCTTTAGTACTTCGTATAAACTTATAATAAAGTCCCAGCACCTCTTGGATGTCATTTATTTATTTATTTATTTATTTTTATTTATTTATTTATTTATTTTTTACAGGATCCCTTTACACATGTCTCTTCCTCCCTGCTGGCCAGTGGGTGCTGCAGGCTTTAGCTGTTCTGTCTGCTGATTGTATTTTTGAGTATGCACATCTAAAAGGATGCCTGGGATGTGTTCTTTCATAAAATGATCAGGAAAAAAAATGATTGATGGCAGAGAAAGTGAATACTTTAGCTGTACAGTCCTCTGATTTGTTGCTGGATCATACATGTCTAAAGGGATGCTAGACATATAATGCTTGGAAAAAAAAATGTACTGATGGCCAGGGTGGATATAAACAATTTGATTTTTTTTTTTTTTTTTTTGGGGGGGCGTTTAAATCCTTTTTTTTTTTTTTTTTTCTATTTAAATCGTCTTTTTAGATTTTTTTTTTTTTAGTTTATTTAAAACCGAAAACTATCTTTAGCTAGAGTTTTACTCCAAAAGCATTTTATTAAAAAACAATTTTTGTTTTTTTAATAAAATACTTTTGGAGTAAAACTCTATAGATAGTTTTCTGTTTTAAGATACATAAATAATTTTAGTATATTCAGCATGAAATGGAGCTTAGTTGTGTAGCATGAGGCTGTGTATTCTGCAATATTTACATTTTGGTAAACTCATTCAATGAATCCAAGCTCTGCAAGCTGAGATGTACTACATTCACACAATTTCCCCAAAACCATGAGATAAACCAAAGTTCAAACGGAGTTCCACCCATACAAAAGTCAGAAGCTACAAAAAGTGTAGCTGTTGACTTTTAATAATAATTGGCTAGTGAGGGGGGAATATCACTGCGCTATACCTAAAATAAAGTAATAAGGAAAAATTGCTTTTCTGAAGCAGCTAACACTCAAACATACAAAGTTATACAGACATGAGAATAATATGTGTAGTGCTAAAAATACTAAAAAATATGCAAAAATGCGGATAAAATGTATATGAAAAAGGTGCCACAAATGTGGAATAAAATAGATGACAATAAAACTAGTGATAAAAGTCTCTCTTTTATATAAGTAAATAGATGAGTGGAGATATCTCTATCCAGACGCAAACGTAGGGTACAATCTGGTATTGTGATGGTAAAGTACACACAGGAATGTGTGAATGGAATCCCGGGAAACTATGAACATTGGATAAGGTACTTCTTAGCAGAAAGGATGGACACGCATACCATACGGCAGTGGGTCAAAAGCACTTGGTTTTTTTTCTCCTGTTGGATGGTGAAGGGCGTTTCCAGGTCCTGCGGGCAAACCTTGTAGATGTAGACACACAGCCTTGGGGTATCACCAGACCGTCCAGGAGTAGACACAGGGTGGATCATCCGGCGGGCACACAGTAGATCATCCAGGTTTGGCACACAGTATGAGTTATGTCTCCAGCCCGTCCGGGGTCTCCAGTGGTAAGATGTGATGTAAAAAATAAAGGGGGGAAAAAGTGCTCCAATAGTGCAGATTAAGCAATAACGTTTTATTGGGATAAAATCTCTCAATGAAGGAGCAAAAGACAACAGTCCAATACGATAAAATTAAAAGCATAAAAGGCAGTAAAGGGCAATGTAAGAGTCTCAAATGTGTAAGCCCAAACGAAACCCCACTCCTCTGCGGCTCTGGAATTCTGACTGTGGGCACCTGACTGGGCATGCGTCAGCCGCGCTGCGTGCTGTGATTGGCCGAGCAATCTTCTGGGACATGTGACGTGTCCCAGAAAATTGCACGGGGGGGTGAACTTCCTACTGGCGCCGCCGAGCCCCTGGAGAAAGTGGGAGCTGGGTGCCTCTAAAAAAAGAGGGTATCACCCCCCCCCCCCCCAAAAAAAAAACTGACATGCCAAATGTGGCCTGTCGGGGGGGTCACCTTCACTAAGACCCCTTTCACACCGAGGGCGTTTTTCAGGTGCTATAGTGTTAGAAATGGCGCCTGCAATCCGCCCTCAAACTGCTGCTTAATTGTCTGCAGTGTGAAAGCCCGAGGGCTCTCACACTGCAGCAGTGCGCTGGCAGGGCGTCACAAAAAGTCCTGCCAGCAGCTTCTTTGGATCGGTGAACTCACCGCTCCTCCCCAATGAAATCAATGGGGCAGCGCTGTAATAGGGTAAAAGCGCCCGCTATCGGCCGAAATGCGCTGCAAATCCGACGGTAAAACGCCGCCAAAAATAGCAGCGTTTTGCCGCCGACGCTATAGGCGGATCGGTGTGAAAGGGGTCTTAAAGCGGAAGTTCCATTTTTTTGGGTGAAACTCCGCTTTCAGGACTATTCCTTTATCCCATTGTTTTGCAAACCTTTGTACACTACAAACTGTATGACTGAGGCGGTCCTGATATCGCTGTTTTACTAACCTGACAGCTTATTATTCTAAATAGGAAACCTTCATTTTGTTTACAAATATTAAAGATTCTAACTACCAGCAAGAATGAGTCCTTACATTTTAAAGGGCACCTGTCATTTCAGATCCATCATGGCAGCGCCTGTTAGCGGGCATCCACTCACCTGCTGCCTCCACATCCCTCACCTTGATGTGTCACTGCCGCATCACCAACCGTCCCATTAAAGTGAATGGGACTGTCGGCGAGTCAACAGCGGGTCAGAGGAGGAGACGCTGTGAGACAGATGACAGTTGCTCTTTAACAATTATGATTTAATTCAAGTCTTTTTACTAGAGATTTAAATCCTGATTCTGCTGATGGCAGAGAAGACTAAGCTGTGAGAGGCAGGCTGATCGTATGGATCGGGAGGAGGGCGGAGGGGGATTGATAAATGATTGACAGGCTCACGATACCGTAGCTGCTGTAACTTGTAGGAGTTCTATCGCGGTGCTGAAAGTTTGCAGGAAATTGAGAGTAATCGTTTTTTAACACAGGAGAGGACTTGTTACAAGTGTGGGGGGAAATGAAGGTGAAGCTGGATTTCCGTTTTAATCTCTACCAATGAGCATTCTGTATATAGCCTTCCTATCATCGCGTGTTCCTTCAAAGTTCTGCATACCTGGCGTCAGTCCAGCAATAAAGATTTACAACATTTTTATTGGACGATACTCAGATATTAGATAATCTTCTGCTGATTTGGCTGATCTTGGGTTCATTTAATGCTGGCAGTTCTGTCCATAGACCTCCAACCAACTCACCTGGGAACGGTTGTTCCTTGTGGGTTTACCCAACATAAGAACGGTACATGGGGTTTGTGATCAGTGAATAGACTTGTATGTCCGACAATGTGAGCATGCTTT
This sequence comes from Lithobates sylvaticus, assembly GCA_028564925.1. NCBI lineage: Eukaryota > Metazoa > Chordata > Amphibia > Anura > Ranidae > Lithobates > Lithobates sylvaticus. Next base: position 138,674,794 of record CM053036.1, on the reverse strand, counting down.
CTTTAATCTGTTATTTACATATGCAAGATCCCACTGCCATGTTGTGACAACGTATGAAGTATGACAACCCTCACAATACTATATACTGTATAGCAGCGATTTCAAACTCGGTGTAGGCCGCATCCGCATTATGGTTGCCCTCAAAGGGCTGGTTGTATCTGTAACACTATAAGTGTATCTACTCTTTTATCATACGACATAATTGCCTCTGCGTTGGATTACCTATTTTAGTAATAACTAAAAGAGAACATGCAGACGGGCACAGAGCCCACTCACACGCCTGTAGCAGATGACGCACCTCTGAAAAGGGTATCTGTAGGAGGAGGTCTGTCTTCTGTGCTGCTGACTCCAGGTGAGGGCGGGGACAAAGGGGGCGCTGCAGGTGCAGAAGAGGTGCGAGGGCCACATGAAATGGCTTGGCATGCCTGATTCGGCCCGCGGGCGTTGTGTTTGACACATGTTAGTTGCAAAACAGATATTTTCTATTCAATTTCTATTTTGCCATGTATGTGAATAATGTAGGCAAGCCGTCAATTACTTCTGGTCTCGGTGGTCTCTCCACATCAGACTATTCAACCTAGAGCTCACATATTGGAGAGACACCAACACGCCAATATAAGGTTAATGCAGCCATGACCCACAGCCAGTATTTTGGGGGCTCCATGGTTGAGAATGCAGAAGGTAAAAAAAAAAAAAAAAAAAGCATATAAGTCTAACCCTTCCCTACTCTATTCAAGACTAAAAAAAAAGTACAGATTAGGATCGGATTTTATGTTCTGGGTAAATTTTATGCGAGATCGGCCGCCTCTGAAATGAGGAAGTGTAAACATTTAACATTTTGATCGTTGCACAACTAAACCGAAAGTTAATGCGGAACTTCAGTCAGCTTTCCATCTATTAAATCTTCTGCCCTTGTTGTTTTAACTTTGGCCAGTAAAACTTTTTATTTATTTTTTACCAGTAAATACCTTATACAGCCCTCTCTCGTTTCAATATTTTTATTGAAGAAATTTCATATTACAAATAATCAGATACATATCAAAATATCATTACATTCCATTACAATCTTGAAATGTACTGTTGCACTGTACTAGATTCAGCAATATTTCTATGCAAAAGAACTATAAAGTTCAGGAAAAACCTTAAAACACTGCCTATAAAACTGCAAGGCACTAGAGAACAGCCGTGTTAGTGTCTCATGGAGGGTTTTATAGTTTACCCGAAAATTTCTCGATCGGGTATTCAGCCTCAGCGCCCATCTGTCGCTTACTGGGCGGAGGCTGCCTGGCCGACTCTACCGGGCTCTAAACTCAAAATATAGAGGTGCGAAACCCAAACAAATTGCAAACATAAGGTGAGAATAAAGAAGATACGGAAACCGATACTTTCAGGCTTGGTTCTTTGAGCTGGGGAAAGGAGAATCATTGTTTCAGCCCCAGTCTCCAAGGGGATCAATGTGTCAGAGAGGGCTGGTGCCAAACCCCACCAGCAATCATCACAAACCCCAAGAACAAGATAACTATGCTCGTGTGTTAAAAAAAACTCCGCCTGAGGGTCTGGTATTGTAAACCGAGCCAATCAGGAGCATTTGTAACATCGGCTTTGCTGACCTAAATTTTGTCCAGCTGAAAAAAGCAAGACTAAAAGGGGGAAGAGAAAGAGAAAGGAGCACCATTACAGATGAAGATATGACAAGAAGGGGTTGGATAGCCCCATTTGCCCACGGTTCCCAGGTGGCTTCAAATTTTTCAGATGTGTCCTGGCTGGTAAGTTTTTCCTGGGACATTACCCATGCAGCCATTGGAAGTACAGCAATCACTGTAGTACCAATCTATTAGAGGGCTTAGATATGTGGGGGATGGATGTAGGAGGGCTATCAAGGGGACCTGGGGACAGGAGCCAACATTTGTCAATCATATTGAAGATTTTTTTCCAGAATGATCGAATCTTCAATGTGACATTGTACCTAAAAAAAAAGGGGGCTGGTAGCCGGAAACATTGAGCTATTCTGAAAGGCGTTAGTACCAGCTTTTAGGCCAGATCAGTGTGGATGAAAATGAAGTCAGTTTCCCAAGCGACCATAAAGGAAAATCAGTGATGTGTAGACCGTGGAGATCCCCCCCCCCCTCTGGTCCAGTAAGCTTCCACTCTATTCTATATAGACCTTTATCAACCCACCATTTAAAGGCCAGAACGTTGTTACCTGGGGGGAATGTGGGTTGTTAAATAAGTGGGTCAAGGGTTTGTATACAGAGACAAGTGAAGGTTTAGAGGCTTCTCAAATTTGGAATAAACCATAGATATTTGGGCAAGCCTGGCTGCTTGATAATACTTATATAAATGAGGAAGACCTAAGCCCCCTCCTTTCCTATGCGCATAAAGGATTCCTTGGGCCAATCTGTACCCTGCCTTGCCCCAAACGAATTTTAGAAGCCCTCATGATTGAAATGGTGTGTTGTGTCCAAGCTGTATAGACTTTTTCAATTTTAGCTGTGAGGACTAAAGGATTGTTTCAGAAGATCTACTGTGGAGGAGTCTTGGGGGCGGACCACAGGAAACCCATTAAGGGCTTGCGATTTGGCAAGCGTTTCTATTGCATATTGCACTTCCTGTATGATACCCATGTGGACCAAAAAAAACCCCCACTGCTTTATATGGTGAAGACATAGGCCAGGAAAGATCAAAGGCCATTTGAGATACTGTTTGGGGCCACCATCCGTTATGGGAATAGATCTGGTCTGGGTTATCAGAGGTGGCAATTCGGTTGGCAAAGCATAACGTCGCAGTTAAAAAAGGAGAGTGAACTTGTAGTGCAGAGAGCATAGATTGGGGAGAGAGATAATTTGTTATGAAAAGCATATAAAAATGTCATTGCGAAAAGAGGCCACATTTGTGAGTTTGGGACATTTTTCTTTCCCACAGGAAAATGTCGGGTGGATTTGCCTTTCGTAAATAACCCTGTCTGGTTCCCTGTCCCATTGTATTCTTTTTGAAGTCTTATGTTCCATTCATGCTTTAATATGGTGAAAACATGCAGAATCAAAACTGTTTGGGGGTTAGTTTGAACATTACATCTATTGTCCTGTTCTGGGCCTTGTCTTGAAACCCCTTATTTTACTTAATTTTTACTCAAACGTCGCAGTTCCCAACTTCTTCCCGGGTTTTGGATAACCGCGATAAAGCAGCATTAAGTGAGGAAAGTGGATTACCTTCGTTGTGTTTAAAAAATTTAGATAAAAAGGTGTGGGCAAAAAATAGGCCATCCGGCCCAACAGTTTTCAGGGTTTTTATTGCTTCTAAAACTTCCCCTTCTGTGAAAGGGGCTTCCAGACCGTCTTTGTGGACATTGGATAGTTTTGGGATGGGGAGATTGTCAAGAAAAGCGTGTATGGAGGAGACAGACGAGGAGGAGGACGGCGAGTAGAGTTTGTTGTAGAACTCATAAAACGAGTCCGTTATCTTGGAGGGATTAGCTGTGGTGCCCTGACCTGGGATTCGTATTTTCGGCATCGTGTGCGTCATCTTGTCGCCTTGCGTATAAAACCGATTTTGGGACCATCGGATTTGTTTTTCTGCTTTAGCCGTGAGGGCTAGGTTGAGTTCCAACCTGGCCTTGTCAAGCTGAGGAATCAAGGAGGGGGAGGGATTCAGTTTGTGCTGTTTCTTGAGTGTAGTGTATTCAGTCTCTAGTCTTTTGATGTCTGCTTCCCTTTCTCTCTTGATGGAGGAAGCAAGTCTGATGAATTCCCCTCTAATGCAGGCTTTGTGAGCTGCCCAAAGTGTTTCAGCAGAGACGTTCCCCTGATCATTGAATGTGAAATATTCCTCGATCGATTTTTTTCAACATTGTTACTCTAATAGGATCAGAGAGAATGGACTCATTAAGTCTCCACTGTCTCCGGTCCGGTCGGTTGTAGTGGGATTGGAGAGTCATAACCACCATGGAGTGATCAGATAAGCTAGAGTCAGTAATGTGAGATTTCAAAATGAGCGGGATTGTTTGGGATCGAACCAGGAGATGATCAATCCTGGCGTAGGTGTTGTGTGGGTGGGAGAAATGGGTGTAATCTCTTCTATTGGGGTTCATCTCCCTCCATACGTCCGCCAACCCCTGTGTATGTATCAGTTTTGCTATCTTGAGGCTTTCGTTAGAAGGGCGGGTAAGTTGTGCATCCAGAGGTCTAGATTTGTCCAGACCTTGATCAAAGGCCACATTGGAGTCCCCCCCCAAATATGACCGTGCCCTCAAGTAGTGGGGTCAGGGTTTGAAGGAGGTGTCTGAAAAAGGCTGCTTGCCCCTTATTAGGGGAGTAGTAGGAAATTATGGAGTATAGCTGACCATCTATAGTGCCTTTGACTAATAGGTATCTACCCTGTGGGTCTTTCGTATCAGAGATCCAAGTGAAGTTACATGTCTTAGCTATGGCCACTGCCACCCCTTTGGTTTTATTTTCCGCATTGGCCATAAAAAATGTAGGGAAATGGGAGTGAATAAATTTGGGGTTAAAGCTAGCGGGAAAATGGGTTTCTTGCAGAAGGACGATGTCTAATTTAGAAGTCTTATATGTGTTGAATACCTTTTTACGTTTTAGGGGTGAATTTAAACCCTGTACATTATGGGTGGCTACCCTCCAAACATTACGCGTGTGGTCAGCCATGGACCTGGGAGGAGGGGGAGCTGCCCGAACCCGCATCACCTACCTTTTTTCCAGATGTGTGTAGAAATGCCATCTGAAAGTGTGGTAGACCATTCCTGCTGGCATCGTTCGTCCTGCGCTGCTCGCCGTGAGGAGGATCTGAAAAATAGATAACGGGTAAGTAGTGCTCCAGAGAGGGGGAGAGGAAAGATAGAAAGAAATAGAAAAAACAAAGATAAAGGCGGTTACTCCCGCCCAGGCGAGAAAAGGCCCAGGGGGGAGCAACTACCACGAAGGTCATCTCACTGTAAGCCGTGAGATGAGAGGTAAAAACCAAACACCAACCACAATGGTTGGAGATCCCACTCCCCTGACAACCGAAGTAGTCCAGGAAGTGGGAGGAGGCGCATGTGAACCACACCTCGCCTAAGCGCCCTAAAACCTACTTCACTAGTGGATGAAACTGTTAAATGAATGTACCACCCACAGGGCTCGCCAAGCCCTAAGAACAGTAAAGCTCAAAGCCCCATGGGGATCCTGAATCACCCCCAAGTAAAGGTAGAGACCTTCCCTAGTTGTAGGGAAACAACCCGGACTGCAGACCATAAAGGTCCTCATCCACTAGCTCATTATGAATAACTTACCTGAGAACGAAGCCCCCTTCTCCCGACCTTCTCCGCCGCCATCAATACGGGAGTGACTTCCGGGTCTCGCCGCTCCAGCGCTGCGATTCGCTGGAGCGGCGATGACGTTACTCCTGCGCATGCGCAGGAAACCGGCATATCGCCGTGAATTTGGCATGCGCAGTGCGCCTGCGCGCTGCTGTCTCCTAAACCATGTAGGTTTAGGAGATATTTATTGGACCTACAGGTAAGCCTTAATCTATGCTTACCTGTAGGTCAAAGTGGTTTGGAAGAGTTTACTTCCACTTTAATTAACTCCCTATTCTCCTCCATTTAATTATTTTTCTTGCTTTTTTTTTTTTTTTTTTTTTTTTTTTTTTCTTTTTTGTTCACGTCTATTTTATAAACACAAAGACACAGAATTATGCTTTTTTGTATTTTGCTTTGTTAGTGAATATTTTTACACATGTATATTAACCACTTGCCTACCAGGCACGAACACCTCCTTCCTGACCAAGCCATTTTTCAGCTTTCAGCGCTGTCGCATTTTGAATGACAATTGCGCGGTCATGCAACGCTGTACCCAAATAAAATTTTTATCATTTTTTCCCCACAGATAGAGCTTTATTTTGGTGGTATTTGATCACCTCTGCGGTTTTTATTTCTTTCGCTATAAACAAAAGAAGAGGGACAAGTTTGAAAAAACATAATATTTTTTACTTTTTATTATAATAAATATCCAATTTTTTTTTTTTTTTTTAACAAATTTTTTCCTCAGTTTAGGCCAATACGTATTCTTCTACATATTTTTGGTAAAAAAAATATCGCAATAAGCGTATATTGATTGGTTTGCGCAAAAGTTATAGCGTCTACAAAATAGGGGATAGATTTATGACATTTTTATTATTTTTTTTTTTTTTTACTAGTAATGGCGGCGATCTGCGATTTTTATCGTGACTGCGACATTGCGGCGGACATATCGGACACTTTTGACACATTTTCGGGACCATTGACATTTATACAGCGATCCGTGCTATAAAAATGCATTGATTACTGTATAAATGTGACTGGCAGGGAAGGGGTTAACACTAGGGGGCGCTGCAGGGGTTAATATGTTCCCTATGTTAGTGATTCTAACTGTGGGGGGGGGGGGGGACTGACTGGGGGAGGGGACCGATCGGTGTCCCTATGTACAAGGGACACACCATCGGTCTCCTCTCTAGTAAAAGGACGTGGATCTGTGTGTTTACATACACAGATCCACGTCCTGCTCAGTTACTGGGCAATCGCGGGTGACCGGCGGACATCGCGGCCGCCGGGCACGCGCATCGGGTCCCCAGCGTGGCCAAAATGGTAGCGCCGTCATATGACGCCGGCCCGCCACAAGAGCCGCACCGCTCCGCTGTCTTTTGACAGTGGGCGGTCGGCAAGAAGTTAACAACATATATTTACACATTTCACATTGAAAAAAGCGCAAAAAAAAAAAAAAAAATCTATTTATTTCATTTGTAAATAACTTTTCAATGCTTTTGTACCATTGCTAACAGCTGAAGTGAAAACAAAACAGTTGCGGTAGGTATCAGTAATTGGTATTGGCGAATACTAAAAACAAAAAAGTATCGGTACTCGTAAAAAAGAAAAAAAAAAAAAAAATGATATCGGTGCGTCCTTCTAAAATAATATGCAAAGTGGTTGAAGGGAAGCTTCAGAATGGCAAAGAGGTTTTTAATACGGATTATGTGAGCAGACTGCAGTTCCTCTATAAGGCAGGGTTTCTCAACCTTTTTTCAGTCCAGGCAACCTTTAAAAGTATGGACAGTCTGGAGGCACTCCATTGTAAAATGTAAAAAACGATTCTAATAGCTTTACATAATGCAACAACATCCACACACATAGCCAACGTTGGAGGTGATTTATTCTTCCAAAGCAAATGCATATTACCCGATGACGTCATTGGTTGTTGGGATGCCGGTGTCTACAAAGTCGTAATGTTGTATAATGAAAACCCGATGCTTTGTGTAACGAAAAGGCAGGCCGGATCCACCTGCTGGCTTCTATACAGTTTTGATCGATCTTCTTCTTTTTTTTCTTTTCTTTTTTTTTTTTTTTAAGGCATTTTGCTAAGGCACCCCTGAATAAAACCTCAGGGCACCCTGGTTGAAATAGGCTGAGTTAAGGAAACAAAAAGGTTAATGCATATATAAAATGCAGCCTTCCTATTTTGTATTTATTTAATTTAGTGTGCATTGAATTAGGGCAGCTTTAATCCAAAAATAGGATTAGTTTACTGTTTTACCCATTAAAATAAACATTGAAAGTTTTTTTTTTTTTTTTTTTTTTTTTTTTTTGTCCTGGAAAGAGGCTTCAAGTATACCTTACTGTGGGATTTATAGTGATTGTAAAGGTTTTTTTTTATTCTATTAAAAAAAAAAAAAAAAAAAAAATTAACATGTCATACTTGCCTGCTCTGTGTAATGGTTTTGCACAGAGCAGCCCTGATCCTCCTCTTGTAGGGTCCCCCGCCGGTGCTCCTGGCTCGTGTGCCCCCCCGTAGGAAGCTGCTTCCCATGGGGGCACTCGTGCGGGCTCGATCCTGAGCCAGGCTGTTTGCATCTGTTTAGACCCACAGCCCAGCTGTCTGCTGACAGTCAGGTTCTGATTTACAGCATCCGGACTCGATGGCTCCCTCCGCTCTCAGCCAAGCCTCTGAGAGCAGGGACCGGGGAGAGGAGCTGATGCAGACGTGCACAGTACTGGGTCCAGATTGGGTCCTGGTTAGTATTAGTATTAACAATTAAGTTTTTTTTATCGTTAATGCAGAGAATGCACTAAGGTAAAAACTAATGGAGGATGAACGAAAAAAAAATCGGATTCCTCCATATACACAAGTGAGATGGATGCAGGAACCTCCCTTGTTGTCCCATTGTATTCTGACAGCGGGGTTCCTCAGCACTGCAGGATGATTGCATGCAGGTTCCCAGCAGGACCATTTAACAGAAGCCACCTGTCGTACAAGGAGAGCCGCACGCAGATCAGAATTCCTGCTGAACTGGCCGAATTTTGATCAGTGTGTACCTGGATTTCCCCCCCCCCCCCCCCATTCCTACATTTGTACACTTAGTTGGCTGCATGTTACAGCTCTGGCTCTTGCTATTGCTCGCTCTCCGCTAATAATGCAGAGCTGTTTCAGGCTCTGGAAGGATCCTGACAATATTGTCAGTATGCACCTGGATGCCTGCTCAGCAGCCGACTCAGCCTCTCGGTGCACCAGTGAGAGCCAGAGCCAGCTGCTCCCAGCGTTCCAATGAGCGATGGAAGATCAGAGCGGTTACTGACAGTTACTGCTCTTGGTAGATCGAGAGCTGAGCGATCAGTGCTTACATTATGTGATTGCTCATTTCTCCTGCAGCAATGAGGGGTGTCTGTCTGTCTGTCTGTCTGTCTGTCTGTCTGTTTGTCTGTTTTTGTTTTTATTGAAATCCCACTTTTCTCCTTTAAACACACTAATGTCACATGTACTGTAGGTATTACATGTACCAGCAAAGACGGTGTTTGTGTACAGTGACCATAGTACTGCCTGGGTGTGACGCAGGTTGTGATGGCGGTTTTGAAGTGTAGGAAGAGGAAGTGCACATAACCTCTGATCAAAGCAATACTGATGATATGAAAGTATACAGAGAGGAAGTTCCAGAAGTTCTGACGGTAAAATATAAAAGTACGTGCATTCCAGGGGAAAAAAAGGAAACTTTTTTTTCCTGTCAAAAAGCTGCAGGACATACAAGAGTTTGTCATCTGCACCTGGACATGAAAGAAGCGTGCGAAAAACTGCAACACTAATACAAATAATCACACACACACACACACACACACACACACACACACACACACACACACACACACACACACACACACACACACACACACACACACTGCAATCTGATGGCTGTACTAAGCAACCAAACAACTTTCTTAACCACTTCAGCCCCGGTAGATTTTACCCCCTTCTTGACCAGAGCACTTTTTACAATTTGGCACTGCGTCACTTATAACTGATAATTGCGCAGTCATGCAATGCTGTACCCAAACAAAATTTGCGTCCCTTCCCCCCCCCCCCCCCCCCACATATCGATGGTTCCTACTAAGTAGGAACAATGATATATATGTCTCCTCCCCCAGTTAGTCCTATCCCCCCCTCACAGTTGGAACATGCTAAGGGAACACACATTTAACCCCTTGATTGCCCCTAGTGTTAACTTCTTCCCTACCAGTTACATTTGCACAGTAATCAGTGCATATTTATAGAACTGACCGCTGTAAAAAATGTCAATGGTCCCAAAAATGTGTCAAGTGTCCGATGTGTCTGTCGCAATGTTGCAGACCGCTAAAAATTGCAGATCACCACCATTATTGGTAAAAAAATAAATTAAAAAATTACATAAAAATGACAAATCTTTCCTATAGTTTGTAAACGATATAACTTTTGCGCAAACCAATCAATATACACTTATTGTTATTTTTTTTTTTTACCATTAAAAAAATGTTTGTATATATATTTATATATTTTTTTTTTTTTTGGGTTGTAGTGCAAAAGAAAGCTCTATTTGTGGGAAACAAATTATTAACTTTTATTTGGGTACAGTGTCGCACGACCGCAAAATTGTCAGTTAAAATAACGCAATGCTGTATCGCAAAAAATTACCTGGTTATAAAGGGAAGTCTTCTGGAGGTTGTGATTGGAAAAAAAAAAAGCAGTGTAGAAGAGGGGTGCGGTGGCTTGAAACACTGCAATGGATGGAAAAGTGAACCTAGGCTGGGTTGGATGCAAAAAAACACTCCGTGTGTACCCGGCTTAAGTGTGTCTAGCCATGTTCTGTGTGTACAGGATCTGATTAAACTGACCACACCTAAACGCAGGTAAATGCACAGTGTGAATGACGCTATTGAAAAATCAATACATGCATTTTTTTATAGGTGTTTAAAGTGTCCTCTGAAAGCGTACAAAATGCAGGTTTGACAGTGCTGGTTTGAATGAGGCCAAAGTGTCTGGGTGTTGAACCAGATATACAGTGGTGTGAAAAAGTGTTTGCCCCCTTCCTCATTTCCTGTTCCTTTGCATGTTTGTCACACTTAAGTGTTTCGGAACATCAAACCAATTTAAACAATAGTCAAGGACAACACAAGTAAACACAAAATGCAATTTGTAAATGAAGGTGTTTATTATTAAAGGTGAAAAAAAATCCAAACCATCATTGCCCTGTGTGAAAAAGTGATTGCCCCCTGAACCTAATAACTGGTTGGGCCACCCTTAGCAGCAACAACTGCAACCAAGCGTTTGCGATAACGTGCAATGAGGCTTTTACAGCGTCCTGGAGGAATTTTGGCCCACTCATCTTTGCAGAATTGTCCTAATTCAGTTACATTAGAGGGTTTTCGGGCATGAACGGCCTTTTTAAGGTCATACCACAACAACATCTCAATAGGATTCAGGTCAGGACTTTGGCTAGGCCACTCCAAAGTCTTCATTTTGTTTTTCTTCAGCCATTCGGTGGTGGACTTGCTGGTGTGTTTAGGATCATTGTCCTGCTGCAGAACCCAAGTTCGTTTCAGCTTGAGTACACGAACAGATGGTCGGACATTCTCCTTCAGGATCTCTTGGTAGACAGCAGAATTCATAGTTCCTTTTATCACGGCAAGTCTTCCAGGTCCTGAAGCAGCAAAACAGCCCCAGACCATCACACTACCACCACCATATTTTACTGTTGGTATAATGTTCTTTTTCTGAAATGCAGTGTTCCTTCTACGCCAGATATACTTGGACACACACCTTCCAAAGAGTTCCACTTTTGTCTCATCGGTCCACAGAATGTTGTCCCAAAAGTCTTGGGGATCATCAAGATGTGTTGTGGAGAAATTGAGACGAGCTTTGATGTTCTTTTTTGCTCAGCAGTGGTTTTCTCCTTGGAACTCTGCCATGCAGGCCATTTTTGCCCAGTCTTTCCTGATGGTGGAGGCATGAACGCTGACCCTAACTGAGGCAAGTGAGGCCTGCAGTTCCTTGGACGTTGTTGTGGGGTCTTTTGTGACCTCTTGGATGAGTCGCCGCTGCGCTCTTGGGGTAATTTTGGGGCGGCCGGCCACTCCTGGGAAGGTTCACCACTGTTCCATGTCTTCGCCATTTGTGAATAATGGCTCTCACTGTGGTTCGCTGGATTCCCAAAGCTTTGGAAATGGCTTTATAACCCTTTCCAGACTGATAGATCTCAATTACTTTCTTTCTCAATTGTTCCTGAATTTCTTTGGGTCTCGGCATGATGTGTAGCTTTTAAGGATCTTCTGGTGGACCTTACTGTGTCAAGCAGCTCCTATTTAAGTGATGCCTTGATTGTGAACAGGTGTGGCAATAATCAGGCCTGGGTGTGGCTAGAGAAATTGAACTCAGGTGTGGACAACCACAGTTATAGTATGTTTTAACAAGGGGGGCAATCACTTTTTCACACAGGGCCATGATGGTTTGGATTTTTTTTCACCTTTAATAATAAACACCTTCATTTACAAATTGCATTTTGTGTTTACTTGTGTTGTCCTTGACTATTGTTTAAATTGGTTTGATGTTCCGAAACACTTAAGTGTGACAAACATGCAAAGGAACAGGAAATGAGGAAGGGGGCAAACACTTTTTCACACCACTGTATTTATCAAAATCTAAACCTATTAATAAGTTGGGGAATTTCTGTGTGTGACCATCAGTGGGGAAAAAAATTTTTTTTTTTTTTTTTTTTTTTTTCTCTAAACCATTACTTGAAACCCCCAAACATTATATATTTTCTGACAGTAGAGGCCCCAGAGAATACATGGGTGGCTTTTGCAATTTTTTTTTTTTTTTGTCGCATGGTATTTGCTCAACAGTTTATCAAACGCAAACTTTCCAGATAAAAATGGTTCTAAAGGTGCGAATGTTTTTTTACCTTATTAATGCATTCTATGCATTAAGGTAAAAAAAAACTGCATGCAGCTACCCCCCCCCCGTACCTGAGCCCTATCTCGATCCAGAGATGTGCATGAGAGCAGAGACTCACCTGGGTCTCTCTCTCCTCATTGGTTCACACAACAGCGGGAGCCATTGTGTCCTGCTGCTGTCAATCACAGCCAGTGAGCTAATGAGGAGAGAGCAGGGCCTAACCGCACACTGTGTGTGAATGGACAACGTCGAGCTGGCTCGAGTGTGCCCATAGCAAGATGCTTTTAGGCTGCATTCACACCTGAGCGTAGTTTTCAGGCAGAAAATTGCGCGAATTGCAGCGTTTTTTTTATTTTGTGCAGAGCAAAAGGTCACCATTGTAAAAAAAAAAAAACGCCCAAATCTGCCCGATTCGAGCGACAAAAAAGGGTCCGGAACTTGTTTGAGCTTCAGGCGTTTTGGAGTGGAGATGTGAACCATCTCCATAGAGAATAATGTATTTTTTCCCCTCTATCGTTTTGTAGCTTCAGGCGACAAAACGATCAGGTGTGAATGCAGCCTTAGGGGCACTAGGCACGGAGGAGCAGCCAGGATTGTCAAAAACCCAAAAACTTGTTGTTGGAAAGTCAGATTGTGTGTACACGAGTCCGACGCACAAGTCCACGCATGCTCGGAATCAAGCAGAAGAACCGCAATGGCTATTGAACTTCATTTTTCTCGGCTCGTCATACGTCTTGTCATTCACTGCGTTCTTTGCTTTCGGAATTTCTGACAACATTTGTGTGACCCTGTGTATGCAAGACGAGTTTGAGCCAACATCCTTTGGAAAAAAAATCCCCGGTTTTGTTGTTGGAATGTCCGATCGTGTGTACGCGGCATAACAAGTTTTTTTTCTAAGATTTCCCTGTATTTGGCTCCATCCATCTTCCCATCAACTCTGACCAGCTTCCCTGTCCCTGCTGAAGTAAAGCATCCCCACAACATGATTCTGCCACCACCATGTTTCAGGGTGATGTGCAGGGTTAGTTTTCTGCCACACATAGAGTTTTGCTTGTAGGCCAATAAGTTACATTTTGGTCTCATCTGACCAGAGCACCTTCTTCCACGTTTGCTGTGTCCCCTACATGGCTTATTGTGAACTGCAAACGGAACTTCTTATGTGCCACTCCATGTTGGTCTATCACATAAAATCCCAATAAAATACATTTACGTTTTTGGTTGTAACATGACAAAATGTGGAAAATTTTCAAGGGGTATGAATACTTTTTCAAGGCACTGCAATTTAAAAGGGGCCATTGATTCAAATTTAAAGATAGAAAAAACAAGTAAAAATATCCTAATCCTATACGTTTTATTGGCTATTTTTACCTAGGTATTTGTTTTCCTTTTTATGTTTAATATGTATGATAAAATATATTGGAAAAGAGGGTCAACAATGTCCATTTGCAGCCTCACTGTGCCCATTTGCAGCCATAGGTCCCCCAAACTTCAAACTTGGTAGTTGAGGGTTCCTAGAGGCCCCCCTATCTGCAGCCAAAATTTGGGGTTCCCGAAATGACATTCCTGCAGATGGACACAGTTGACTGACTTTGGGGCCCCGTATTCGGGGTCACTTGGTGCTAGGAACACCATCTTTGGATATGTTGTAGTGCTTTCCACTGGGTTTGAATACCTAATTTGGGGTTCCTAGCACCAGGTGTCCCCGAGATATGGGGCCCCAAATCGTGTCTGAAAATGTCAAGCACTTTTTTGCAGCAGAGAATGACATTTTTTTTGGGGCCCCGTATCTTGGGGCCACTTTGTGCTAGGAACCCTATCCACAGGGTTGGCACACCCAAATTTGGGGTTTAGCACTAAGTGGCCCCGAGATTTTTTTTTATGCTGCAGAAAAGTGCTTGACTTGAGTATAAGCCGAGGGGGGCACTTTCAGCACAAAAAAATGGGCTGAAAAACTCGACTAATACTCGAGTATATACGGTATGTGCAGAATCTATAAGGGAAAGGACTTTTATTACCCAGTAGCCTCAAACAGTAGCACTTGGCGGGTTTATTGGTTTTCTCTCCCTTTTTAATCTATCGTTGTGCACGTGAAACCATTTTCTATAAAACGTGTGCTGAAGAGACTTCACTAATGGAGTTCTGTAAATAATTGAACAACTTTAATTTAAAGACCGCTATACTCCGTTACTCATTACAGCCAAATACATTTTCCATCCTAAAAAACTATGTTGTGTTAAAGTAGAATTGTAGGCTAAACTTTATTTTGGATAGACTAAATGAGGGTGATAAACCCCTGTACATTTTTTTGCCTTCTGTGCCCCATTTGAGAGATTTACTTTCACTTCCTGTCCCAGAGCCAAAAACAGGAAGTGAGAGGAAATCCCTGCAAATTAAGGGAATCTCTTGGGGACCCAAAGGCCACCAGAACTAGTGTCCCCATTGGAATATTTCCCCGCCTATTACTTTTATGGGGACACCTCCAAATTTTTTTTTTCATTTCAATAGTAAACAGGACAAATTTGAGAGGGTGAATCTCCATAACGGGGGCACAGACAGCAATACAAACTGGCAGGGGTTCTAATCCCTCTCCACTCTATGCAAAACTAAAGAAAAAGTTGTGCCTTTTAGTTATACTTTAAGCTTTTTGTAAATGGAATAGTGGGGGGGGGGGAAACTAGAGAAGGCTGCAAAAAGAACCTCAAAACTTGGTTCTGTGATGGTCACTTTTACCATTCTGAACTTGTTTTAGACCTATTTTCTGTATATTATGCCCTTTGTAAATGTGCCATCCTGAAATGAGTAATTTTGTCTTTGTTTTCCTCACAGGAGACTTTGCTGATCTACAAAGAGATCCTTTTAAAGTATATATTTGACGGCAGAAAATTTGTGAATGAAGCCTGCAAAGAATTTGAACCATGCCATCTCATAGCGCTGACGTTTGCCTCATCGTTGTTAATTGTGTGGCTTTACGACTTCATCTTTCAAAAAGAGAGTAAGTTTTCCTTTAGCAACCGGCAAGGTGAAAAGTTATCTCCACTTTTGTGGGTAGTAACAATTGCAATATAGCAACATGGAGGATTTCTGTACTGAGTTGGCCTACGAAACACGCCCCCCAGAAATGTCATTTCCATCTTGTGTGATTGGCCCACTGATTTTTCCAGAATTCTGCACCAAGATACAAGTTAGGTTTTAGGCATCCTAATGCTCGTAAATGTTTAATCACTTCCAAAGGGATGCAGGCCCTGCAACTTTCCTCATTAGAGCACTGCAAGTGCATCAGCTGATTGATAATTAGGGTCACTCCCATTCAGAATCCGTATCCAAAAGATATAAAAGTACAAACAGCTATTCCTTCAGTGCAGAAGCGGGTAGGAATCTGCAACATTATGCCTTAAAATCCTTGCATTGTACATAGATCACCCAGAGGATTGTTTTTTTTTTTTTTATTATTATTTTTTTTTTTCAACAAAAGTGGAGTTAGTATTTAAAGCTGCTAACATATTAAACAATGACTGTATATCTACTGGGATATTTTTACCGGAAGACTTGCAATGGCCTTTCCGTATATTTATCAGGACTGTAGCAGGTTTTGCTGCACAGTCAATGGTTCTTCTCATTTGTCATGCGGGTGACGTGTTCCTCTCTGAAGCTCTTTGTTTACGTTGCTTGTGTGAGAGGAGGAAGCAGACGTCTTTTCTCTAGCTGGTCCTTATGTCACAAGCAGCATGTTATCCGTGTGCCCATTGTATTCACTACAAGGAATATGAATAATAAATATGGTAACCATATGTGCTTTTATATATTGGAGACAAGCATTGCTGTAGTCTGCGTCTCGCCGCAAGCGTGGACGCTACATTGTGTAATCTGTCTCGCTATCTCTTAAAGGTTGTTGAGTATTTTCACAGCCTTTTTGGAGCTTTTTTTTTTTTTTTATACTACAGGTGAATTTTAATGCAGTTTTCAGTGTTTCCTAATAAAAGAAAATGGCTTTGGTTTGCTAATTTCACAATATTTTCTTGTTCACCTGATACTATATACAGGTGCCTCTATTACCCGGACACAGAGTCAGGCTAATATTCATTACCTACTGGGTTATACTCCATCTCTAGGTGAATGAACACTGGTAGACCAAAGGTCTTTAGACAGGAAGTGATCCCCTATATAACCCCTCCCACACAGGAAGCACTTCAGTTTTTTTATACCAGTGTCTGCAAGGTGGATGGCACGATTGTTTGAGCTCTCTGAACTCCAGGTCTCTAGTCCCACAAACCGGTTCTTAAATGAATCAAGGGATTGACCGATCGGATTTGATACAGGCTTTATATGCTTACATAAATGGTAACCCAAGCCTCGCAAAGAAGACTCAAGATCCTACAAGGTTTTGCCTGTAATGCGGCCTCTAGGCGCTGAACCCTGTAAAGTGGAATCCTGGACACTACGGCACTAAGGCATTCCTGCAGGGTGCTGTACAGGTCCACGGGAGTGGACCCTAAACATGAAAAAGGTACCCAGTCCTTGAAGGTCCTCAAGTGACAGGAACCCGCCGTGAAGGATGTTGGTTTCTAAGCTGTCCTGTGCCTGGACGGCTAAGTGAAACCCCTTTTACTTATTATTGTTGGGTTTCCCAGTAATTGTAACAATCAGTCAAGCTAGCTAGAGGCTGGACACCTATGTGCAGTGACCAGACGGGGGAGTTTTGGGCTAGCTGTGGGTGTTTGCAAGGTGTAACTTTTTTGCTTGTGTCTGGCTGTTTTTTTACATGTGTTCGCAAGAGTGCCGCTATGCTCAGTTAGCAGTTTGTTTGACAGCCATGGTGTCATATGCGAATACAGCCACGCCTGTTCATCTGGACTACGCACGCATAGAACATTCTGGCGCACACCCAACTTATTTAAGCTGTGTTGGCCAAGCATGCGGTGCTTCCAGAAGGTAGCTGAGGGACACAGAGCAGGCTCTGAACAGACACTTGCAGCAGTTCATTTTACCCCTGTCACGTGAGTCGCCAAGTGTCACTTAGCAGGATTGTTACATAGGTGCTTAGCGAGCCGTATTAAAGGGTCTCCCTTCTGAGGTGTTTTAATACTACACCCAAGTACTCTTTTTGTGGCTGGTAAATGTCTTCAAAAAAGAGGAGCGGGGCTAACACTACAGGGAAGGGCACACAGATGTTACTGATGAACCTAGTCCCATCCCTAGTGTTGTATCCCCTGAAAGACCAGAGGCTTCTGGGCAATCTGAGCCGCTGCGCCTATCTGGTATTGTACCCTATAGTCAAAACCACTGCTTCACCCTTTATCACCAAGAATGAACTGTCCTCGGCCCTAGCCGGTTAGAGCACAGGATTGCTGGCATGACTGCCTCCATCCCGCAGGGTGGCAGGAAGCGTGACAGGTCCTCCTCCCCGGAGCCTCCTAGTCTGGAGCAGGAATGGGTTGAGGATGGGGAAGAGCTTAAAGCTCAGGACTCTGTGGAGGGCCCGGCAAATGAGTCTGCTTCTGAGCAATCTGGACAAGATATCCAGTCGATGTCTGCCTCTCAGTCGCAGCAGCTTTTGATCCTGACTCTGACTGAAATGGTTCGTTCTGCCTTTAAGTTGCCTCTTACAGAGGTTACTGAGCCCCCCTGGTCCTCTTTGGGATCTCTGAAGCCTCTTCAGATCACACAGGCTTTCCCCCTACACCCCCTGTTGGAATAGGCGGTGTATGCTGATTGGGAACATCCTGACAGGATTTTTGTTCCTCCTAAAAAAATATATCCCATGGATGTAAAGTTTGTTAAAAAATGGAGCATGCCAGCAGTAGATGCAGCAGTCTCTTCCTTAAACAAGAACTTGACTTGTCCAGTAGATAACGCACAGGGCTTAAAAGACCGCGTTGACAAGAAATTGGAGTCATTATTAAAGGCTTCCTTTTCTTTGGCCAGTTCAGCTATTCTGCCAGCTGTTGCAGCAATTGGTATCTGCCAGTCCGTAAAGGATCAGGTCAAACAGCCTGATAGGCCTAACCAGAAGGATGATCTGCCTGAAAGTAAGGCAGATATTCCTCGACACTGTATTTTGCTATTGATTCAATACAGCAGGTTTCTTGTTTGGCTCTTTCATCTGTACATATGCGCAGATTCTTGTGGCTTAAGAACTGGTCAGCCGAGCTTCCTTGTAAAAAGTTTATTGGCAGGTTTCCCTTTTCATGGGAAATGTTTGTTTGGTGATCATTTGGACAAACCTATCCAAAAGAGAGTTCTCTACTTCCTGTGAAGAAAAGCACCAGATGTCCCTTGTTTAAAACCTCAGGGACTGCTTCCTCAAATGTCAAGGCGGTTCCACCGCCAACGGGGCGCTAGGGCCAGGGGCAAGCTGCAGGGCCAGGGCCATAAGAAGCCCTGGGTCCAATATTCTTCTAAGCCCAGCACCAAGCCCTCCTTTTGAGGGGATGGGGGAAGGCTTCTGCACTTTGCGGACATTTGGAGAACAATAATTCCGGACGAGTGGGTCACCTCAATTTATATCTCTCAGTTACAAGCTAGAGCTGCGGGGGGTTCCCTCTCAGGTTTTTAAGATCCAGTGTTCCCTCAGATCCTCCAAAAAGAAATGTATTGCTTCAGGCACTACATCTAGTGCATTAAGGAGTGATTGTAGAGGTTCCGGTATCCGAAAGGGGCACAGGGTTTTACTCAAACCTGTTTACAGTTCAGAAACCAAATGGGGACACGAGGCCTAAAATCCCTGAACAAGTATCTACTGATACAGTCCTTTCGGATTGGAGTCTGTCCGCTCAGTAGTAGCCTCACTCCAGGGGGCAGACTTTCTAGCCTCCTATCAATTTATATAAAGACGCGTATTTACACATGCCTATCTTTCAGCCTCATGGTCAGCATCCGGGGCCGGCGGATCCCTTCTCTGGTTCGCCGATGGCAGCAGCGAGCCCGGAGAAGCATCGGAGGGCGGTGGGGGGGCATCCCCTCTCGCCACCCGTAAGAATGATCAAGTGGCTGAACAGCCGCTATGATCATTCTTATGGTGTAGGGAATCGCTTGCTGGAAAAGAGGAATTCTGAATTATGTCTGTAATTGCAGATTACATTCAGATATCACCGCTCAAAATCAAGGACGTCATATGATGGCTGGCGTTTGGAATGCGGTTAATGATCATGGTATTACTGTGCTTGATTGGCCAGCAAACTCGCCTGACCTAAACCCTGTAGAGAATCAGTGGGGTATTGTCAAGAGGAAGATGAGAGATCTCAGACCCAACAATGTAGATGAGCTGAAAGCTGCTATCAAAGCAACCTGGGCTTCCATAACTCCTCAGCAGTGCCACAGGCTGGTCAACTCCATGCCACGCTGCATTGATGCAGTAATTCATGCAAAAGGACCCCCGGCCAAATATTGAGTGCATACAGGGGGTCCCCGAGTTACGAACTCGTTAGGGACTGGCCGCCTGTACGGAAGTCGGAAATGTTCGTAAGTCGGCCGCGCATGCGCAGACCGACAAATACGGAGATTTCCGGACATTTCCGATGTTCCGTCTAATGCCGTTCTGCGCATGCGCGGCAAATTACGGACATTTCCGGCATTTTCCGACGCTCCGTATGGCCGCGCATGCGCAGAATGGCCAAAAGACGGCGCAAACCACCGGAAAATGGCGGAGGGTCCCCGCAGCACCCCGTTCGTAAGTAGGGGTTGTTCGTAGGTCGGGTGTTCGTAAGTCGGGGACCCCCTGTATAATACTTTACATGGATGTACTTTTCAGTAGACCAACATTCCTGTATTAAACCCCCCCCCCCCCCCCTTTTTTTTTTTTTTAATTGGTCTTATGTAACAATTCATATTTTCTGAGATACTGAATGTTGTCTTCACTAGCTGTAAGCCAGGGCTCGACAAATCCCAGGCGCCAGGTCGCCATTGCGACTAGAAAGTGTGCCCTGGCGCCTGGGTTTTTGTCACTGACAAGTGCCTCTGCTGTGGGGTCTGTCTGGTACTGGGGATGGAGCAGGAAGGGAGCGCTCAGCAGCCGCTGACATCCTCCTCGCTTTTCCACACACTGTTGGCAGAACAGTGCTACGGTGTGTGAAACTGTATGTCGAGAGGAGCTGTCACAATTGAGGTTGTATGTCGGAGGTGGGCGGGACCCAGATATCCAACACCAGCCAATGGGATGAAATCTGGGCGGGCCACTATATGTGGCCCCGCCCCTTTCTTAAACAGCCCAATCATTGGCTGGATAGCTACTGGGTCCCGCCCACCTCTGACATTATGCTGAATTTGTCAGCTCCTCTCTTCATTCAGTTTCACAGCAGAGCAGGCCTGGTAATATGATCCTAGAGTGAGAGCTCAGCTCCTCCCTGCCACCAATCAGCCCAATCGCAGGACTCCGACACTCAGAATGGTTTTAAGTTTTGTATCCAGTTCTTGAGTCAGAAGTACCCAGTACATTCACACACCGCAGAGCTGCAGAGAGCATTCAGTTTCACATTTACACTATCGGCTGTGAAACCTGCCAGTGCCAGTTAGTTCCACCTGCCAGTTCCAACCATTGACACCTGCCAGTGCCATCCAGTGCCACTCGCCAGTGCCAATTGGTGCCATCTGCCAGTGCAATCCAGTGTCACCAGTTAGTGCTACCTGCCAGTGCCATCCAGTTCCACCTGCCAGTGCCAACCATTGCCACCTGCCAATGCCAGTTAGTGCCAATTAGTGCCATCTGCCAGTGCAATCTAGTGTCACCTGTTAGTGCCACCTGCCAATGCCAGTTAGTGCCATCTTCCAGTGCCATCTGCCAGTGCAATGCCATCTGCCAGTGCAATCCAGTGCCACCTGCCAGTGCCAATTAGTACCCATCAGTGCCACCTCATCAGTGCCCATTAGTGCAGCCTATCAGAGCACATCAGTGTAGGAGGAAAAAAAAAAAAAACTTTTTTTTTAAATCTTATTTCAAACAACAAACAAAACAAAAGTTGATTTTTTTTTTTTTTAATATTTGTTCTTTTTTCACTTGGCATCAGGCATGAGGCATGAGCAATTCTTATTGCCCGATGCCCCAGACATGCAGGATGTAAATAACTGGCTCCTAACTTTTTCCGCTGGCTCCTAGATTCTAAGCAAATTTGTCAAGCCCTGCTGTAAGCCATAAGCATTACAATTAAAGGAAAGAAATGCTTGAAATGTATCACTGTGTGTGTGTGTAATTGACCTTTTTGATATTCTAGTTTTAGAGATGCACCTGTGTGTGTGTAAAAATTATATATTATTCTAAAAAAAAAATGATTTAATATATAATTTATTTTTATGGCTGGAAGAATATAACCGCAGTATGGCTGTCGCTGACTTTTCATTAATAACAAAGGAGAACCAATACTTTCTGGATTGCTGATTTAGGAGATCAGCAGATTTGCTAAAACTGGAAAAAAAAGTAAATTCATTATATTTAGTAATCTAAACTGCTCAACTTGGTTAAAGAAACATTTGTGCATACCTCTACCCATAGCTAACTTTCACCCCATTTGCCAGTTACCCATTGCTTTTTTTTTTTTCTACAAAATTTAGGATGGCACCAGGGGTAATTTTGTATGTAATTGCTTGGCATGTGAATGGATACTACCTCCACTAATGCAGTGCTTGTTGACCTGGTAACTATAGAGGGCCTTAGGTTCGGCCCCCGACTTGTGCAAAGGGCCACAGAGCTGTGTATGTATGTATGTATGTATGTATGTTGGACAAAAATCTGGAAACCATTACATGGTTTACAGGTGTGAAAGTGACATGTTTGCATTGAAAGCAGGAGTGATGTAACATGGGACGGTAGGCGGCATGAACTCCAAACGTACCAAGTACACTAGACACATCAAATTGGATTAATAACGGCCATGGCCTTGTTTATTGGTTTTCAAAAATATCCAGTTCCGGACCAGTGACTTACCTGTATGTCGCTGAACTTCGGGTGGTTATGCTGGGATGATCCCTGCAGCTGCAGGCATCACCCTGGTACCATTTGTGCTGGCATTCAGCTCTCTTGTAAAAGCAATCAGAGTGGCTATCCGCCTTCTACAGCTTGCTCGGGCTCTCCGCTATGGTAACCTGGAAGCGATGACCTGCTATCACTTCCAGTTTACCCAGATGTCAATGTCACTATTTTTAAAAAATCGAAAGCATTCAAAAACACTGGTCTGAATGCTTTTTTAAGGGCAAATGAGGGATTTGGGGTCTTACAGACCCAAGATCCCTCCATATAGAGTACCTGTCACAAGGATGTTTACATTTCTTGCAAAAGCAATAAAAGTGCTTTAAAAAAAAAAGAAAAGGTAATTCTAGCACCAGACCTCCTGTAAATCTAAAGTGGTAACCTGTAAAGTTTTTCAAGCGTCGCCTATGGATAGTAAAATTTACATCCTTTGTCACCGTTGCACAGGTGTGCGCAATTTAAAAGCGTAAACTTTTTTTCTTTCTATTTACTCGGCGTAACATCTTTTATTTTTTACAAAATTGTATTTAATTTATTCTTTTACAGTTTCAGGGTCTTGGCAATCTTCTTATAGCCTAGGCCATCTTTATGTAGAGCAACAATTTATTTTTTTCAGATCCGTTCCGTCAGTGCCATGAGGTGCCATGTTGAACCAGTATGAGAGCGATAACACCATATTTAACACACCTACTCCTCAATTACACCTGAGACCTTGTAACACTAACGAGACACATGCCTCCGGGAGGAAAAATGGCTAATTGGGACCAATTTGGACATTTTCACTAAGGGGTGTACTCACTTTTGTTGCCAGTGGTTAAGACATTAATGGCCGTGTGTTGAGTTATTTTGAGGGGACAGCTAATTTTACACAAGCTGTACACTCACTACTTTACATTGTAGCAAAGTGTAATTTCTTCAGTGTTGTCACATAAAAAGATAGAATAAAATATTTACAAAGATGTGAGGGGCGTACTCACTTTTGTGAGATACTGTGTGTATATATAAGTATTGAACAGGTCACCATTTTTTTTAGGTAAATCTATTTCTAAAGGTGCTATTGACATGACATTTTCACCACTTGTCAGTAACAACCCATACAATCCATATATACAAAGAAAGGAAAACAAATAAATAAGTTCAGAAATTCAGAAAGGTTCAGAAAGGTTATGTGTAATAAAATGGAATGACACGGGGAAAAAGCAAAAAAGGCATAGGAAGCAAAGACACCAGCTGAAATCTATCAGTAATCGGAAAGCAATCTTGCCCCTTGTCAGTTAATATCAGCTGGTTCAGTCTCAACTGATGGCCTATAAAAAGGGGTCTCTTTATTAAGGTGTCACACAAGAAACATCTCATGATGGGTAAAAGCAAAAAGCTCTCAAGACCTTTGCAACCTTTTTGTTGCAAAACATACTGATGCCATTGGTTACAGAAGGATTTCTAAACTTCTGCATTTTCCAGTGAGCACTGTTGGGGCCATAATCCAGAAGTGGAAAGAACATAATTTCACCATAAACCGCCACGACCAGGTGCTCCTCGCATGATTTCTGACAGTGGAGTTAAAAAGAATTATCAGAAGAGTTGTCCAAGGAACACTTGTGGAGAGCTTCAGAAAGACCTGGAATTGGAAGCTACAATTGTTCCAAAGAAAACCAAAAGTATTGCACTCAACCGCCATGGCCTATATGCACGCTCACCACGCAAGACTCCATTGCTGAAGAAAAAGCATATTGAAGCTTGTTTAAAGTTTGCTGCACAACATTTAGACAAGCCTGTGAAATACTGGGAGAATATAGTCTGGTCAGATGAGACCAAAATGTAACTCATTGAATGACTTCATATCATTGAAGGAAGGATGAATGTAAAAATGTACCAAGACATGCTTAATAAAAATCTGCTGCCATCTACCAGGATGATGAAGATGAAACGAGGGTGGACATTTCAGCAAGACAATGATCCCAAACACAAAGCCAAGGAAACTCTCAGTTGGTTTCAAAGAAAAAAATAAAGCTGCTAGAAGGACCCAGCCAATCACCTGACTTGAATCCAATAAGAAAATTCATGTAAAGAACTAAAGATCCGCGCTCATAGAGGCCCACAGAACCTTCAAGATTTGAAGACTGTGTGGGAAACAATGGGCCAAAATCACACCTGAGCAATGCATGCAACTAGTTTCTCCATAGAGGAGGCATCTTGAAGCTGTCATTACCAATAAAGGATTTTGTATGAAGTTTTCATTTCAGTCAACATGCTCAATCCTCTTCTTTTTTTTCTGTGTCATTCCATTTTATCACACATAACTTAATTTCTGAACGTATTTGTTTTGGTTTCTTTGTGTGTGTGTGTGTGTGTGTGTGTGTGTGTGTGTGTGTGTGTGTGTGTGTGTGTGTGTGTGTGTATATATAACATTTTTATCCAAGGTTGACTTTACTCAACATTTTGGCCACTCTAGGTTTAGTATACCAGTGCAATTACTATTTTTAATGACATACCATATATACAGGTACAACTCGGTGACAACTGTACATTTAAAAATACTTTTTTTTTTTTTTTTTTTTTCTTCTGTTTGCTTTTCCTAAAACCACAAACTGTACATATGGATAGATGTCCAAAACCATTTTTATTTTTCTATTTATAGGCCTTACATCACGGTGCAAAAAACAATTTTTCCGAATAATAAGGAGATTGCCGTTCGTTGGCACAAAAGTAAGTAGAAATGATTACCACCATGCCTCACACCTTCCAATAATCTTTGATGTTTTTGTTTTACATAAAATATGACTGGGGGGGGGGGGGTCCTTAATTAGCTGGCTACTATGTTGGTAGTAAAATGCATACCTCCCAACTGTGCCTGATTTTGGGAGCAATGTCCCTCTGTCCCTCATTCCTCTTCATTTGTCCCTCATTTTGGTCTGATCTATAAAGTTGTATATAAAATGCACATTTTATCTTTCAAAACGTGTTCCCCAGTGCTAAACCTTTCATCCAATTTCTAAATTGCTGCATTTGTACATTTTCAAAGCCAATATAAAGGAATAGTAGTGGTAAAAAAAAAAAAAAGCTCTTGTGTATTTAACATTTTTGTTGGGGTTAATTCTCCTTTAAGGGGGTGTCCTATGCCTACATACATTTGCTTGTAGGTGTCCCTCATTCCCATCTCAAAATGTTGGGAGGTATGGTAAAATGTAGGGGAAGTTGCCCCAGAAATAACAGTGAAGGCGTGCAAAGATTGTCAATTTTGTTAAAATGCAACACAATCCAGCCAGTGAGTTTGTGATTACTGGGGAAAGATCATATCTGGTTTATAATTGGATATGTGGGATGCCTATTCACTTCTTTGCAACTGTGGCAAATTTTTTACATTATGTACAGCCCGAACTCCGAAATCGCATTTCCTCCACGTGTGATTGGCTTATTGCATTTTTCAGCAGTTTTCTTCTCTTATTGCAACAATGAATGAATGATTTGTATAGCGCTGCAACTGCGAACTGAATCGCATCGAGGCGCTTACTCCGACCTGCGTTGATTCCTTCTTAGAAGAGGTGGGTCTTAAGTTTTTTCCTGAGGGCCCGATGGTTTTCTTCCACGCGGATGTTCGTGGGTAGAGCGTTCCATAGACGTGGTCCTTGGACTGCAAATCTTCCTTCTCCCTTTGATTTGTACCGGGATTTGGGGATGAGGAGGAGGTTTTGGTTGGTTGATCGGAGGTTGCGTTTGGGAGTGTAGTGTTTTATTTTTTCGCATAAGTATTGAGGAGCGTTTCCTTGTGTGCATTTGTGGGTCAGGCAGAGGGTCTTGAATGTGATCCGATCCTTTACGGTTAGCCAGTGTAGGTTCTGGAACTGATTATGTGATTATGGCATGACTGACCTTTTCACTTAGCCCTAGGACAGCTTGACCGTTTCTACAGAGGGTTTAACAGGTACATCTGCAATAAAATTTGCTAAAATTCTCAGAATATATAATTGACCAAGAAGCGTTTCCCTTTTTCTTTTCTCTTTTTTTTTATTTTTTTTTTTTTTTTTAATGAAGGAGGTTATTAACTTCCCCAGCCCCCAGTGCTTCCTACAGCCTAGAAAAAAGCAAATCAAATCAGTAAAGTACTCATCAGTGATTTGAAGCGGTCTTTCTCTTCTGTTCTGCTTATTCTCCACCATTTCTGGCTTAGCTAAAGGTGAGTTCTGTGTAGGGATCGACCGATATTGTTTTTTTTTTTTTTTTTTTTTTTTGGTGCCGATACCGATATTTGGGCCACCTCTCAGGCCGATTGACGATATTCTGTACATTTGAAAAAAAAAAAAATGTTTACACTTCTTTTTTTTTTATCACTGCTATTGCAGTTACAAGGATTGTAAACATGCCTTGTGACAGTAATAGGCAGTGACGGGTACTCTTTATGGAGTGATCTGGAGTCTGTAAAACCCCAAACCCCTCCACTGCTCTTGAAAGTATTCAAAGCGTCAAGATCAGCGTTTTTGAATACTTCATATTTTTTTTAAACTGGCGCCTTTAAGAGGAGGAGGAGATGTCTACTCTCGCTGCTTGTAATAACAGCCGAGCGGTTGTTACAATAAAGCCGACCCGACCGTCCGCTCCTAAAAAACTGTTACCGGGGTCATGCATGCAGCTTTATGCATCACACTGGTAAAACCCCTTGAAGCAATATCTTTGTGCCCAATATCGATACTTCACCACCCATAATCTGTCAATCCCTAGTTCTGTGTGAGCCAATAGCATTGCATACGAAAGCACACACCAAATTGCATGCATGCAACACGTTCTTCTCATTCATGCAGAAAAATACATTTTGATTGGTTAAATTTAGGTATTAAGCAAAGTTAATGAATTGAGCCTGTGGAAGTATAGTTCCAAAATAGTAAAGAATTTGGTGAAAAAAATGTAAAATTATTATGATGGGTATTTTTTTTTTTTTTCAAATAACTTTTTATTAAATCAAAATTGACATACAACAGTCGAACAAAGTCTGTACATTGTGTCATATCAGAAGCAATAGGACCATAGTATGGCCAGTATACAGACAAGGGTAACAGATAACATCCTTTGTAGTAGAAACTCATGGTCTGATTCCTATGTAACTTTCCTGCTCTCATATAAGATACACTAATTGTCAGTGACCTGTGAGAGACCATACTCAATAGTAGCAGTAAGAAAGTGCCAGTTTTATAGGTTAAAGAAAAGGGGGAAATGGAAAAGGGGGATAAAGAGGGTAGGGGGGTAGAGGGTGGAGATCGGGGTTCCAGCCCCGGCTCACGGCGGATCTTCATGGCGATGCCATTCCTCCCAGACCCTAGTGTGCGCGTCCAGTCTGTCATATAGTCTAGCTGTCATTTTTTCCATGATCTCTACGTCTTTAATTCTAGCGTATAGATCCTCCTGTGAGGGGGGGGTCAGTCGTTTCCAGTGCAGGGCTATCAGGCACCGTGCCGCAGTGATGACATGACTTAGGAGTTTCTTGGACGGTTTGGGGATGCGTAGTTGGGAGACTCCCAGTAGAAATAGTTTCGGGGACATGGGAATCTGTACCCCTAAGAGGCGGGACAGTAGTGACTGGGTCTCTGTCCAGAATGGCACTATCTTGGGGCAGTCCCAGTATATGTGGAAAAGAGTACCCCTGTCTTTCTGGCATCGCCAGCAGCGGTCAGAGCAGGACGGGTAAATGGCGTGGAGGATGTCGGGTGTCTGGTACCAGAAATACATAATCTTGTATGCGTTTTCCTTATATAAGGTGCAGTACGAGCTTTTAGCTGCTTGGGACCAAATCGCCTGCCATGTGGCTTCTGGTATCTCCTCTCCTAGGACCCTCTCCCAGCGGAGCATGTACGCATGTTTGCCCCGTTCGGGGATTGAGTAGAGGTTAAGCAGTCGGTAGATATCTGATATCAGGCCGCGACGTGCAGATCCCTCCAATATGATGCTCTCAAAGGGGGAGGGTGCCGAGAACTGGAGGTCCGGGGCGAATGATTGAGCGAAGTGCCTAATTTGCAGATAGCCATAGAATACCTGGCGAGGTAAGTCATACTTCGTTTGAAGCTGGGCAAATGAGTGCAATTTACGTGTTCTGGGGTCAACCAAATGACCGAAGTGAAAGAGGTTTTTTTCTGCCCAAGGAAGAGACATCTGGCGTGTATGACCATCCGGGAGTGCTGGGTTATATAAAAAGGAAGTCATTAGTGATTTCTCTGAGCAGAGCTGATAGGGGTTGGCGAGTTTGCGCCATAATGATCTAAGTAAGGTCATTGACCCCAGGAGTCTCTCCGAGTTCACTTCTACCTTCGCGCCCCAGAGTAGGCTATTCGGGTGTACAGGTGCCAACCATATCTTTTCAATTTCTGTCCATTTGTTGTATGCCCTTTGGGGGAACCAGGAAGTAATGGCTCGTAGTTGGGTTGCTTGGTAATACTTCACCAAGTCGGGGAATGCCAGGCCGCCGTCTCGGCGGGAGGCCACTAGCACTGATCGGGGGATCCTGTGTTTTTTGTAATTCCAGACAAAGCGTATCAGATCTGCTTGGAGTTTCCGTAACTGCGTGTATGGGACTGGGATAGGCAGTGTCTGGAATAAGTAAAGAAGTTTGGGGAGAATGGTCATCTTTATCGTCGCAACCCTACCTAGTAGCAAAATGTGGTGTGGTTTCCATTTTTGCAGGAGGTCGCGGATATGTTTAAATAGCGGGGGATAATTAGCCTGGTACAGGGATGAGTAGTTCGGGGTGAGGTACACTCCCAGGTATTTCAGGGCCGTGGTTTTTACATGGTATGGGTAGTTTTGGCTTATGCTCTGCGTGTCAGCGTCTGACATGTTGAGCGGGAGAGCCTCTGACTTACTTGGGTTAATTTTGTAACCCGAGAGGGTTCTATACATGTCCAGTTCAACCTGGAGATTGGGAAGGGATATCATGGGTTGTGTGAGGGTAAGGATGATGTCATCCGCAAATAGTGCTAGCTTGAATTCCCTTCCTCTGACTGGTATCCCTCTAATGTTAGGGTTTGCGCGGATGGATGCCGCCAGGGGTTCAACGCACAGTGCAAACAACAGTGGGGAGAGTGGGCATCCCTGGCGAGTGCCATTCGCTATTGGAAAGGCTGAGGAGAGGGCGAAGGGTGTTTTAACTTGGGAAGTGGGGTTGGTGTAGATGTGTTGGATTGCTTGCATAAAGGGTCCCCGGAACCCCATGTAATGTAGGGTGGCGGACAGGAAGGGCCATCCAAGGCGATCAAACGCCTTTTCCGCGTCCAGGCTTAAAACCAAGGACGCGCGGCTCTCCCTGTCCGCCACCTCGATCAGGTCTATGACCCTTCTTGTATTGTCACTCGCCTGTCGAAGGGGGACAAAGCCCACCTGGTCCTTGTGTATCAGGGATGGCAGTATCAGGTTTAGGCGTAGTGATAAGAGTTTCGTGAAGACTTTGAGGTCAGAGTTTAGGAGCGCTATGGGCCTGTAACTGGCACAGATGGAAGGGTCTTTGTCCGGCTTTGGAATTAATGTGAGGAATGATCGTTGCATGTCTGTGGGGATAGGGGTCTGTTGGAGGAAGGCGTTAAAAAGTTTACACATGTGGGGCAATAGGATGGGCATGAAGGTTTTTTTTTAGAAGGTGTTCGTTTAATAAACTGTGATAAGCCGAGATCATGAGGATCTCAGCTTATCTCAGAGCATTGCTGGTTTAATTTACTGAGATGAGTACTGGAGAAGTTATTCTTCTCTTCACATCTCAGTACAAAAAACGGCTGCATTGACTGCAATAGAAACGGCCTGTTTTGTATACAGTGATCTCACTTTTTCACTCTGCTTCTCTTTTGAGTTCTCCTTTCTGGCTTCTCAAGCCCAGAGGTGGAGTTAGCAGCAGAAATAGGAGATCTCGGGCAGTGAATCTGCCTGCATGGTCTAAAAGTGAAAGTAAAAACTTTCTCTACAGCAGTGGAAAATACATCAACAGCAGGTTAGAATTTCATTATCTATACAATTACACACACATCATATATATATATATATATATATATATATATATATATATATATATATATATATAGATAGTTATATATAAATATATATCTATATATATATATTTATATGTGTGTGTGTGTGTGTGTGTATGTATGTATATGTATATATATATATATATATATATATATATATATATATATATATATATATATATATATATATATATATATATATATATATATATATATATATATATATATATATATATAATATCTGTGTGTGTGTGTGTGTGTATATGTGTGTGTATATGTATATATATATATATATATATATATATATATATATATATATAATATCTGTGTGTGTGTATATATGTGTTGTGGGCCAGTGGCGGTGCGTGCATAGAGGGCGCAGGAGCGCCGCCCCCCCTCTCCTGCACCACTCTATCACCAATAGATAGATTTATGCATTACATGAATCTATCTATTGTCACCGCTGCTGCCCCCCTATTCAGGTGTCTGGCCCCTTGTCGGCTGCCGGGCATCTGAATTACAGCGGGGCGGGGGGGGGGGGGGGTGTGTTTCTGGAAGCGCCCTATTAGAGCTGTAAAGCTCTAATAGGGGACCCTATTAGAGCGGTGTGCTCTAATAGACTTCCAGAAGTGTAAACAGCGGGCGCAATGCTTTGCGTTCGCTGCTTACACAGTATTGTGTTAGGGAAGCGAATACATCGCTTCCCTAACACAGACCCGCCTCTCAGCCAATCAGGTTGCCGGTCTGTGTTACTGGTCCCCTGATTGGCTGAAGTCACAGGCGCTGTGATTGGACGCCTAGGCGTCCAATCACTGCAGAAGACAGGAGCGCGGGAGAAGATGAGGAGACACCGCTCGCCGCCTGACAAGGTAAGCGCCATTGGCAGCAATTAATGGGCACAGTGACAGCGTTAGATGGGCATAGTAGCAGTGTTAGATGGGCACAGTGGCAGTGTTAGATGGGCACAGTGGCAGCTTTAGATGGGCACAGTGGCAGCTTTAGATGGGCACAGTGGCAGCATTTAATGGGCACAGTGGCAGCATTTAATGGGCACAGTGGCAGCATTTGAGGCACAATGGCAGCACTTGGGGCACAGTGACAGCGTTAGATGGGCACAGTGGCAGCTTTAGATGGGCACAGTGGCAGTGTTAGATGGGCACAGTGACAGCGTTAGATGGGCACAGTGGCAGCGTTAGATGGGCACAGTAGCAGCATTTAATGGGCACAGTGGCAGCGTTTAAGGGCACAGTGGCAGCATTTAATGGGCACAGTGGCAGCATTTAATGGGCACAGTGGCAGCATTTAATGGGCACAGTGGCATCGTTTGATGGGCACAGTGGCAGCGTTTGATGGGCACAGTGGCAGCGTTTAAAGGGCACAGTGGCAGCGTTTAAAGGGCACAGTGGCACAGTGGCAGCGTTTAAAGGGGACAGTGGCAGCATTTAATGGGCACAGTGGCAGCCAAGGCACCCCTTTAATTCCTCCTCATAAGTGTTAAAAGTCACTTCCACTGGTGGGCCTCCTCCTGTGCCTCTTTGGTGCCTTGCAATGATGCTCATTTTTTTTTTTTATTTGACCTTTTATATCGGCGATTCGACGTTTGCAGGTCTCAATGCTTCTTGCGGTATTGCCGGATGCATTTACTTGCTCCACTATGCTACTCCATATAGCATCTTTTTTCGATTGTGCCAGCATTCGAGATCGTTGCCCATATAGGCGATCCCAATTGCCAACCACACGGGCCACAAGGACGCAATTTTGCGTGTAAGAAAATTTGGCACCTCTCTTTCTTTTCTGAATCTCCATCTTGCTCACTATCTTATACCCTCAAATGCTTAATAGTTTAACAGTGATTTACTTTTACAGGGTTATACCATTATTAACATATTATGGGAGTTTTTTGACACAACATATATATTTGTAAAATGCCTTTTTTATCAATTACATTTTATGAGTATTTAAAATAACATAAAAAACACTTCCTTTGAACTGGTATTATTTAAATAATTTTTTCTATATTTTATTTAATTTTTTTACTTATTTTTTAAATTATTTCAAACCTAAAATTTGGTTCAGCTCATGGACTATTCTAATTTTATTATACGGGGGTTTCTCTTTATTTAAAATTATTTATTTTAGTTGTTAATTTTATATTTTTATTGTTATTCTTTTTTTAAATTATTTATAACTATTTAATATATATATTAATTGTTTTTATATGAATGGTGCATATCTGTATGACAAATACAGTACAATCATTTCAGAATACACCATTCACATAAATATGCACATGTGTTATCCTTATGTATTAATCATTATAATGTTTTACTGTTATGGGGTGTCTGTTTATTGGGTAGGGGGAATATATCTTTATTATAAAGTTTGTATGTGCAGTGTATGTGGAGTGCTTCGTGTTTCACTTTGGGGTTCTGATACTGAAATCTCCCGAGCTATTGCGAGATTACAGAAACAGAAGCCGTTTGGAATTCTCAAAGCATTTGTAGATCACTTCTATTCTCAGTGAGTGAAGCAATCTACAATGTATACTAAGCTGCCACAGGGGGGAGAACAGATATCTCAGAGAAGTGCCGAGAACTCCTGAGATCTGAAATTTCACAATATATTAAACGGACACCTTAGGAAGCCAGAAAACCCAGACAAAACCCACACAACTGGTCTCTGTTGGGAGTGTCCTAATGTAAACCTGTGACTTTACAAAGCGCATGCGCCCGAAATGCGTTGTCATGGTGACATCCTGATACACTAGCCTGCGTTTCACCGTAGCGACCTCTCCTCGGCTCTGCCCAACTTCCAGCGTGGCCCCATGACGTCATCTCTGGCC
The DNA here is from genome assembly GCA_028564925.1 of Lithobates sylvaticus. Lineage (NCBI taxonomy): Eukaryota > Metazoa > Chordata > Amphibia > Anura > Ranidae > Lithobates > Lithobates sylvaticus. Next base: position 138,641,782 of record CM053036.1, on the reverse strand, counting down.
TTTGTCGCTCGGATGCCGCGTCCCAACACGGTTTTTATCTAGGATTTCCTGACACAGGTCAGGAAAATCCTAGCGGTAAATTCAGCAGCTGAAGGTTTCAGTAACTCCATCAGTGGGCAAGTAGCCTTTATACTGTTTACCTTTTGAGGCTGGGACAATAACTAAATATGGTACATGGTTGCTGATAACTGAACCATCCAGTCATGATTGGTTTACAATATGACATTCCCAACAGAGACCAGTTGTGGTCTGTTTTTTAATGTCATTCTAAAGTTTTTATCAATAAATTTGTGGACTTTAGTGTGATTGTGTGTGGCCAAGTCCGTTCGTTCGGGAAGTCCGCCGAAAATCCGTTGGAAAAAACGTCGGACCTAGTCTTGACGGAAAGTCCGGTCATCTGTACACGACTTTACACGTGCATTCCTTCCATTCAAGGAATATGCATCTGATGCTAGGTTTGCTTTAAATATTCATCAACCAGACGACCCTGGCTGACAAAGTCCGGTGTAATCTTCTCTCTGCAACAAAGGGTTAATGGGTTTGGAGCTATTTGTAGAATCTCTGGTTTTCAAGATCCTGGGCAAGCACAATCTTTTCAAACAAAGTAGCTGTGCTTTATCAAGAGACATTGTGTTTTTTTTTCTTCTCACATGCTTTGTCCACTCAGCCAACTGTCACAGTTTACTAGAGGTCATTGCACTCCTCTAGTCTGTACAATGATGTCATGCTGCTTGGCATTTTCTATACATCTTGGAGAACCTTTAGGGCTTTTTAACTAAGCAACACAATTAACCCGTTTCTGTCCATCCTATTATAAATGAATCCTTCCCAGCAAGTTCCCAGTCCTGAAAAAGTGTTAACATCTTATTTGCTGCTTAGCACTTGGAGCTGCACGATTAAGCATTAAAAAAATGCGATCTCGGTTCAACCCCCCCCCCTCACGATCTTAATCCGACATTACCACGATTCATGTAACAAGTGCAGAGCTGTCAAAGGGGAAAAAAAAAGCCGGCAAAGTTTATCACAACATTGCTCAGTGCTGAGAGATGAAGATAAACCATGTATCATTTGGTCCTTTTTAGAGCAAGGAGATGAACTTCGGTCTGTAAATGAGGTCAGTTTAACCACTTAGACTAAACCCTTTTCTGACATTTGTTGCTTACAAAGAATGGAAAATTACCATGCTAACCCATGCTGAACAATAAGATACACAAATTAAAGCTGCAGCTCTACCGTGTCTCTCTCTCTCTCTCTCTCTCTCTCTCTCTCTCTCTCTCTCTCTCTCTCTCTCTCTCTCTCTCTCTCTCTCTCTCTCTCTCTCTCTCTCTCTCTCTCTCTCTCTCTCTCTCTCTCTCTCTCTCTCTCTCTCTCTCTCTCTCTCTCTCTCTCTCTCTCTCTCTCTCTCTCTCTCTCTCCAAATGGAAAAACGAGAGCTGCGCTAACCTTGGAGAATTAAATAATAAATGTGCATAAACATATAGGTGGCTAGTATGAGCGGGTGTGGATCATTTTTATTACCGCAAGGTGTTAGTGAGCCTGTTTTGCCTGTTATTTTTTTCATTTGTTAGTGAGTAAGTTTGTTTTACCTTAATGTTTTGGGTGGGGTACAAGATATGGTTCTAATTTGAAACATGAGCAGGTATCACGCATCTCCCTGTGAACTAGATATGTTTTCCATTTCCAGTATGGTGGATTTTTGGCTAGCCACCCGAGACTCCGATTTGAGGTGAGAT
>CM053036.1:138624284-138639553 GCA_028564925.1 Lithobates sylvaticus | reverse complement strand
CCCCCCCAGGGGGGCAGCAGGGGGGCTTTGTTAGGAGAGAGGGCTGAAGACTAAGCGGCTCTCTTACCTCGGTCAGTGGGAAAAGGCTGAGAGGAATCTGTATCTGGAGCTGTGCTATCTATCTCTTCTGGTATGGTGACATGTTCCTGTGAGTCTCTGCTGTCTGGGGGGGGGGGGCACTGGGCGCCGTTTCGCCACCATCTTTGCTGTTCTGCATGTCTGCTTTACTGAAGTAATCAGTGAGACGGTGTGGCTTGTGCAGGCTATTATTCCTCCTTCTGGACATTCCGTCCGGATACCACTCAAGTTGTGTTCCCCCCGGGGTTACAGAGAGGGGAGAATCGCTGGTATAGAGTGCTGTGGGTTGCTGTTTGTCCCGCGGCTGAGCGGAGATGAGGTATCGGGCAGCCATCTCGCTCCACGGCCAGCCACACCCTCCGGTTCATGCATTTTAATGACAATGAACTCTGTCGCCCTCAAGGTGACCCTGAATATGCTCTAAAAAATTCGAAATTCGGCCCCTGGTAAACCACTTCAACCAACAGTTTGCAGGCATGTTTTCTCTAGATCAAGTTGTCTGCGTTAATGAGTCCCTGATTAAGTTTTCTGTCCGCTTGTCTTTCAAACAGTATCAAAACAGTATCTTCCCAGCAAGCGTGCCAGATATGGGGTCAAAATGTATAAGCTCTGTGACAGGGCAACAGGCTATACTTATAATTTTATGGTTTACGAGGGAAAAGATAGTCACGTGGAGCCTGAGAACTGCCCTGACTACATAGGGAGCGTTGGCAAGATTGTTTGGGACTTGGTGTCACCCTTATTCGGAAAGGTTTAGCACTTGTACGTGGACTTGTTTGATCATAAAATTGCCACATTTGGCACCGTGCGATCTAATCGCCGTTGCCCAACCCAGAGGCTTGTAGAGTCCTGACTTAGACTGGGGGAGAGAGCCTGCTTGAGAAGTAATAATTTCCTCACAGTGAAGTGGAGGGATAATCGGAATATTTTTGTTCAGTCCTCCCTTCACGCAGATACGACAGTCCAAATTACAAGGATGACTGGTGTTGTGGAGAAACCCCTCTGTGTCCATGAATACAACCTTGATATGGGAGGGGTGGACCTCAACGACCAGTTGATGGTGCCATACTTAATTGCCTGTAAGGCCAGACGCTAGTACAAAAATGTCTGTATACTTATTCCAATTAGCTCTCGTGAACGCTTATGTGCTATACAAAGCGTCAGGATGAGTCCTTCCTTAAATTCCAGGAAGAGATCATTACAGCCCTTCTGTTTCCAGACGGTGCTGTGTCCCAACTTCCCAATTCAAATGCAGTGAGCCGGCTACATGAGAGGCATTTTCCGTATGTCCTCCCTGGTACCCCTACCCAATGATCACCCCAAAGAAGATGTCGTGTCTGTATTGTCCTTCCTGTCCTGGCCAACCCGGTCTTTGCATCGGTGAATGTTTCTAACGCTACCACAGACTAGTGGAGTATTAGCATACAGCACAGCACAGTCTAGAGTACACTTTCACAGGGTCTCCAAAGATGCCATTACATTTTAAGAGACCCGAACCTGGAACAGTTACAGTTACAAATAAAAGTGTAAAAAAAAAAAAGTAAAAAAAAAAAATATATATATATATAAAAAATAAAAAAGGCAAAAATTGTTATTTTATTGTTCTCTCTCTATTGTTCTTCTCTTTTTACTGTATTTTTTAACTGCAATGTTTTATTGTTACTATGTTTTATCATGTTTGCTTTTCAGGTATATAATTCTTTTATACTTTACTGTTAACTGTGTCTTATTGTTGACCATTATTTTTGTAGTGCCGGGCTCCTAATGAGCATGCGCTATATGTTTTGCAAATTTAATGTTCCTAAAACCATAGTTGGGTTTTAGGGTTAATTGTTCTAAATTATGCTCTCAGTATCAGTTTGGCTGTACTAAAAGTATGGATATCTCTCGCGCTAGTTTGAGTATATAGACAGGGCAGTAATGTCAAAGAATAATAAAGATTTGCAGCAAAGTGAATAGTGTTCACATAAGGCACTTCAAGGATGAATAAATATAAAATACTTCGCGCAAATTAAGAGCAATAAAACAAGGTAAAAGAAAGGCAGTAGTACCGACTAGATTCCTCTGGGGGCACTAATCATAAGTGCAATACCAAGGTGAGTGATTAAAGAAGTGATATATAAATATACCGTGATTGATAAAGAACCTCAATATTAATAATGAATAAAATCTAGAATGCAGTGTGGATATTGTCCTAGATATGTGTAAATGTGTCACACCAAATAGCTTAAATATTAAAATGGTAATAAATCCTAGGATAATTAAGAGTGCTAGACTCTAAAAGTGACAGTGCATATCAAACTGCGTGACATAAAGCAAATAAAACAATAAACGTGAATCAAAAACACATAAATAAGTGAAAAAAAACACTAATGTGTAGCCTAAAGCGTTAAGACCTGCAAAGGTGTACCAAGTGCAAAAAGTTTGTGATCAAGCAGATTTAAATAGATGAATGGGGGCATACAAATAAATGTCCATATATAAAATACAATAAAGGTGTAGTCCGGCTAGGTGCAGCTCAGTGCAGAAAATAAAATCAAAATAGCCCAATAGGATATCCAATAGTGGTTTCACTTAATTGATAATATCTTCTTATATTCATTCATCTATTTATATGGGGTGCTCCTAGTCTTGTCTCCCAGAACTCTCACCTTAAATAAGGTCAAATGAGCCTTTCTGGGGTCTCCAAGTTGCCCCTACTAGTGGTTATTGTGGTGTCCTGCTGTCGGGTCCTGCCTTGTCCTTACTCCTCTGTAATCCAGCCCTATATCGCTAGGTACCTCCCAGCAATATCAAACAAGGGGAGAAAAGAGAAAAGGAGGGGGCTCCACTAGTGTAGTAGTTTGAAAATAACCGTTTATTAAGCATATGATAAGATAAAACTCGTACATAAAATCAGTAAAAACAGGCAAAATAGGAAAGATTCACCGGGGGCGTCCACAGCGCCTACTCGCGTCCTTCTCTTGGTTATGCCTACGGCCACTCCCTACGCGTTACGACACGGTCACGTGTCTTCATCTGGGGAACCGGATTGGTCAGGCACTGTGTGTTTATATGACGTATAGAGCGGAAGTTGTTCGGCGGCCATCTTGGTTGTGGTCATATGTCCTATAAACCGCGGCCATGTTTGTAGGGGTTTATATATCGGGACCACGGCGGCCATATTCTTGGTAGATTGGTCTGTTAGAGGGCGCCGCCATATTAGTGGTAGTAACGGGACTATATTTGTCATAGTGGCTATCTATGTAGGTTAATGCTAAAGATAGCAGTATACTTTACTGTCTGTATACTAAAGTGCAAATATATAGTGGAGACTACAGGTAATAGTGACACAAATTATGTATCGGTGTATAGCCATATCGTTCTAATCCTTAATGTGTCATATATGACGGCGGCCATATTCTTAGTAGATTGGTCTAATACAGGGCGCCGCCATTTTAATGGTGGTAAACGGAGCTATAGTTAAATACTAGCTCTTCATATACGTAAATGTCAGAGATAATAGCAAGCTTTAATGACTGCATATTAAAGTGCTTCCAGGTCATAGAAAGTGGTGACAGTAATTATATATCAACAGACTATGTAATAATAAGAGGGAATAATATTCAGATCCCTAGTGGTTCATATAGGGAATAAGGCAATCAACTGGTGCTGAATTAAAATGGATAAAAATAATAGAATAATATATTAATATAATATCCATAGATATATCTATCTAGATTAAAATAACAGTAAGTATGTTAAAATTATGCTTCGTATGTACAGACTCTAAACTTGGAGTCCATAGAGGGTATTTTAATGCCATGGGAGGGCTTATTTTATTCTAGTATTGTAATGCTGTATAAAAGTATTGGATGATACCAACATTAAGAGTGGGGCGCGAATCAGAAGGAGTAATTTATGTACTACAATGTAGCTGCAACCTCCAATACGTAGGAAGAACAAAAAGGGCCCTAAAAACCAGAATAAAAGAACATGTACGAAACATTATAAAAGGCTTTCCCAAACACAATGTCTCTAGACACTTTGCGGAAGTACATAACCAAAACCCTTCATCTCTTCAATTTTGGGCGATAGAGAAATACACCAAATCATGGAGAGGTAGCCACAAATTAAGAACCATAAGTCAGAAGGAATCGAAATGGATACATTCCATGCAGACACTGACGCCAGGGGGCCTTAATGTAGAGTTCGACCTGAACTGCTTTTTAAGCAACTTTTAACCACATTATCTTCACCTCTCTCACTAATTTCTCTCACCCCTGCTATTATGATCACGTACTCATTACTAGACCTTGGATGTTAACTAATAATGATTAACCATGACTTTCTGGGATGTTACATATTATGGTTATTGTAATGTATTGCTATCATTTTAACTGACCCATGAGGCCTATTCGCGCCCCACTCTTAATGTTGGTATCATCCAATACTTTTATACAGCATTACAATACTAGAATAAAATAAGCCCTCCCATGGCATTAAAATACCCTCTATGGACTCCAAGTTTAGAGTCTGTACATACGAAGCATAATTTTAACATACTTACTGTTATTTTAATCTAGATAGATATATCTATGGATATTATATTAATATATTATTCTATTATTTTTATCCATTTTAATTCAGCACCAGTTGATTGCCTTATTCCCTATATGAACCACTAGGGATCTGAATATTATTCCCTCTTATTATTACATAGTCTGTTGATATATAATTACTGTCACCACTTTCTATGACCTGGAAGCACTTTAATATGCAGTCATTAAAGCTTGCTATTATCTCTGACATTTACGTATATGAAGAGCTAGTATTTAACTATAGCTCCGTTTACCACCATTAAAATGGCGGCGCCCTGTATTAGACCAATCTACTAAGAATATGGCCGCCGTCATATATGACACATTAAGGATTAGAACGATATGGCTATACACCGATACATAATTTGTGTCACTATTACCTGTAGTCTCCACTATATATTTGCACTTTAGTATACAGACAGTAAAGTATACTGCTATCTTTAGCATTAACCTACATAGATAGCCACTATGACAAATATAGTCCCGTTACTACCACTAATATGGCGGCGCCCTCTAACAGACCAATCTACCAAGAATATGGCCGCCGTGGTCCCGATATATAAACCCCTACAAACATGGCCGCGGTTTATAGGACATATGACCACAACCAAGATGGCCGCCGAACAACTTCCGCTCTATACGTCATATAAACACACAGTGCCTGACCAATCCGGTTCCCCAGATGAAGACACGTGACCGTGTCGTAACGCGTAGGGAGTGGCCGTAGGCATAACCAAGAGAAGGACGCGAGTAGGCGCTGTGGACGCCCCCGGTGAATCTTTCCTATTTTGCCTGTTTTTACTGATTTTATGTACGAGTTTTATCTTATCATATGCTTAATAAACGGTTATTTTCAAACTACTACACTAGTGGAGCCCCCTCCTTTTCTCTTTTCTCCCCCTTGTTTGATATTGCTGGGAGGTACCTAGCGATATAGGGCTGGATTACAGAGGAGTAAGGACAAGGCAGGACCCGACAGCAGGACACCACAATAACCACTAGTAGGGGCAACTTGGAGACCCCAGAAAGGCTCATTTGACCTTATTTAAGGTGAGAGTTCTGGGAGACAAGACTAGGAGCACCCCATATAAATAGATGAATGAATATAAGAAGATATTATCAATTAAGTGAAACCACTATTGGATATCCTATTGGGCTATTTTGATTTTATTTTCTGCACTGAGCTGCACCTAGCCGGACTACACCTTTATTGTATTTTATATATGGACATTTATTTGTATGCCCTCATTCATCTATTTAAATCTGCTTGATCACAAACTTTTTGCACTTGGTACACCTTTGCAGGTCTTAACGCTTTAGGCTACACATTAGTGTTTTTTTCACTTATTTATGTGTTTTTGATTCACGTTTATTGTTTTATTTGCTTTATGTCACGCAGTTTGATATGCACTGTCACTTTTAGAGTCTAGCACTCTTAATTATCCTAGGATTTATTACCATTTTAATATTTAAGCTATTTGGTGTGACACATTTACACATATCTAGGACAATATCCACACTGCATTCTAGATTTTATTCATTATTAATATTGAGGTTCTTTATCAATCACGGTATATTTATATATCACTTCTTTAATCACTCACCTTGGTATTGCACTTATGATTAGTGCCCCCAGAGGAATCTAGTCGGTACTACTGCCTTTCTTTTACCTTGTTTTATTGCTCTTAATTTGCGCGAAGTATTTTATATTTATTCAGTTTGGCTGTACTGCACTGTGTTCTGCTTGACCATAGGTGTCACCTCTGGCAAGCATAAGAACGCAGTCCGGTTGGACGCTTTCGGTGCCAATTTCTCTCGGAACCAACCAGTGAGGGTGTTGTCTCGCTGTGAACTCTGAGAGAGGGCACTTAAGGTACTGGGGTCACGTGCTTCTGGGTTCCAGTCCAGAAGATCTTTCTGTCTGTTTGGTCCTGGTCCTCCTGACCAGCCCTCAGGGGCCCTCATGGCCTGGGGTGCGGATACATCAAATCTCAAGTCTCGGGGCTGGCTAGTCCGAGACACAGTAACTGGAAGGAGGATTCCAAGGTGGTCCGGTGCCGTCTTGTCTTTGGAGAGGCCCAGCAACTGAGAACACAACCAGGGGAGGACTCTTTAGAAAGGACCATGCAAAAAGGCTGGTGCCTCGGTAAGAGCCTGGAAGCCAAGTTGAAAGACACCAAGTGAATCCACACTCATATGGTATCGCCGGACCGGCTGCAAGATACTGGTACCGTATGAGGGTTCTCTAAGTTCAGTTACAACCAAGTCTGTGGCAGAGACTTTTCATTTACAAGTTCTACAACCAAGTCTGTGGCAGAGACTTTGCTCTATCTGAATAAGTTATCGGCTGCTAGATCTGCTGAGAGGAGATTTATCCGTTAGCTGTAATATCCAGTTGTGAATGGCTATTCCCTGGATTCTATAGTGAGAGACATACAGTTTCAAGCAGTTCCAAGAGTACCTGAATTTCCTACCTATGCCCACTATCCTTTATTGAGAGACTGTGTTTTGTCTGCCATTTTTTCAAATAAAAATCCCGAAGCGGATCCAGTGTCCGTTTCTACAGTTCTTTGGGCCACCTACCTCGGGAAACCCCTAGACGCATACAAGGTCAAGAAGGTAACGGTAAGCCTAAATCAAACCAGCAGCTCCTTCAGGGATTAGTGCTCCATTTTCTTTTCAGATGCACCATTCAGCTGCAACACTGATTTATTCATCTTGACAGCAACAGCGTTTGCTCTCATGTTACGTAAATCAGTGACTCCAGCACTGTAGGATAGGAGGTGATTTCACCACCACAGTTAACAAAAAAAAAAGCGGTGCATGTATGCCCATCATTAGAAGTGGGTGGATGCAGGGCGGTATTCTAATGGAGGGCTTACTTACCGATCAATCTCTTTTTTTTCCGCTCAGCCCACAGGCTGCATGAAAAAAAGAACATTACAATATATGCCCAACAAGAACCAGCAACGTACTGGTATGTTGCTGGACTTTGAGTGGTCATACCAGAATGATGCCTGCAGGTTTAGGTATCATCTTGGTATCATTCTTTTCAGCCAGCAGTCGGCTTTCATGTAAAAGCAATGCTAGTGGCTAATTAGCCGCTAGACTGCTTTTACAAGCAGAGGGAGGGAACGTCCCCCAGCCCTCCCACCGTCTTCCATGGTTTTCTCGGGCTCTCCTGTCCCACGGGGAACCTAAGAATGCAGCCAGAATGCTAAGAGGCATGGTGAGTATTTTGCAGGTCTCATTTGTTTTTGAAAATTAAGAAAGAAAAGGAACATATTTTATTTTTATTTTCTTCAGTTTTCAAAACTTTGGGTCAAAAAAGCGAGATCTGAAAAATACTCAACAGGCCTCTCAGCAAATAGCTTGGGGAGTCTACTTTCCAAAATGGGGTCATTTGGGGGGCTTTTGTTCTATCTGGGCATTTCATGGCCTCCGAAACTGTGATAGGTAGTAAGGAGTGAAATCACCATTTTACGCCCTTAGAAAGCCTAAAACGGTGATTGGTTTTCGGGGTCCTGTATGTGGGTAGATTGCCATTATCCCTGTACTAAGGAGAAGCAGCAGAATGCATTTTGGGGTGTAATTTCACATATGCCCATTGCATGTTTGAGCAATATATCATTTAGTGACAACTTTGTGAAAAAAATAAATTTTTTGTCATATTCCTGAAACTTGTGGCAAAATATTAAATATTACATGGACTCAACATGCCTCTCAGCAAATAGCTTGGAGTGTCTACTGTCCAAAATTTGGTCATTTGGGGGGGGGGGGGGGGATGGTCCGGGGGGTGGGGGGTTGTGCTATCTTGGTATATCATGGCCTCCAAATCTGTGATGGGTAGTGAGGAGTGAAATCACCATTTTACACCCTTAGAAAGCCTGAAGGCAGTGATTTGATTTCAGGGTCTCATACACAGCTAGACTGTCAAAAAGTCTCACACGTGGTATCCCCGTACTCAGGAGAAGCAGCAGAATGTATTTTGGGGTGTAACTTCATATATGCCCATGGCATGTTTGAGCAATATATCATTTAGTGACAACTTTGTGTACATTTATTTTTTTTGTAATTTTTCAATTGACTTGTGACAAAAAATAAAATATCCAATATGCTCAACATGCTTCTCAGCAAATCTTTCTGGGGTGAAGTGGTTAAAGTTAAAGGAAAAAAAAAATGAAAAAAAAATTGCATTATTTATCTTCTAGTTTATTTGATCAGGTGATACTTGTTATTTTGTTGAAATGCCAAGCTCACATTGCCAAAGCAGCCATGCTTTGGGCGGTAAAGTGCGCTCCAGTGTGAAAGGGGTCTTAGAAAAGATGTCTCCTCCAGTTGGCATCTCCAGGACAGGAAGTGAAGGGAAATCTCCCAAAGAAGCGTAGTGTTGAATTTTGGACTTGCAAGATTGTTCTTTAGCTAAATATTTTATATTACTATTCTTTTCTCATTGCTCAAGCATTATTGAGACTGGAACAACCAAAACCTTCTTGTAAGTGAGATACGTTAATGGGGGCAGATATGTTAAGGTAGTCTGCAAGACCTCATAAACTGTTTCCCTTAAAGTTTTTAGCAGCATCCCACACCATTGACAGGTCAGTAGATCAATCATTGGCGTTTTATTGTTGAACCATGTATTTTTAATTCAATCAAAAGATCAGTGACCTCCAAAACCTATATAATTGCCAGCTTTTGTCTGCTGGTCTATTGTCAGCTAAAGTTATTTTGAAGCACGATCTGATATGTCTTCCGACAAGTCTGAGTGGTTCAAATTACATATATCAGAGGATCCTTATTACAGTAAATGTCTATTTGTGACATAGATTTATAAGAGGTGGAGAGGCTGGTGTAAGCAGCATTCATCGGATGTGCCCATGTATAGAGTTCTACCAGCATATATGTCATTGACTAATCCGCCAGATATGAGCCATCTCAGGAAGAGGGGAGCAGTCTATTATTCTCAGACTGTGGTACCATATTAAAATCTTCCATAAAGAATGATTTACTAGGCGCATACTGTGCTGCTGTTGAAGTGACAGATTATAATACTTGCATACCAGCATATAGTCACCATCCAACAGTTTGGAATGATTAATGGGTGCTATCCTGGTTGGGAGAGTTGGGGTTAATGCTTTGCCCGCTCTCCTTATGTTTTTGGTGGGTTTTCCTGTCTGGATCCAGCCCACTTGCCTGTGTGATATAAATTGGGACAGTGATCTGGTCCGAGGAGTCCCCTGCAGGAGGCCGGGGAGCTAACAGTGGTTCCTCGGGAGACACCTAGGAGCACAGTTTAGCCTTGAGCGAGAGTCCCGCAGGGGATGGATTCAGAAGAAGAGACCCATTGCAGTAGGAGAGAGTCACCTGCCATGGTGCGCAACAGAGACTTTTAGCTTGGGGTTTGCCGTATAGACACCAGAACTGGGGTATGCCTCCGAAGGACCTACACTTGTGTGAGAGAGCCTGAAATGTACTATGGACACTAAAATGCACATTCACAGGTATGCTAGGACAGCATATCAGCCTATAGTCATAGCTGACGAACTAGGGAAGTATCAAGTCTTGCCTGTTGATCTGAAATATCTGCTTTGCACTTTTATTAAGAAAAGCATTTGAAACTTTGTCCATGCCTGGTCTGAAGTTCCTACAGAGGTGTAAGGTAAGTAATCGGCACACACACATTTAACCAGTGGGTCCTAATACATTGGAGTATGAAGATGTCAGCATGATGTAGAGTAATGTGAACACATAAGTAGTTGCCAAGAGTAACAGAGGTGTAACAAGCAGCCTGTCGGGAACTTGTACCTGTTATAGGTGGCACAGCTTCTAGTAGCGATTGAGATGTTGTCGGCACTCCCTTCACCTGTGGTCTGTCTCCCATAGCAATGGGGGTGGATTGCACCACAGAGGTTTCCCATCCTGTACGGAAGTTCAAAAATCAAGTCAAGTGCATGCATGGAGCCCAAGCAGAGTGCATGGCGGGGTCCACTCCACTACTGGAGTTGTAGTGCAAAACGCTGGACAGGTGGTTATGGACATTGGCTCAGCGTGTTCCTCCAAAATGCAAGTTACTGTACATTGTACAGAAAGTGTACATTGTCACAGGGAATCAAGAGTAACTGGAGAACATTTGCAGTGCAGTTCAAATGGTGTACGTTCATCTCTAAGAGTGAAGGCCCTCCTTAAGGTTGAATATTCATGTACTAGATTTCTGTGATCTTATTTTCCACATGGAAGATCTGATCATTTACCATACGATGGGCCTGCCATGCTGCATTACTGTTTTCGTCATACATGGTTTTTAACGTGTGTTAGCATATTTACTCATTGCATTTATGTTATGCTGTAATCCTTTTTAAAAATAAAGGTATCCTTTTTAAAACTGACTTATTTAGCCACTCTCACCCACCTCATTCAAAGTCCCAATATACCCCCTCTTTGCTACGATATAGGAATGGAAACGTGTGCTCCTGCATGTTTCACTTAAAGTCTCAAATTTTTGCTTATATAAACCAAATTAGGGATGGAGGTCCATGGAGTGTCTATTAGATAGTATGTGACCATGTATAATTGTATACTATATATAAAGGGCAAGGCTTGTCTTCTTTGACACATTTTGTTCAAAGTCTATGCATGACAATCCCCGGTCAAAGATGGAGCCTGTTCAGTCTGCTGTGATCCGGATCTGTGGGGCTGTGTTTTGTTGTCATTACCCAGGAGTTGCGATGCCAGTGAGAGCGCCCCCCTTTGCCTCCCTCCTCATTAGCATCTGCTGTTGCCGGGGACCTGGGCGTGCTGGTCTCTCCTGGCATTGGCGCCACACTTCCACATCAAGCGCATGACGTCATTTGGCATCCCGGCACTGGTGTTTGTGTTTCCCCATCAGCTTCAACACAGATAGGAATATGCCTAGCTTGATGGGCGGCGGCAGCCCCTCTGGCAGGTATGCTCCCTTTCCTAATTGTTGCACCTGTGTGACGCTGGTAGGAGCCCACTGATCACTCTGTGCACATATAGTGTTCCCATTCACTGTCAGCCTTTCCATCAGACAGCTCTTCCTGTCTCTCACTGCACTTCCCTGGACCACTTAAAAATATACATTTTTTACCACTACATCAGGTAGTGATTTGTTCACCTGTTCAACACCTATGTCCCTTTAGTATTTAGTTGTCATTTTTCACACCTTTTTTCTTTTTTCCCCATTTCCTTTCATGAGGTTTTTTTTAACCCACATCTTTACTCAGGCTATAGTCCCTCTAGCCCATTTATTATATCACACGCATATGCTTTATTTGGATTGTGGTGTTGGGTTTCTATTATATTACATTTCATTAGTGGTGCACTATAATATGTATTTACAATGCACCTATTGTAATTAATTTCTAAAATTTGAACCCACAGCTACCACCGATTGGTTATGTGTTTCTCATCTGTGTTGGGGTCATGGTATGCACCCAGTCTTTTCAATGCTGTGTTCCGACCTCAGCTACCTGGAATGATGCCTTTTGGCTGCCCTCCCTGTCTGGACGCACAGACTCAGACTCTACAGGCTTGTAAGTATCCATAAGGATGAGTTTAGATCTCTCTCCCTATATGTATATACTTCTCCCACATATGGTTTCAACCATGGTACATATTGACTTATTCATGTTTCGCTGTAGACCCAAGTGCACCTGCCCCTGAAGAGTATAATATTATATACACGAAACGCGTCGGGATTACTGGATGCACCTATTCTGTAGATGATTTATTGATTCTAATATACTGTATGTACTAGATTTCTGTAATCTTATTTTCTTTCCACAGGGAAGATCTTATCATTTACCATACTATGGGCCTGCCCTGCTGCATTACTGTTTTCACCATACATGGTTTTTAACATGTGATTGCATATTTACTCATTGCTTTTATGTTATGCTGTGATGCTTTTTGATGATAAAGGTATCCTTTTTAAAACCGACTTATCATTTAGCCACTCTCACCCACCTCATTCAAAGTCCCAAAATCCCCCCTCTTTGCTACAATATAGGGATGGAGACATGTGTTCCCGCATATTTCATCTTATATAAACCATTCTTATGGGCAGGTCTATGCATTCCATAATCTGTCATTTCAAAGAACTAGTATTTTTTCCATACATATCAGCAAAATCCTTTGTCAGATTTGTCCTTTTATCCACTCTGATATCCCATAAATAGTCACGCAGCCTATCACTAAGGGGTTGATCTACTAAAGGCAAATAGACTGTGCACTTTGCAAGTGCAGTTGCATTCAGCAAGTTCAGTTGCTCCAGAGCTTAATAAATGAGGGGAGCTCTAATGACTTCCATCATCCAATCATGTTCAAACAAAAATGCTTTTTTTTTCCTTGCATGCAATTGCCTATTTTTTGCAAAGTGAAGCTCATTTACTAAGCTCTGGAGCAACTGTACTTGCAGAGTGCAACAGCCTATTTGACTTTCTTCCACTCAACATGTCATGGTGGACCACTGACCAGCAACCACATCACCAACCAGGTGGTGTGCCTTATGGCCATCTGCAGAAGATACAATCAACTAGGGAAACTGTTTCAAAAGTGAGTACTTACAAGAATAGTGCCCACTACAACTTCTGAGACCCTTAGGCAGGGCTTTTTTTCAGTTTTGGAACCTCTGGCTCAGGCCCTCTGCTCCCTGTTGACCACTATTACTTGAAAACACAAAAGTCTGGCTTCTATGTTTACAAATGACAGCTTGTTCCCCAACTGCTCCCACAGATCAGATCTCCTAAGTGAAAGATGGGGACAAGGGAGATGCAGGTACTGGGGGTGCAGTGCAAATGCCAATGTAGCACCCTCTATCAGTAGGTAGGTGCTAGTAAGGTATTTTTACTAAGTTATTCCAGCACAGGCAAATTTAGGCAGGCTTATGCTGCATGCTAGGCCTGTCTTTTTTGATCTGGGGACTCGGAGTGGTCAGAGTAGCTATGGACGTTACCACCTGTGCTCTAGCTCTGGGGCGCCTCCCCCTGTTTCCAGAGAGAAGATTCTGGAAATGGGGCTGGGCCTGGAACTGGAGTGGCAGGCAGCTTGTGTGTGAGTCCTGACCAATCCCCAACCAAGATTGGCAGGGAGCAGGCCTCATATATAAGCTGAGGTGATTCTCCACAGGGGTCAGAGTCGGCTGGGTGAAGTGAGGAATGGCATGTTACTCAGTCCCAGTAGGCCATCCCCATCTGGGGGGGGAGTGCGCCAATGGCAGGAGAGGCCTGGGGAGAGATGTGAGGGAACTCTGCCACCACACGGTCAGATGGCAGGGAACTCCTGGAGCAGAGGGGCAGGTGAAACTGGCGGTACGCATGGTCCAGTCAAAGTTCCTCATCAAGGACTCAGGGCTGTTGGAAGGTCGTGAGTGTTACCACAGTGGGGCTGGAGGTGCCAAAGGCTGAAGTGCCAAGGAGACTGTGAAGGGAACTCTGCTAGTACACGGTCACTAGTGGAGTCTTCATCAAACACACGGTGGATGATGGGGAGTCCTGAATCAGAAAATAAACTGTGGGGATCTGTGTCAAGTCGGTGTAGCCTGCGGGCTCATGATTTGCAAGTTGGGCTGGCTGGGAACAGTAGTCCATATTTCCTAGAAGATATGCTTTTAACCCACTAGGCCTCCGGGGAGAGGTTCTGCAGGCCTCAGGCCTAGTGGCAGCGAGCAACAAGAGTCGCAGTAGGGAGGCTTATTCAGAGTGGGCCCGAAGAGGATGTGTCATGCTTCAATTAGTAACTTCAAGTTTGTGCAGGAGCTACCAAGTTACAGGAGGGAAACAAGTTATGTGCAGGAGGTGAAAGAGAGCTAAGAACATTGCTTTTACACGGTCATTAGTGATGTCTCAGCCACCACATGGTTGGATGGCAGGGAACTCTTAGATGGAATAGTCTGCGGGGGTTGAGCTGCAGGGGATCAACAGTCTTCATGGAGATGCAGGGGAGATTTGTACCTAATGTACTATGCACATTCTAGCTTCTGGCTCTAAATTTATTCAAAGTGTAATAAAATCTTTAAATATGATGACAACACCAGTCGTGGGTATAGAAGGTAGAGTTGGAAATGTCAGACCTTGACTTTCCGCCAGGGAACAGAGTGGTAGTCTGATGTAAAGGTGCACAACAGCAAGGAAAATTGCAATCGGAGTCATTTGATGAGGTCTTTATAGACCTAAGGTGTAGTTTCTGCCGTGATGTCATCATGCTTACGGGGGGGTTTGCTGTCCCAGTTGGCTCTCTGCAGGAGCGTCGGCAGTGTGGATTGTGTACATGATCCATTGGTGTATTTTCAGCTATCTACTCTGCTCTATTATGCAAGTGCGATTTCTTTTACCTTTTAATAAACAAGTAGTTTTGATAAGCACTATGAGTTTTCCCTTAGTGGTGAAGTGGAAGGAGGAGTGTTAACCCCTTAAGTTCCTAGTGCTACCAAAGTGATAAAGCTGTTGATCAGGGGGGAGGAGCAGTGGAGGAATATTAACCCTTTGGGTGTCCCTTGTGTTTGATGATCTCCTGTAATTAAGGGGTCTTCTACTCCAAGTGAGCCCATGCTGGTGCTCACGTGTCCATTGTAGATGCTTTTGGCTGTGGACA
>CM053036.1:138595653-138623809 GCA_028564925.1 Lithobates sylvaticus | reverse complement strand
ATTGCTCACATTCCGACGATCGCGGCGATACCTCACATGTGTGATTTGAACATCGTTTACATTTTATTTGCTGCGCGAGCACACGGATGGGGGCGCTTTAAAGTAATTAATTTTTTTCTTTTTTATTACATTTTTT
Source organism: Lithobates sylvaticus (assembly GCA_028564925.1). Lineage (NCBI taxonomy): Eukaryota > Metazoa > Chordata > Amphibia > Anura > Ranidae > Lithobates > Lithobates sylvaticus. The sequence continues at coordinate 138,623,673 of CM053036.1, read as the reverse complement.
AACAATGTCCCTTTAAAAAAAAAAAAATCTGATCACTTGTATTGCTGTCAAGGAATTTAAACATCCCTTGTGACAGAAATAGGCAGTGACAGGTACTCTTTGTGGAGGGATCGGGGGGGTTTAAAAGACCAAAAATCCCTCCTTTGCACTTCAAAGTATTCAGATCGCCAAAATCTGCGATTCTGAACACCGTCATTTTTTTAAATCGGTGCCTTTGGCAGCCGAGTAAACCGGAAGTGACGTTGCTTCCAGAATTTTATTATGGAGACCAGATCAAAGCCGAATCCGGCTTCATTCAGGTGACAGCCTGGCTGGCGGACGTGCCGGATAGTGGCTCGGGGCTCCCAGTGGGACAGGAGGCCCGAGAAGAGAGGTGGACAGCGGCGGGAGGGGAGGATGGACATCCCCTCCTGCTGCCTGTGATAACCGCTGAGCGGCTGCTGAGCTGCATCAGCCGTTATCACCAGATAGCCGACCGCCCGCTCTGAAAAACAGTACCAGCTGCAGGCTATACCCCGATACATCCACTTCCTCCTACTGATGTACCGGTACGGTGGTTTGTGTGAAGTGGTTAATCTGGATTGAGATCTCTGCACTTTGAGGAGTGTCTCTTTTGTCCCTTTATGTGATTGATTGAGCTTTGGAGAAGGTGTCTGTTTTGGCTGGACAGAGCATTCTGATATTGGGGACCTTACTTGATTGCTGCCCATTGCGTGTTTGACCTTTGTAATGTGGGTCTGGGAGTGGATGGTAAGAGGCAGTGTGATTGGGTGTCGATGGTGGTTTCCTCACATATGTGCTATTTAGCTGCACTCTCGTGTCAGAAGTTTTTTTGGACATCTCCTGTGGACTTTTTATGATGCTTAGTTTTGATATTTAGCGCTGCACCTCTAACTTGTAAGCATTATTACCTCTGTCCAGTTAGCAGGAAGCTGACCCTAAAAAGTAGTACAACTAAACCTAGAAGTAGATCTATTCCTGTATGTACATTGTGCGTCGCTGTGCAAATATGCTAGAAAACATCTGCAACCAATTCTGGAGACTTCAGCTGTATGAAATGAATCACACAGTGGCTTAAAGCTGGCCATACTTGGATTGAAATTCAGCCGGTTCAGCAGGGACTGGTCAAGATTCAATCCATGTATGGGCAGGCTGATTGTACCCAAGTTAATTCATCAATGGACTTGGATACAAACAGCCTGTTGAATTATTTACATGCGATCACTGCCTGCCTTTACATCTGCAAGCAGTAATCATTGCGTTCTACTGACCAGGAAGGCCCCCTGCGCCCCCTGCAGGCAGAAAATGAAAGAGCTGTGGGAGGCATTCCCTGACTGTGTTGATGGGGGAATCGATCAGTTTTCTTTCCTTCCACCCCTGGTGGAATAAAACAAAATCAAATCATTTATGGGCTGCTTAATAGAGCTCAAAAAGCTTAAGTAGTAAAAGTCTCCTTGATTGAATTTCCACTTCCATTGTATCTTGTGCTTCTCTCCACAAAAATGAATGTTTGACTGCAAAAATGACTGTACAAGGTTTGCAGCAGTCTGGCCACTATAGTCCTTGAATGGTATAACATGCTAGTGGGTAAGTCAACCTCACAGCACCTACACATGATAAAGATATAAATACATTAACCGATTACCAATAGTGATGATAGAATGGCTTTCAGAGGAGTAGGTCCGATGTTGGCTGTACATAACGGTGCCGCTAATGGAGCCTGTATTCCTGTACAGTTATCACAGACCAAACAAAGGTTGTTTATCCGCTCCTAAAATGTAAATGCTCATTATTGTCATCAACTAATTTCCTGCCCTGAAGGAAGTTGCTGGGTGATTTAGAGAAGCCTCCTCTCAGGTGCCGCTATCATACAGCAGCAGAGACCTGCAGAGAGATTGCTAGAAATCCATCTCAGGCCCCCAGGCTCTGCCTGCAGTTATCTCAAACAATACCAGACACTGTCTGCTAGGCTTTTCTCTATAAAAACATCATAAACCACTTCATCCCACACGGCCTAAACAGCATTTTTGTGTATGCAATCCTCTTTGCTTTTTCTGTGATAAAATTGAGCAAGAATCCATTTTACAAAACTTGTCAAAGAATTAGCTACATTATTGTAAAAATGGATTCTGATCCCCAACAATCCCCAACAATCAGGTGGATTGATTATTTGGTCTTAAATCTCAAGTCCATTCAGAACTCATATCTCATAGATCTTTACGGCAACCGGACAGTGGCTAAGTGGTTAGGGCTGCCGGCGGCCGCCTAGCAGAACCAGGGTTGTCGGTTCAAATCTCAACCACAGCACTATCTGCCTGGAGTTTGCATGTTCTCCCTGTGCTTGTGTGGGTTTCCTCCCACACTCCAAAGACATGCTGGTAGGTTAATTGGCTCCTATCCAAATTGGTTCTAGTATGGGTATGTATGAATGTGTGTTAGAGACCTTAGATTGTAAGCTCCTTGAGGGCAGGGACTGATGTAAATATACAATATACACTATATTACAAAAAGGATGGGCCAACTCAATATTGAATCCTACGGACTAAGACTGGGATGCCATTAAAGGTTATGTGCGTGTAAAGGCAGGTGTCCCAATACTTTTGGTAATATAGTGTATGTGTACAGCGCTGCATAAATTGATGGCGCTATGCAAGTACCTGTAATAAATAAATAATAAAAATAGACTGTGCTCCCATCTCCACCAACCCTTACTGCCTAGTTCTCTAGCTATTTTACGTTATCCAGATTGCGATTGAAAAGAAGAGACATTTCGTTTTTTTAAAAATCTTAGGTTCAAGCCGTATTAAGGTCAAAACCAAAAATGTAATATATTGCAGCTTACCATGCCTTAGATGTGGTAGCATACATTTTCTTTTTCTTAATCTTTTCTTTTTTCTAGGCTTTTTTATCCTGGGGATTAGTCCTGTATTACAGTGTCCCCACTCTGGATGAATGAAAAACAGAGCCACCTTCGGACAGCAGCATTGTTAATCTGGTGGGAGGGGAGTATTAGATGTACTAGCAGATTTGGAAACACTAACAATTGGAGCCAAACTCTAGCTTACACTGCAGTTACACAAGCAGTCACAGTAACTTTTTTTCTCTTGGAATAAAGGTTTTACATGAATAAATAAAAACTGTTTGGCCTTACAGGACCTCTCTCTATGAAATCATACAGCTGTTCTATTTCCAGTACACTGCTATGCCACTCCGGGGGGAGCGTCCCGGGGTGGGTGTCTATGGTTGTGGATGGGCAGCTGGTGGACTAGTTCACCCCATGCCACCTTCCTTACCTACTACCTCCCTCACTTCACTACCTCTAATCCTTTTTGCCCCCTGTCTTCCCCTCCTTACCTGCTGTATGTTTTTTTTTCTCCCCTCCCCCTCTTCTTTTTTCTGTCTTTTCTTTCTCTGTGCATTACTTTTTCTTTGGTTCCTTCTGTTTTTTCGAACACTTTATAAGATTTTGTTACATATAAGGTATAGTTTTTATTCTGGTTATACTTTGTCCAAGTACCGGAATTTGTATCTGGGATCTACTTTGAGTGTGGGAATGTATACTCGTACCGTTGTGTAGTAATACCTGCCTATTACTGATGTTCTTTTTTTAATGGATGTAACAACTCACTGTTTGAAATGTACTTGGCTTATTTTCTTCACCAAAATTTTTTTTATCATAGTAAGCACCACTGCCAGTGGTAAATGTTTTGTCTAAACATGCTTAACTGATACGTTTGAAGGAAAGCTTGTTCTGTTGAAAAACAACAGACTTACTGGTCACATTACCAGGTGAAAATAAAGAAAAAAAAAGCATAAAAAATAAAACCAATACAGCCATCACATTTAGGAATAGGTAAGTTGCAATATAATAACTATTTGCTTTTGGGTTCTGTGACAGACCCAACTGGGACAGGGGCTTTTGGAGGGGACTAAGGGCAAGCCTCCTACCCACTGATTATGGCCCATGAAGAAAGCAGCTCATTCTTCAATGATGGATAACAACGTGATTAACGCTGAGAGTGAGGCTTGGATTCATTCTCTGAAGAAGGACAATAAAGCTTCCCTTTCTGGAGTGGATGGAAAGGTGTAATATTAATCTTGTACAAGTTAATAGTCAGAGGGAATATGGTGGCCCTTCCTGCCAACTGGGTTGGAGAAGCTCCTTCACTTGGGAAATATTTATCAACAATATCCCTCAAGAAATCTATGAAGATAAATTAATTCCACATTTTCAGACTACTGGAAATTGTATGCGTTTGTCTCGTAGACTGTTGTAGACTTTTTCCACACAGTCTGAGGTGGGGTGAGATCACTATTTGTTATATGTGTCATTGTCCCATTGTGTGCCTTCTAGGTGTGCATCCCCATTGTTAATTGAGTCATCTATCGTTTCTATCTGTCTGATCATCTCTTGGAGAGGTGATTAATATAGTGACCACTGTACCTTGTTATCGAACCATTGTGGAATGTTATGTGTTTTATGCTTATAATGTGTAATGAACTCTGTGTATCCAGGGTGGTGGGCTGGGTGCTGAACGAACTGGGCACCTAGGTGTATTTAAGTTACATGTTGTTTAATTAGTTCATATTAATTAGACTGATGTTTATGTTGGCTGTTCCCTAGCTATGTTAATTATCTTACTGTTTGCAGAACATGATCAAGCTCTTTTTGTGTGGTATATAAATTCTGTTTCTGTGTGAGTATACAATAAAGAGTTCCAGTTTGCATCTAAGCTAGTGCCGTTTAGTTTTGGGTACCATATTCAGGTATAATACCTGGTTCCTGGGTCCTGACTGGAGGAACCTATATCTTGATGGAAGCACCCAAGCTGGGTGCTGGATGGTTCCGTCACAGGTTAAATGCCGATTTAGAAAAACAGTGGACCGGTGCATGTTGCCTACATTTTTTTACATTTTCCCATGTTGTGACCCGTGTAATGTTTCAAGGAAACTGATTACTTCCTGGAAGTGTCAAATTCTTGCCTTGGGATCTAGGACAAAGTCATATTTTATTATCTGTACACCCATAGCTGAAGTAGAGTCGTTAGTGCATAATAACTGTAAACAAAGCAAATGTAGGTTGCAATTAGGGATGAGCCGAACACCCCCATTTGGTTCCCACCAGAACATGCGAACAGGCAAAAAATTTGTTCAAACACGTGAACACCATTAAAGTCTATGGGACACGAACATGAATAATCAAAAGTGCTAATTTCATTTTAAAGGCTTATGCATGGTATTGTCATAAAAATGTTTTTTTCGGGAGCAGTGATTTTATTAATGCTTAAAGTGAAACAATAAAAGTGTAATATTCCTTTAAATTTCGTACCTTGGCGGTGCCTATAGTATGCCTGTAAAGGGGCGCATGTTTCCCATGTTTAGAACAGTCTGAAAGCAAAATGACATTTCTAAAGGAAAAAAGTAATTTAAAAATACTCGTAGCTACAATGAATTGTCGGTCCGCAATAAACATAAAAGTTAATTGATAAAAATGGCATGGGGATATTAAAAGGAACCCCGCACCAAAATTTAAAAAAAAAAGGGCGTGGGGTCCCTCCAAAAATCTATACCAGACCCTTATCCGAGCATGCAACCTGGCCGGCCACAGGAAAAGAATGGGGGACGAGAGAGCGCCTGGGTGGCCCCACCCTCCGTTATTTAAGAAATGTTAGAGGAATCGAAGTGTCACACGGCTGAAGACTCCCACTGAGGCGGATCGTGCGGACGGAGCGGAGAAGAAGCCGGAGCAAGATGCGGGACGAGGAGAGCTGAGGAAGAAGACAAATGAAGATGGAGAAGAAGAAGTTGGAGGAACAAGAAGAACACCGAAGGAAGACCAGAAGAAAGAAGATGAAAGAAGAAGAAATTAAAAAAGGACTCATGTTTTTTAACCTTTTTGTCACTTTGTAAAATGGTAGGGATACATTTGTACCCCATTACCAATTCACAGGGGGGGGGTGGGATCTGGGGGTCCCCTTGTTAAAGGGGGCTTCCAGATTCCGATAAGCCGCCCGCCCGCAGACCCCCACTACCACCGCGCAAGGGTTGTGGGGATGAGGCCCTTCTACCCATCAACATGGGGACGAGGTGCTTTGGGGCTCCCAATGTTGAGGGCATGTGGCTTGGTATGGTTTATGAGGGGGGGCGCTCTCTCGTCCCCCCCTCTTTTCCTGTTGCCTGCCAGGTTGCATGCTCAGATAAGGGTCTGGTATGGATTTTTGGGGGACCCCACGCCGTTTTTTTTTAATTTTGGTGCGGGTTCCACTTAAAATCCATACCAGACCTGAAGGGTCTGGTGTGGATTTTGAGGGGGACCCCACGCCATTTTTTTTTTAAATTTTGGCACGGGGTTCCCCTGTGGGGAAATCTCCATGCCGTTTTTATCAATGAACTTTTATGTGTATTGCGGACCGACAATTCATTGTAGCCGCGAGTAGTTTTAAATAACTTTTTTTCCTTTAGAAATTTAATTTTGCTGTCAGACTGTTCTAAACACGGGAAACATGCACCCCTTTACAGGCATACTATAGACACCCCCCAGGGTATGAAATTTAAAGGAATATTACACTTCTATTGTCTCACTTTATTAAAATCACTGCTCCTGAAAAAACAGGAGTTTTTAAAACTTTTTTTTTGCATTGATACATGTCCCCTGGGGCAGGACCCAGGTCCCCAAACACTTTTTATGACATTACCATGCATATAAGCCTTTAAAATTAGCACTTTTGATTTCTCCCATAGACTTTTAAAGGGTGTTCCGCAACTTTAGAATTTGCCGCGAACACCCAAAATTGTTCGCTGTTCGGCGAACAGCCAATGTTCGAGTCGAACATGAGTTCGACTCAAACATAACGCTCATCCCTGGTTGCAATATTTGCAGATTGGTGAAGGTGTCACTGCTGACATTATTTAGTGCTCTGCTGTATACAAGTTCCTGCTTTCAGCATCTCTGCCCTGTCATCGGATAAATAGGAGGCCTTTTAGTGTGCTTCAAACATAAATTAATGATAGCAGGGGAATACTACAAACAATCACTGAGTGACAGCTTAGAGTTTGCCTGCGGCTGCTGATGTCACGTCCAAGATGGCAGCGCCCAACAACAGTTTCATGTCTGTTTAATATCATAATATCATCAATAACTACATGACGATTACCGTAAATACACAAAACAATGTGATTTGACATATACTCTTATGGCAAACTTACCACTAATATTAATAGTATGGGGTCTCTTTAAAGCAAACCTGTCAGTGAAAAAAATATATACTTGCAGCACACGTGAAATACAGGTTCCCTCTGAAGGGTGTATTTGTGGTTAATTTGATTAATTCATTCAGGAAATGCATTACTAGAATGGATTAGCATATTTAGATATATGCCTCCTTATTTCCCAATAGGAATCTTTCTGGCCTGCCCAACTGCAGGCTTGGTAGAAAGTCACAGGAGGCCAAGTTACCAGTGACCACAAGGATTTGCAAAATGCAACAGCTGGGCGCAAAGAGTCAAATAGGAATACAATTTAAAGGGGTAGTAAAGTCTCAGGGTTTTTCACCTTAATGAAGTAAGGTGAAAAACCTCCTGCGCTGCAGCTGCCCCCTCCCCCCTTTTACTCACCTGAACCCAAACGTTCCAGTGATGGGGACGAGCACAGCAGCTCCAGCTGCTGTCTTGGGTCCTCATTGGCTCCCACTGCTGTCAATCAAACCCAGTGACACGGGAGACGGGGGAGCAGGGCTGAGTCCTGTCAATGGACGCAGCAGCAGAACTCGGAAGACTGGGCCAAGAGTGCCCCCATGGAATGCTGCTTTCTGTGGGGGCACTCAATGCAGGAAGGAGCCAGAAGCGCCGCTGAGGGAACCCAGAAGAGGAGGATCGGGGCCACTCTGTACATAACCCATGCACAGAGGAGGTAAATATAACATGTTTGTTGTTTTAAACCAAAAAAAAAAAAAACTCCAAACCTTTACTATCACTTTAAGGTAGTGTAAAGATAAGGTATGCTCTCTGTTTATGTGAATAGAAAATGTTTAAACCCAACCACATTATAGCAGTCATATCAAACCGGGTACATCCTTTATATAGTTCCACACAAATGTAATTCAATTCATTTTTACTTCCTCTAAGCTATATTTTCAAGGTGTAATATAGAAAAGCAGTACCTCTCGATCCAATGGTTGTCTCAGCCAGACTACACCACTCTCACTTTGCACAGCAAAAAACTTTTGGGCTTCATCACCTACAATTCCAAACACCAGGGCATTTCCATCAGGGTCACGGGCAAGCAGCTGTGTTATTGATGATCCTGAAAGAGAATGTTGCGGATAATTAATCTTCAGATCATATGTAGAAGGCAACAGTGAATTCATACATCTACATTTGAAGAAAAGTGTGGTTTAATTTACAATTACACCTGTATTTTACACAAGTGTTTGTTTTACTGGGTTCCCTACTATTGCAGCTTTTGTTGTGCTATGGGACATGGTGTGCTTTTAGACCCCCGTTCAAATAGGGGGGATTTGTAATCGCAGGCATTCCCGATCACAACGAAATGAACAGTGCACATTTGTGTGCCATTCATCTTTAATATAACCCCTAACATGCCGCGATTGTCATGCAGCAAAACTTAAGTGTAAAATCGCTTATGGCTCAGGGCCAAAATTCCATCCCTGAGCTTCTTTGGAGCAACATTTGTGCTTAGGGCAACTCATCCAAGTGAAAGGGCTGCCCTATGGGCGACACGCATTTCCACATACTGTGTACACGGCGTTAATGCCTATATAAAGAATGACACAGGTTTGTGAAATACAAGAGTTAAACACAATCCTCTGGCAGGTAACCAGTATACTGTGTACTGTATGTATTTCAGCATTGTATTTTGTTGGTTGCCTGGAGTTTTACCTCATCGGGCATCAGAACTTATAGGGGTTGATTTATTAAAGACAAATAGTCTGTGAATTTTGCAAGTGTCATTTCACTAATTTTCCCCAGAGCTTAGTGAACATGGTGAAGCTCTGTTGATTTCTATTATCCAATGATGTGCAGACAAAAAAAAACATTGTTTTTTCTTTTCCTTGCATCATTCTTTATAAAATGAAGCTGCACCACATTCACTAAGCTCTGGGGGAAAATAAGTGCAACTGCACTTGCAAAGTGAACAGACTATTCACCTTTAGTAAATAAACCTCAGAGTATATAGCAAAGAATGGGGAAAAGTTTAGCTGCTGCCCCTTCAACTCCAATATGGTCAGAATGGAAGACAAGATATTAAGATTTTCTCACCAGTAATAATCATATAGAGTAACAATCATATGACTTAGTAAGAACAAACACAAAGGATCAAAAACTATCAAATACAGTCAGTTTGGAGTTTAAGGCCGAGTTCACACTAGTGAGAATTGGATGCTGGTGCTCATATGTGAACCCAGCCTAAGGAGAAGCACAGCCAAAGCTCGTTTGGCTGTACTTCTCTTGTGGATCACAGGAGTGCAGTTCGTTCTGCATACCTGTGACCTGTTTTCAGCAGACAGTGGGCTGACGTCACAGAGCTGGTCCAGACGAAAAAAAAAAAAATGGGATCCGCTCACATGCCTGGACTGGCACCTGGCTCAGCCTCTGGGAGCCCTAAGAACCAAGCGATCGGCAGTGCTTCATCGCTCGGTTCTCAGTCTTAGAGCCGGCGGAGGACAGATGCAGCATCCGTCCACCTGGGTAAGTATGATTCTGGAAAAAACACAAACCCTAAACTTCTCTTTTACTGTAAGTGATACACGTTACTGGCTTACTTAAAGCTGATCTCAAATCTCCAAGCTGGACCAAACAAACAATTTCACTAATAGGTCCGCTTGCTGGGCATGCTGCATTAACTGTATGTAGCCTCAGCTACATAGAGTACACAGCACTGTTCTCTGGCAGTAAGATTTCACTGCTGGAACAAAATACAGCAGGATGAGCACTGCTCAGTCAATAACAGGACACTTTGGACTATGAATGAAAACAAAGCTTCCTCTGATTGGTTCAAGCAAAGGTCCCTTCCACCTCAGCCAATCAGAGGAAGCCTTGTATTCATTCATAGTGGTCCTTATGCCACTGCTAGAACACAACGCTGTATACAATATGCTAAGGCTACATTCAGTTAATACAGTACACCCAGCAATCACACCTGTAAAGCCCCATACACACGGTCGGACTTTTTCATGGATTCTGTCCGATCGGACAAGGTTGTTGAAAAATCAGACCGTGTGTATGCACCATCGGACAGTGTTCGTCGGTTTGTCCGACGGACAAAGTCTTATCTCCTGCTGGAAATCTTTGCCGTCAACACGGTCCGATCACACCAAATCCGAGCGTGTGTACGCTTGTCCGACGGACAAAGTGCTACGCATGCTCAGAAGAAATTCTGTGACGGAAGCGCTCGGTCAGGTAAAACTACCTTTCCTAATCGACACAGCACATTCGTCACGCTGCAATGTTAAAATGTCTTTAATGCAGCGCATTCTCTTTTTCTTTACAATGCAACAAGAATGACATCTTTTAGCTGCTCCTATTCACCCGCACTTCTCACAAACTTACTTCTTTATTACTTTGCAGCATTTATACACTACATGTTTATTTTGACTCTGAACGGAAAAGAATCTTTGTTATTTTTTTACCATGATTTGTCTTTTTTTTTTTTTTTTGGGGGGAATACATATTTGAATGTTTTTTTTTTTTTTTTTTTGGAGGGGGGTTGTGTGTCTCAAATTACCAAAAACACATTATTAACATTTGTATTTCTTGCTTAAATTTACTAGGAGGTTGTTTGTTGTTGGTGCCCCTTGTTAATTCTACTTTAGGATTAGTGAAATGTACCTGCTTACTCAAAGAAAAACTGTCATTGTAGCAAAGTAAAACACAATAGTCAATGATTATTTCAAATCAAAAAAACCTTTATTTAGGTCACACCAACAAACCAAAGAGGAACGCAGCCATGGTGAAACTTGGGGAATTTGCAAAGTCTTGGCCCCCCACGGCAACCATCATTGTTCAAGCGTAGAAAATTGGGGGCCTGAGGAGTACGTATATTAAGGGGAGTGCAATCTGGTCGTGAAGTCCAAAGTATCCGGAACTGCAGCAGATGCCATCTAGGTCCCCAGGCTCTGGTACTACAAGAGGCTCCATCTTCTCTCAGACCAGACTGATTCCAGGTCGTCACTCTCAGGTCTTCCTTCCACGCTTCCTTGCACGCTGTGGCTGTCGTGCTGGTGGGGTGGCAGAGGAGGAGGAGGAGGAGGCGGAGCATGGTAGCTATGGCAAACATGTGTGACTGGGGTCATCTCCCCAGCCCTACCCTTATTTAGGACATGGAGGATGAGCCCCTCACACATGTTGCGTTGCCTCACCTCCATACCCATCATTTTTGTGACAACCACCGAGCCAAAGGTCTCCTCGTCGGCGGGTGTGGCATGTAGGGAGTCTGAAGCCTCTCTGATCATGCGGAGCGCTGACTGTGCCGCATAACCCCCCCTTCTCGCCCTTTTGTACGGAAGGCGGAGGGGAGGGGTTTGGGTGTCAGTCAGGCTCCGCGGCCTAGCCCCCTCTTGGCTGCCACTACCCAGCTGGTGGCTGCCACTAACCCCTGCCTCCTCCTGACTGCCACCTTCCACAGCCACCTCCTGGCTGAGGTCTTCCTGTGTATGAAAAAGGGACATAGTTTCAGTTATTTGTTCATCAAACACACACAATTCTCATCTAGTGACTGTTGCAAAATGTTTACAAATAGAAAACCATACAATTCTCAGCCCAGCAGTTTAGATTCTGGCCCCAAATGTCTCCAACACCACTGTCTGTTGATATGTCAAACACGTTAGGAACTAAGCAATTGGCGATCCTGAATTAAGTGAACATCATTCATTATTCCCCTAAATGGTAACAAAACTACTATACCTGGAACAAGCTGGGCTCCTCCACCTCTTCCAGACTGGAAGGCCCAGGTTGCTCCTCGGAAGCCTCATCAGGGGTGGGCTGTGCGCAAGGAAGCGTGGAAGGAGGAGTTGAGGTTGGCTCCGTGACATCAGCCTGGTCCTTCAGAAAATGGAGACTCTGATAGTACCAGAGCTTGGGGACATAGACCTCATCTGCTGAAGTTGCAGTTTCCTCAGACTTCACGACCTTCTTCCTCTCCCTGATATACGCACTCCTCAGGCTGCCAATTTTCTTTCTTATATCATCAACAGTTGCCGTGGGGAACCTTGGCTTGACAAATTCCACAAGTTCCTCCAGGGCTGCGTGCCTCTTTGGTTTGTTGGTGTAATGTGGGTGTTTACCCTGCCATAAAATGGGAAATTCCCTGTATTTGGCAATGAAGAGGGGGAGAAAACTCATGTCGTTGAATCCCTGCATAATCTCTGCAAGACACAACACCACCCTCTCAATTATGTCAGTCTAAACTCTCCTAATCTTCTCCATAAAGAAGCCTCAAGTTCAAATCAGTCTAGGCTAGTTATGTACCAACGTCAAATTGTACCTTCGTTTGTAGCGATCGTCTCGTGTGAGTTTTCTCTCCCCTCGTCTCCCAGATCGTGGCTACGACACAGGCGTGTGACGTTTTATATACAGTGCGCATGCGTCAAACTCCGTCCGCCCCTGACGATCTTTCTCGTTTATTCCCCACCCCTTCTCTTTACGGCGCAGTGGGGAGAGCACATGGCGGGGACACAGCAGGTGCGCCACAAATATCCCACCAACGAGGAGGAGGACGAGGAAAGTCCGGAGGCAGAAACGTCCCGATCCCGGAGCCTGAAATTCAAGGCCTCCAATATGTCATTTGGAGAAATGTTGGAGATGGTGGACATATTAAAGAGGAGCGACTATGATGGGAAGTATGGGCCTTACCTCAACCCCAATGTCCGCAAGGCCAAGATCATGTCTAAAGTTGTGAGAAGGCTGTACAATCAGTTTGGGGTACAACGATCCAAGGAGCAACTGAGGAAACGCTGGTCAGACCTGAAACTGAGGGAGGCCGATCAGTACAGAAAGATCAAGCGAATTCTTCTAAAAAGTAAGTAGTTGTGTTTTGTGTTTGATTTCTTGCTTGCATACTGCTCCATTGTGGTTTGATTTTTACAAAGTTGTACATTCCAAAATGGCCACTTTCAGGTTCGTCTGTGCATTCGATCGTACTCAGCCTCGATCTTTCTGCCACTGTCATGGTCGTGTGTGTGTCCATTCGATCGTACGCAACCTCGATCGTTCGGCCACTTATAATACGATGTTTGGTGTTTTTTTGGGGGAAAGGAAGTTTGTTCTCACTAGAAATGTCATCAAGAATGTAAAGCCAATTTATTCAATGTAAAGGAGAGGTCACCCAGTAGCTGTTTACCCATCTGGACTCTAGAGCACTAGTGCTGGGACACCCAAACCCCCTTTTTATTAGGCTTTTCCACACATGTGCTCCAGTGGATACTAGAGGGGGGTCTCCATCACACAAACTTCTACCAAAAAGCTAGTCAGTTTAGCACCTTTACAAAGTGACTACATTCATGTAGTTGACATTTGTAACTGGCCAAACTAAAATAGTGTCCGTCACTTTCAAGCAATGTTTGTCATTTCCTATTTCTGCCCTCAATAGATTGTGTTGCTAAATCTTCCTTTTGTACATTCTCATAGGGGAGCGAAAACTTGGGCCGTCTGAGGAAACCCCCAAACCAACACCTCCCAAAAAAGGGGAAAGAGCAGAAGCAGAGGAGGAGGAGGAGGAAGGAGAGATCATCGAACTTGGAGAAATTGTCACCACAACAGGTGAGTGTTGGAGAACACAGCTACTGGTAAGCTAATCCATGTATGGCTGCCTCATTTCCAACACCCCATTTTTTGTTTGTTTGTGGTTTTTAGGTGACGTGGATGTTGTGGAAGAAAAATCGCACTTTACCACAGAGAGTGCCCACGTACTCATCGGAGAGATAATGGTCTGCAATAGAGATCTAGATTACATAAAGCAAAACATCAATGATGTTCAACAAAAATTGAAGAACATCATTGATGTTTTAGGAAAAATATGAAAACGCACCAAGTAATTAACACACATTTGTGCCAGCTTCTGAACACATTTGCAACTTAAAAACTGTGTGAAATTTGGAACATGCACACATTGTGTCCACATGTGCTAGCTCCCATCATGGTGGATGAATGCCAACGTTTTTTTGGGGGTGCAAACACTTTACGAACTACGAAAGTGGTTGTGGTGAAGGGGTTGCACCCCCAAAAAACGTCCATTCATCCCCATGATGGAAAATGGCACTTTTGAAGCTTCTAGGCATGTGTTTTACCATCTAATGACCATTTTCAGACCCAAATTGTGTGCATGTTCTAAATTTCCACTTTCCGGGGGTGACCCCCCCATGTGATGAAGGCAAGATCAAACACACTTTGAACATATAGTCATGTCTGATCTTGTCTTCACTTTACAAAGTTGAACTTTCCTAGTTCATAGGTTCTGTTTTGCTCCATGCCTGGTTTTACCAATTGCGTAATGTTTGTAAACAATGTTGTAAATAACCAAGATGTTGTCAGTTTTGGCGTGAAGATTGTAAACGCACTTGTGAAGGTTTTCCTAGTAAACTTTTTTATTTTTCTAAATGTGTGGCTTCCTTATTTAAAAAACACAATGCATTATGTATGTAAAATGTAAAGGATATGGGGGGCAATGGGTGTTATTTACTAAAGGCAAATCCACTTTGCACTGCAATTGTCTTTCCCAGGGAACTTTTTCAATGCACTTGTAGAGCATAGCGGATTTGACTTATGTAAATGACACCCACAGTGCTTTGTACGAAAACACGGAGCACAGCATTTTTCAGAATACACACATGTCAGACCTGGTGCTGAAAAGGAGTATTTTGGGTGTCAGTTATGCAGGACAAACCTTCTCTAGACCAAAGATTAGGTAGCAAACACACAACATGAGAAGAATCTTTTTGGGAAGAAGAGACTGTTACCTCCTTTTGCCCAGAAAGTGCATTCCCACTGTCGAAGGCAAAGGGAAAAAATGTCAAGGTAAAATAAGCTAAAAACAAGACTGAAATGACAAGAAATCATAGGTTGGTTCAAATATCAGATTTATTAAAAAATGCCTCTCACACATCGTCAGGCAGAGCAATGGCCCCCCTACCCACAAAGTACTCCATATATTGGTCGCGGACCACGCGGGCATTTAGAGGGGGCAAGCCTGGACGTGCCACTCGAAGGGCTGTGAGGTCCGCATTTGGAGGGCCCTCCACATCTGGGCCAACGGGCACCACATAGTTCCTGTTATGTCTTTTGAGGAAGTTGTGCAATATGCAACAGGCAAGAACTATGTGGTTCAGTTTGTATTCCGCCAAGTTAAATGCCGTCAGGAACAGGCGGAAGCGGCTGGCCAGGATGCCAAAAGTGTTCTCCACCACTCTTCTGGCTCTGGACAGCCTGTAGTTGAAAACCCTCTGGTCCGGGGTGAGGGTCCTCATCGGGAACGGCCTCATCACATGGGGAGTCAACGCAAACGCTTCATCTGCGACAAAGACGAAGGGGAGTCCTTCGGCATTCTCCTCTGGAGGTGGCAAGCACAGACTGCCACTTTGGAGACGCCAGTAGAACTCCGTGTGCGTAATGGCACCACCATCCGATATCCGGCCGTTCATCCCCACGTCCACATACATAAACTCGTATGTTGCCGACACCACCGCCAACATCACTACACTATTAAACCCTTTATAATTATAATAGTAGGACCCCGAGTTGGGCGGTGGGACGATGCGGACGTGTTTCCCATCAATTGCCCCTCCGCAGTTAGGAAAGTCCCAACGGCTGGCAAAGTGGGAGGCCACAGTCTGCCATTCCTGTGGCGTGGAAGGGAACTGTGGAGTGAAACAAGAAAAAATAATTAGTCACTTTGCACCTAAACATTGCAAGCAGATTAGACAATCAACATCTTGGAACAAGAGCATTGTATAAAATTGGAGGCTGGAAAGTATTTGCACAGAAAAGTAGAGGCTCCCCTTCACAGATGACTCACCCCCCATCAATCCCTACACTTCTGATGGGCCATTGGCAATAACTAGGGTTTTGGGGGGGGGGGGACAGGTAACCCTCTGCACTTCATTGATTGGCAAATGGCTCAATAATGTGTGCTAGTTTGGCCAGACCCTCTGTACTTAACACTATTGGCAGCCCCCAGGAAAGATAAAATAACATTTCAACCCCCCCCACCCCCAAAAAAAGGCAGGCACATTGTGACATTCTGAAATTACCAAGAAAGCTAATAGGAGGGAAAGAAGACAAAAAATTAGGAAATGGAATGTATGGAGGCAGCCCCTTGCACTACATGCTTTGCTGAATTCATCCCTAAAGATGCCCACTATAAAGAGGTAGGTATATAGTGTGTATGGACCTTGGGAAAGCCAGCAGATAAAGGATTGGTACCATCTGACAGAGCAGTTGGGGGAGGGTTTCCTAATGAGTTTGCCCCCCCCCCCCCCCAACAAAAAAAAAAAAATTTCTAAAGGGGCTCTACATGAAGTAAACCACACAGCAAACATTTGTGCATATTTTAGGGGGTGTTTGGGGGCAAACAATACTATGCAGCAGACAAAAGACATTGATTAAGTGACTAGGCCATAGGTGTTTATTGGGGCAGAAGAGCATGCTGGGGAGGTAAGTGAAGGGAAAAATGCATGAAGGAGAAAAGGGGCACAGCATATTAGAACATATTGCAATCATGGTAATTAGGGAAGGAGGTCAAAAATACAAGACATTAGCAAACAGAGCATACATAGAAGGGAATAGTCAAGTAGAAATGTTACCTTAATATAGTCCTCCTGCAGGACCTGAATGATGGCAGAACAGGTCTCTGGAATAATGAGTCCCAGGGCCTGGGGAGAGATACCTGAAAAGAACTTCAAATCCTGAAGACTTCTCCCTGTCGCCAAGTACCTCAACGTGGCAACAAGCCTCTGCTCCGGAGTAATGGCTTGTCTCATGCAGGTATCCTGCCGGCTGATAAAGGGGGTCAGCAAAGCCAAAAGACGGTGAAAATCGGGGTCCGTCATCCTGAGAAAGTTCCTGAAATCATCAGGATTATTCTCCCGGATCTCACGAAGCAAAGGCATGTGCGAGAACTGGTCACGCTGAAGCAACCAATTCTTGGTCCACATACTCCTCGTCACTCTGTTCATGGACGGGTCTTGGGTCAAAGCTAAAAGCCCGACACCAATTCCGCGTACAGCACGAACTCGGCGACGAGTACGCACGGGAAACATCGCTCAGAAGGTCACAAAAGGTCGGCTGGTCAGAACGGACAAACAGAAAGCACCGATAAACAGCAAGGCCTGAAAGAACGAACTGAATACCAGCAACGAGCAGACAATAAGCAGTGCAAATCAAAGCGTCCTATATCAAGATATAGGCCGCAATGACCAACAAATGCGAACTGACTACACGCACTAATAAACAGATACGCACGACAAGCACAAACTGAAGAGCAGTAACGATCTGAGTCAGAAAACTGAGAAGCGCGAATCTTAAGTCACCAAACTTCCACTAACTCTCGATAAACACGGGATCAGCAGAAGGAGCCCAACGGGTGCCTGACGTGGTGCTGAACTTCCCTTTTGTAATCTCGTGGACGACGACTTACGTCACGACGTTCTTCCGGACCGGATATTCCGACAACGTAGTCCGACCGTGTGTACGCAACACCAACATCGGACAAAGTACGTCGGACAGAATCCGACCGACCTGGTCCGCGGATTGTCCGACCGTGTGTATGGGGCTTTAGAGCAGTCAACAGCTAATTTGAGCCAGACTGGCCCAAACAATCTATTTAAAGGGTCATTAAATGTGGAGATCGACTTAAAAGATGTACGTTTTCTGGATGTCTTAAATCACTTTATCAGACTTTATATAAATATGTGGGTTTTAGAAACATGAATTGTATGAATAGTTACATGAAGGGGCAATGAAATCTAAATATTTAAAAAAATCAACGTTTTTTTTTTCTTGACACACTGGAGTGGCAGAGACTGCGGTCAAGGGTTAGGATTAAAGAGATAGGAATGAGTTTAGAAGTGTTATTGTGATAATTGACTCAAAGTTCCAGACATGATTCTCTCTCCTCAAGCGGAAGTTCTTTTGAAATGTCCAAACCATAATTAGAAAAGTGACGGCACGCTAAATAGTGGGTGTGGCCAAACTGTGCTACCATCGGGAGGGTCCTAAAGGGGTCTCACTGTATACAGAGCCCCCATACAGTATGCCACAGGCCACACAATATGCTTTATGTACTATGTCACAAGAAAGAATCTAGCAGACACATACGACACAATAATATGGTGCAACTTTTCCATCACATATGCTTTTTAGCCTACCTTAAAGAACAAATTAGTGACTACTTAGCAACCCGCAATGGTTGAATGATAAACACTTTGGCCACAAGTATGTAATGTAAAATATAGTACAGAGTACAGTGGACAGTATAGTACAGAAATCAGGAGTTCACATTTCACAGGAGAAGGTAACACAGGTTTAATCCCCCCCCCCCCCCCCCCCCCCCCAAGAAGATCTCCCTCCCCAAATCCCCTCCAGTACAGAGCTTTCTTTCCCATTCACCCCAGTGAGTTGAGACTGAATGCAGGAAACTGTATGGGTATAGGTGGGATCCCAGCTCAGGACGAGCTGGATCAGCTGGGAAAAGCAAGATGACCTAGAAAGAGGGTACTTATGGACTGCCGGGTCTCAATAAGCAGGCGTAAAAGTACCACCTGTCTCTGTTGGAGTTGCCAAGCAACCAGTAGGATGCTTAGAAGCTCCACATACCGGATCAGTTGTAGAAAAGTGTTACCCCAGTTGGAACTTTTAAGACAGAATATGAAAAACAGTAAAGATATATAACAAAAATTGTAAAAGTATACAACAATTTTTATTAGAATTGATAAAAGAAGGTTGACCAAATGGTCTAAACTACATCACATCATAAAATTAATCGCATGAGGACATCAAAAGATACATATACTTAGAGCACCCTAAATCTCGTATCAATTAGAACTTAATGTTGGCCCTGATACGACGAAGGGCCAATATTCTTGTGAATGTTCACCGAGCAACCCTACGCGTTTCGTAAATTTATGTTCGTTCCTTCTTCAGGATTGGATATGGGTGCATATGTATAGAATCATCATAAGTATAAAAGAAATATATCCAGCAATATCATGCTCCAATAGATGCGCAGCCAAGCACATCAAGACAGTGTGGCGCCAGGTCATCAGGTTCCCACACATACAAGCACCATACATAAACAGGGGATGTATGTATATTACCCACAAAAACTGGGAATTTGGTTCACCATGTCAGACATGTGTACCCGTCGGTGTAAAATTGCCACTGGGGCTACAGTCTGATGATTTGGGGAGCCATGTCACCTGCTGGTGTTGATCCACTGTGTTTTGTCAAGTCCAAAGTCAGCGCAGCCCTCTACCAAGAAATTCTAGAGCACTTCATGCTTCCCTCTGCTGACCAGCTTTATGGAGATACTGATTTCATTTTCCAGCAGGACTTGGCACCTGCCCACACTGCTAAAAGTACCAATACCTAATGATTTAATGATCTTGGTATCACTGTACTCGATTGGCCAGCAAACTCGCCTGACCTAAACCCCATAGAGAATCTGTGGGGTATTTTCAAGAGGAAGATGAGAGACACAAGACCCAACAATGCAGACAAGCTGAACACCCCAGCAGTGCCACTGATTACCTCCATGCCATACCCCGCCACACCATGATGCAATAATTCATGCAAAAGGAGCCCCGACCAAGTATTGAGTGCATACTACACTGTACATGGACATGGACATACTTTTCAGTAAGCCAACATTTCTGTATTAAAAATCAATTTTTTTTTTATTGGTCTTATGTAATATTCAAATTTTCTGAGATACTGAATTTTGAGTTTTAAATAAAAAACACAGTGGAGTGAGTTTGTATGCCAGAATGCAAAGACCTGTGACAGCTTTGGAATGAACACCTTAAACAATTTATCAACCGTATAAAGCCCTTCAGCCACTCCAGGAATACATCACTAAAACATAATGCTTCAAAAATAGAGGGACCTCAGTTCAACCGCTATGTTTACCTGATAGTATTAAGACAGCGGAAGAAAATGTGAGCTTCCTTTAGGAGCCTAAAAAAAGTACCCAGTATTCCCCAGAGTACTTGCTTCACAATGCTCCAAGTTGCAAAACCCAGGTTCTCCAACAGTATTACAATATAGAAGGGTGAATTAGGGAGCAACATGGAACCGGACTCAGAGGACAAAGTGAAAAGAATTCCGATCAGATTCAGGTCTTAGCCAAGCTAAGAAATAGTGAAAATCAAACAAACCAAGGTATAGACCATATCCAGAGATGAGAAAAATTCTAGGCAGCAACAGTAATCATGTATATTAGTATATCAGACAAGAAAATAAGGGAAAGTAAACGCCAACAGTTGTTTTGTCAATACATGGTTACAGGTTATCAAAGTACAGTGGACCAGGGGCACACAAGTCTGTATGTAATTATTACTCAGCAGGGATCCCCAGTGTCCACATATTTATGTGTTGCAGGTTTAGCACCAACCTGCACTAGTATGCTCACATGCTTGGGAATGGATGGGAACAGTCCAAGGTGCAGTGTCTTGCAAAAGTATTCACCCCTTTGGCATTTTTTCGTGTTTTGTTGCCTCACAACCTGGAATTAACATGGTTTGTTTGAGGATTTGAATCATTTAATTTACAGAACATGCCCACGACCTTGAAGATTTTTTTTTTTTTTTATTGTGAAGCAAACAACAAATAGGACAAAATAACAGAAAAAGTCAATGTGCAACTATTCACCCCCCCCCCCCCCCCCCCAAAGTCAATACTTTGTAGAGCTACCTTTTGCGGCTATCACAGCTCCAAGATGCTTTGGATCAGTCTCTATGAGCTTGCCACATCTTACCACTGGGATTTTTGCCCATTACTCCTTGCAAAACTGCACCAGCTCCTTCAAGTTGGATGGTTTGCGCTTGTGAACAGCAATCTTTAAGTCTGACCACAGATTTTTTATTGGATTGGGGTCTGGGCTTTGACTAGGCCATTCCAACACATTTACATGTTTCCCCTTAAACCACTCAAGTGTTGCTTTAGCAGTGTGTTTGGGGCCATTGTCCTGCTGGAAGGTGAACCTCTGTCCTAGCCTCAAATCACACACAGAGTGGTACAGGTTTTGCTCAAGAATATCCCTGTATTTAGCACCATCCATCTTTCCCTCAACTCTGACCAGTTTCCCAGTCCCGACTGCTGAAAAACATGGGGATGGTGTTCTTTGGGTGATGTGATGTGATGTGTTGGATTTGCGCCAGACATAGCATTTTCTTTGATGGCTAAAATGTCAAATTTTAGTCTCATCAGTCCAGAGCACCTTTCTGCATACATTTTGGGAGTCTCCCACATTGCCTTTTCGCAAACTCAAAACGTGCCATTTAGTTTTTTGCTGAAAGTAATGGCTTTCTTCCGGCCACTCTGCCATAAAGCCCAACTCTGTGGAGCGTATGGCTTATTGTCATCCTATGTTCACATACTCCAGTCTCTGCTGTGGAACTCTGCAGCTCCTCCAGGGTTACCTTAGGTCTCTGTGCTGCCCTCCTTGCCCGGTCCGTGTGTTTTGGTGTCTAGCGGTCTCTTGGCAGGTTTGCTGTTGTGCCATGTTCTTTCCATTTGGTTATGATAGATTTGATGGTGCTCCTAGGGATCATCAAAGATTATATATTTTTTTTTATAACCTGACCCTGACTTCTCAACAACATTATCCCTTACTTGTTTGGAGAGTTCCTTGGTCTTCATGGCAGTGTTTGGTCAGTGGTGCCTCTTGCTTATGTGTTGCAGCCTCTGGGGCCTTTCAAAAAGGTGTGTATATGTAATGACAGATCATGCGACACTTAGATTGCACACAGGTGGACATAATTTCACTAATGTGACTTCTGAAGGTAATTGGTTGCACCAGAGCTTTTTATGGGCTTCATAACAAAAGGGGTGAATACATATGCACATACCAATTATCATTTTTTTATTTCTGAAAAATTGTTTTATGTATATATTTTTCTAATTTTACTTCACCAACTTAAACTATTGTGTTCTGATCCATCACATATAATTCAGATTAAAAAAAATTGAACTAAAGGCTAAAGACAATGTAACAAAATAGATAAAAAAGCCAAGGAGGTTGAATACTTTTGCAAGGCACTGTACCTGTTTGCACACTGCAGGTAAGCCTAGGAAGCCAATCTGGCCTTGTACTCGCAGCACTGCCAGGGTCCAGTGACTAGTGATAGCATGTTCAAAAACTCAATATAAACTTTTAGCAAAAAAATATGTAGGAGAATAATGACTTAAAGCAGGGTTTGAACTCCTTCCAATTGTAACAGAAACATGCAGATAACAGCACTTTTCTTGCATATGAAGAAAGAACTGTTTGTAGATCCTTACCTTAATTGACTTGGACCATAGCCCCCTTTTCCTCATTCAGGCACATTTATAGAAGGTAACTCTGCAAATAACGAGGGCCTCGAGAATACAGCTGGAGAATGGCATTTAACTGTCTGACAATCCTCCTTCAGTCCGGAGTGCAAATTTTAGACCATTTTTCTAAATACATAGCCCATTTCCAGAATGTCATAGCTACATCTGCTGGGCACAGATATAATGTTTGTTTGCAGCTGCACTGAGCAGTAAAAATTGGGATGTTTCCATTTTCTGAGCCTATTTATTGTGTTACATGCTCATTTATTTATAAGAGCTTTAAAAATTGACTCAGCTGAATTTCCTAGTTGAAACATTACGATATCTTCTCAAAATTATTGAAAACTCATTCATCGCTCACATGTCTTCATCACTGCATAATTATCAATAGCCTATTCTAAGTTCTAAATTAGTATGCATTTTTGCAAAGATGTCAAAATACTGTTCTGTTCTCATTCTCAAAATATACCTTAAGGCTGAACTCAGCCCGGATTTCCCTGCATCCAAATTGCATGTCAGGTGCCTGTGACCGGCTCTCTATGTAGCTAGTTCACACAGCTCTAGGGCGGCTGCGGAGCGAGATGCACAAAGTCCCGTGCGTCTTCTGTTCCCTTTAGATCCAAATTCAGCCAAAAATTTAGACCGAAATCGGACCTGAAATGGTGAATAGGGACGCAACGAACCCCTGCTGTGAGCCGCTCCGTTCAGCAGTGTAAACCCAGCCTCAAGCTTAAGTGATTACACCCCTAAGTGAAAATGTCCAAATTGGGCCCAATTAGCCATTTTTCTTCCCCAGTGTCATGTGACTCTTTAGTGTTACAAGGTCTCAGGTGTGAAAAGGGAGCAGGTGTGTTAAATCTGGTGTTATCGCTCTCACTCTCTCATACTGGTCACTGGAAGTTCAACATGGCACCTCATGGCAAAGAACATTGAGGATCTGAAAAAAAGAATTGCCTAGGCTATAAGAAGATTGCCAGGACCCTGAAACTGAGCTGCAGCACGGTGGCCAAGACCATACAGCAGTTTAACAGGACAGGTTCCACTCAGAACAGGCCTCGCCATGGTCGACCAAAGAAGTTGAGTGCAAATGCTCAGTATCATATCCATAGGCTGTCTTTGTGAAATAGACATATGAGTGCTACCAGCATTGCTGCAGAGGTTGAAGGGGTGGGGGTCAGCTTGCCAGTGCTCAGAACATATGCCGCACACTGCATCAAATTGGTCTGCGTGGCTGTCGTCCCAGAAGGCAGCCTCTTCACAAAAAAGCCCACAAACAGTTTGCTGATTACTGGAACCATGTCCTGTGGTCTGATGAGACCAAGATAAACTTAATTGGTTCAGATGGTGTCAAGCGTGTGTGGAGGCAACCAGGTGAGGATTACAAAGACACGTGGGTCTTACCTTCATTCAAGCATGGTGGTGGGAGTGTCATGTCATACTTACCTCCACTGTGCAGCTCATTTTGCACAGAATGGCCCCGAATAGCCTCTTCTGGGGTTCCTCTGCAGCTCTCGTGGCTCCTCTCTGCATTATAAGAAGCGCTCTCCCAGCAGGTTACCTTGTGGGTGCACACCCGAGTCATTCATTCGGAGTCCATAGAAGCCAAATGTATGACTCAGCCTCGCCCCCCGGCGCCCGGGTCATTGGATTTGATTGACAGCAGCGGGAGCCAATGGCTGCGCTGCTATCAATCCATCCAATCAGGACCAGAGACACCGGCTTTTGCTGGTGTGCTCATCCCCGGGACGAGATAGAGGGGGCTCGGGGGGGCTGCAGCCTTACAGGAGGTTTTTCACCTCAATGCATAGAATGCATTGGGGTGAAAAACCTCAAAGGTTTACAACCCCTTTAAGGTAAAAAAAAAAATTCCATATGTGTATTAGACATGTGCACACTAAAAAATGTATTTTGGAATTTCGTTTTCGTCCGAAAAATACATTTATTTAGTTACTCCTTACTTTTATTTAGTTTTTTGTTAAAAACTGCATTCGTCCGAAAATCCAAATTTATTAAGGTCGAATCTGTCATTGAAGGCTTATGGTGTGTCGAATGTCCAAAGAAGATTCGACGGAGCAGCTAAACTGTACGACGCTGTATAGTTTAGCTGCTCCGTCGAATCTTCTTAGAACTTTCGACAGACACCATAAGCCAAAAATTCAACGTTTGTATGTTTTTCGCTGCTTTGTCGAATATTTGTTGTTCATGTTGAATGTATATAGTTCAAACAGACTGGTGATAGTGATCACTGATCAGTCAGGTAACAAGATAGGGTATATAGAATCTATATAGAATCTCAATCTATAATATAGAATCTATAATAATAAATCCCCCCCCCACAACACGGGCAGCCTCTGAGGCTATCACAAAACTAGCAACACTAGTATCACTATCAAGTTCACAACACTAACACAATAGCAGCAGATTATTATGAAAAAGTTGAACTGTAGCTTGCTTCACTATTGTTCTGCTGCTGTGCTTATGCTTAATTGCTAAATAATTCATGTTCTCTGACAAACGGACCAGCTAAGATTGACTGTCTTCTGAAATGATTCAGTGCGTGTGTGTCTCTCTGCTAGCAATCGTAAGTGAAAGTAAGTTGGCTGTACGTGTGTACTTAGTTCTAGCTATTTTACTGCTCCTCCTCTTTGGTTACAATCAGCCAATAACATTCATCATCATTTTTATTTTACTTCCCTCACCCAATTCCAGCAGCGATCTTTTCTCTCTATGTCGAATATTTTCTCTCTCTGTCAAATCTTTTTTCTCTATGTCGAATCTTTTCTCTCTATGTCGAATAATCTTGGAGTAATAGAGCTAAGGTTATGCACATTCGACCACAGGTTCGATAGACCCAGATTGTTATTTTCAGCGTCATGTTGAATCTCCTATCTATATCGAACTGTTGTCACAACGAAAACGAAAATAAAGCATTTGTTTATGTCGGATCTTTCGTTTTTCATATTCTGCACTTTCGTTATCGTTTGTTAAAACGATAGCGAAAATACCTGAAATTCTGACATAAATGCATTCGGACGGAAACGAATGCACATGTCTAATGTGTATTGCCACCTTACCCGCCACCCCCTTATACTTACCGAACCCAAGCTTGATCCCGCACTGTGCCAGTTTTCAACAGCTCTCTCCTCTTCTCCCCCCTCTCACAGACTGCGGTCAGTCAAATCCTGAGACGAGAGAGTGTGGGGCAGGCCAAGCCTCGCTGTCTGTGTCTATAGACGCAGGCAACACAGCTTGGGAGCAAGCCTGCAGGTGTGTCACAATTAGAAGTGGCTTATTATGATGGTACACGGAGAAGAGTAGGAGCAGAGGGCAGCAGGGAGAAGAGGAGGATCAGGTCTACTCTGTGTAATACCACTGCACAGAGCAGATAAGTATAACATGTTTGCTATTTTAACCACTTGCCAACTGCCTACAATACATTTACTGTGGGTGGGCGGCATGTACAGGCATAGCAGCATACAGGCAAAGCATCCCCTGCATCTGCTGTGTCCACCGGAAAGCAGATACCGGTGCTCGGGGACCGGTGATCATGCGATTGCTATGTAATCGCATGTTCACAATGTCAACAAAGCTATTATGAATCAATATAATTCAGAACAACTTTGCTTCCTTTACTAGTGAGCTATGATTGGCCCACAGCTAACACATGGTACATGGGCCAATCACAACACCCTGTACCATGTGATTGGCTGTAACCAATCACAGATAACTAGTATTCACAGCTGTCATGAACTTAAAGGGGTTGTAAAGGTTCGTTTTTTTATTTTTTAAATAGGTTCCTTTAAGCTAGTGCATTGTTGGTTCACTTACCTTTTCCTTCGATTTCCCTTCTAAATGTTTTTTTTCTTTGTCTGAATTTCTCACTTCCTGTTTCTCCTCAGTAAACTTCACACCATCATCCGAGTAGTGTTTAGTCAGCCAGAACAGCTTACTAAACAGTTTACTGAGGAGGAACAGGACGTGAGAAATTCAGACAAAGAAAAAAAAACACTTAGAAGGGAAATCGAAGGAAAAGGTAAGTGAACCAACAATGCCCTAGCTTAAAGGAACCTATTTAGAACCTTTATAACCCATTTAACTCATTCATGATAGTTCAAAGCATTGCTGGTACAACGATCTTTATTGAACCAGCAATCAAAGTGTAAAAAAAAAAAAAATTCCTGATCCTCCCCCAGAGTAGTTTAATGTTACTATGGTAACATTGAACTACTCTGATGAAAGTATTAAAAATATATATAAATTGTTTTAAAATTATAATTTTTTTTTCTAACATGCTGTCACCAGTGAGTGTCCCTGATCACCACCACACCGATCATATGATGATTCTGTACTGCGCTGGTGACAGTATGTAAAAAAAAAAATGTGGAAAAAAAAAAACAACTTATATTAAATTTCTTAATTTTCCAAAAAATAAGACAAAAAAATTACAACTTCAAAGAACTTGCCATGCCTCTTACTAAATACCTTAGACTGTCTAATTTCCAAAAAGGGGTAATTTTAGGGGTATTTGTAATGTCCTGACATTTTAAATGCCTCAAGAAAGGAGATCGGCCATCAGTACAAATATACCCTGTATATACCATGGTTTGTAGATGCTATAACTTTCCTACAAAATAAATAATATTCATTAATTGGGATTTTTTTTTAGCAAAGACATGTCGCAAATTACATGTTAGCCTAAATTTATAAAGAAATTTGATTTTTTTTATTACAGAAAATAGAAAATATTTTCTTTTTCAAATTTTCTTTCTTTTTTTGTTTATACACTAAAGAATAAAAAACCCAGTGGTAGTCATATACCCCCAAAAGAAAGCTCTATTTGAGTGAAAAAAAAAATTATATAAATTTAATTTGTATACTGCATCGCATGACTGCGCAATTGCAATATTCACTTTGCATGCAGCCGCTGACGTCAGCGGCGCATGCGCTGTGAATGCCCGGCTGAAAGTCCAGCAGACGCTGCCGAACCTTACCGGGAAGAAGACTCGCCAAGGGCAAAATGTCAGCTCCCTCAGCATGGATTGGGATTAGATACCGGCGCCTCATTCTGAAGTATTTAAGAATGAGCTAGTTTTCAGTGTATACTAGCTCATTATGCCTTTGTCTTACAGTTTTTTTTTCCCTGCGGGTATACAACTGCTTTTATTGGATAGATTGATAGCAGTGCAGCCATTGGCTCCCACTGCTGTCAATCAAATCCAATGATGCGGATGCTAGGGGGTGGGGCCAAGTCCGGCATTCTGTGTCTATGGACGCAAATGCTGGACACGGGAGCGTGCCCGCAAGGTAGCCCCCAGGGAGAGCGCTTCTCCTAGGGGGTTTACCGATGCAGGGAGGAGCCATGAGTGCCGTTGGGGGACCCCAGAAGATGAAGATTGGGGCCACTCTGTGCAAAACGAACTGCACAGTGGAGGTAAGTATGATATGTTTGTTATTTTTTTAAGTGGTTGAAAGAAAAAA
>CM053036.1:137056003-137268503 GCA_028564925.1 Lithobates sylvaticus | reverse complement strand
TAGAGGGCTGTCTGTTCCTGCAAAATTTTCCTTAATATAATTATAGCACAATACAGGCTGGCCATGCCATTTTGTATTTTGCTATCATTAAATCGTAATTTTCTTTTTCTTGAACACTGTTACATTCTGTTATATTCTGCTCCTCATCATTGTGGACAACAACAGCAAATGGATATTTCCTATACAGTTTTTGTTTCCTACCATTAACATGTTAATGATAATGGAAAAATGTGGAGCAGGTCCTGTGATGTATCAATGACCCTTCTCTGGAGATTCTGTATATGTCCCATTAGTTACTCAATAAATGGGAAGTGAATATCTTTTTTGTCGTTCATTACATCTTTGGAACCCATTATTAAGTAGTAGTATTAAACACTGTGCTTGGGTCAGAATTCCTGTCATTCTTTTACCATTTTCTGTTTACCTATTTAAGAAATGACTTCTTACTATACCAGAAACTTTCCAAAGTTTGAAAGACTGAGAATAGAGAGAAGATAGGAGCAGAGCAAGGGAAGAAAGACAATAGCAGAGTGTGCCACAACAAAATGGAGACAGTGGTTTAATAGCGGTGCACCAGATCCAACTATGGAACTAAAAAGAAAAACGAGTAGCGCTAGACCAACAGTGCATAAATAATGAATGACCATGTGATGTATAAACCATATGGTGATCATAAATTGAATGAAGTGAACCTACATATATAAATACCTGCAACTAAATGCAAAGGACCAATAAATGTAGATATAAATGTGCATAAACACTCAAATGCAACAATCGCACAAAAAAATCGTACATGACAATGAATAATGTTGTGAGAAATTAAGGAACATGAGCAAAAATTAAATAAATGAATGAATTAATAAATAGTACAAGTCCAATAAAATCTTCATAAAAGTTCCACCCGTGCAGTGAATGGCAAATAAATCAATCCATCTCTTATGAATAAATGAATAAATCTTCAAAACTGTCCCAAGTGATCCGCCACCAAAGAAAAAGTTGAGATTTACTTCTTACAAGAAGCAGATGACACCCCACTACAGGGTGTCAAACATGTCTGTGTAAAGAGATCCCTCTTTGGATCTCCCTGGAGATATGGCAGATGCCAGCAGCCTGATAGCCCACTTCACAATTCAGCTTCCCAGAATGATTCTCATGAATATGGATCAGCACATAGACTAAAATAAAGGGGGGGCTCGCATAGTGTAAAAAAAGATATTTATTATAAATGAGACTGGTTACACTTACATCAAAACAAAGCAGTTCAGGCCTTTAAGCGTGGTGCGCCGGCCGGACACACCAAAACACAGACCTGTCCTCCCAGAGCATCCGATAATATAAGTCGAGGTGACGTCAGCGCGTCGCTCCGCCCTCCCGGTTTTGCAATAGAGTTGCGTCGTCCAGGGCCAACTATGGAACTAGCAGGGCCATGATAATAGTCACAGACCTGCAGGGGATTCAATTAAATAATAATATAGTCCTATACACAAACAGTGGCAACTTGACATTTTGGAGGCAAAATAGCTTTCCAGAAGATGCATGGAATATAGAAAAGCAATTGTTAGAATACATGGGCAACAAACAGGCAATCTTGGAGATATGCAGGCAACAAATGGACAGTGGGGACAGTAAGAAAGCAACAAATTGGCAATTGTGATAATATCAGAGCAATGTAGGGCAATGTGACAATGTGCAGAAAATTCGCAGACAGTACTCTACTAATACCATGTCAGCATAGACACAGTCAGTACTGATGCATCCTGAAACATGTTGGTTTAACCCGCCAACAGGGCTTTACAGCAAGACCTAACTTGAGTTAATTACCTTTCTTTTAATTGCTCAACTCGAATGACCACTGGACTTCGTGGCAACTTAATTTTGAACATCAAAGGAATTAACATTAGTTACAAAAAAACATAAAAATATTCTACATTCTCTTGTTTATACCCTTTTCTAGGGAGAATTTATGAATCTGTACAGTATATGGAATACAATAAATATAGGGCAGCAAGCAGAAAAGGCAAACATATTACTTTTACGTCAGAATAATAAAATTATCAAAATAAATACTCACCTAAAATGTTTAGCCTTTAATTGGTTCAGTTTTACTCCTTAACATTTTAATAATATTAGGCATGATTAATATTCCTTATGTTTTTCTTCCTTTTAATACATACTGCACAATCCCTTTTGGCAGCCAGATTAAACTTACCCTTCAAATAATTTTGCACTGATCATTAATTTTCCAGAGAACAGTTGTATTGCGGAAAAGTGTTGTCACTTGTCGATGCCCTGGGCCTTTGCAAGGAATCTCCCCCCCCCCCCCCCTATGTTTTAATATAGAGTTAGATTTGCCAGTACCTGATCACAGCTTGGTACATGTAGAGGCTAAGCTATTGGCAAAATAATTAGTCTTGCATCTTTTAGACAGCTTATTTGCTTCATTGAACCAATCAAAACCTTTAAGATAAATGAATTAAGCTTGCCTTGAAAATAATAAAGGTGCAGTATATATTATCTTTGTACAGGTAAATATTTTTTTTTTAACTAAACCTGGCATAGTTCAGTAGATATGTATTGCCAACCAAGCATACTGTATAGATGAACTCCATATGTGTGTATGAGTTTCCTATGCTTTAAGTTCTTTTTCACAGTCTGAAATAAACCGGTACCCGAATTGTCTTCTACCTAAAACTGGACAGATTGAGTGTGTCTGTACATGTGGTCAGGAAAGATTAGATTAGAGGATGCACTGGAACAGACTGACATAAAATAATATTACTTGTTTTATAACGTGTGATATGGGGGATGTTTAGCTCTGTGGTGGTGAGCGTTTTCAGTGAGTTATGCTAGTCTGAACTGTGGTTAAAGTTGTTTTAAAGGCTTAAGGTTTTTACCTTGATGCACTCTCTGCATTAAAGAAAAAAAACTTCCATGGTTAGGGTTCCCCCCCAAATCTCTTACCCAAACCGACCTTGATCCAGCACTGTGCCTGATCGCAGCACTGCGCTCTCTCTCTCTCCTCACAAGACATGGAGGCAGCAGCAGAAGTCAATGGCTCCTGCTGCAGTCAATCAAATCCTGTAAGAAAGGAATGGGGCTAAGCTTGGGATCGAGCCCACACAAATGGCCCTATAGCAAGTGGCTTGCTATGGGGCACTCAGAAGGGAGGAGGAGCCAATAACATCGGTGGGGGACCCCAGAAGAGGAGGTTTGGGGTGCAAAACCCTTTCACAGAGCAGGCAAGTATAACATCTTTATTTTAAGAGAGAAAAAAACCTTTACAATCACTTTAAGAGCTTGTTGGCCCACTTTTATTAACCAAAAAGCTAAATCTTCATATCAGGGGATTTCCAACAGCAAAACAAACATGCTTAAGTCACCTGGCTTACTCTTCAGGAGCACCACTGCTCTTATCAGGATCCTTCAGACCCAGCTCTCTGGCTCTTCTGGCTCACTCAGAATTTAGTTACAGCACCTTGCTTCACAGGCCCACTCCTGGCCTCCGGATAGAGGATCTCCTGGCACCCTGGGCCCTCTCGGCCCCCTGGACTAGTCGTCTTAGCTCTCCCAGTCTCACTCAGCTGTCCTGACTTTTTCAGTCCTGCGGGTGAGGAATCTCTCCAACATGGAGTGCAGTCTCTCAAGGGTATCGCCTCTCTTAATGGGAACAAAATTGTCCCCTGGCTGGAGCACACAGCTCTCTCCTGATGGGGGCCCTGAGCTATGCCCAGTCCTTGCCTCTAACAAGCATGTACACCTACACACTCACACAACCTGCAAGTCCCCAGAAAGACCTTGACACAGGATTAAAAGCTTCATTACACCCAAGACACTTTGAAGCCTTCAAGCTCCAGACCCTGATCCAAGAAGACAAAACCCGGATAAAACTGAATACCCAATTTTCTCTGTTTAGTTTAAACATTCTGGAGCCCCACACTCTGCATTAGTATGAATTTGTGCCTTTTTCCTATACTTTACTTCACAGTGGCAGGGCATAGCTCTGTCACACATGCCAGAGGGTATGCTGATGTCAGCCTTCAAGTTTCCATGCCATCCATGGTTATCTTGTTAGTCAGGAAATTATACTTGCTAGTTGTTTCTGTTTGGCAAATTCAAATTTCATTTGTTTTGTTACTAAACATCCAGTTTTGACATTGATAATGCAGTATAGCTGTGGTGTTCATACAGTATCTCACAAAAGTGAGTACACCCCTCACATGTTTGTAAATGTTTTATTATATCTTTTCATGTAACAACACTGAAGAGATGACACTTTGCTACAATGTAAAGTAGTGAGTCTACAGCTTGTATAACAGTGTAAATTTGCTGGCCTCTTAAAATAACAACACACAGCCATTAATGTCTAAACCGCTGGCAACAAAAGTGAGTACACCCCCTAAGTGAAAATGTCCAAATTGGGCACAAAATTTCAATATTTTATGTGGCCACCATTATTTTCCAGCACTGCCTTAACCCTCTTGGGCATGTAGTTCACCAGAGCTTCACAGGTAGCCACTGGAGTAGTCTTCCACTCCTCCATGATGCCATCATGGATCTGGTGGATGTTAGAGACCTTGCTCTCCTCCACCTTCCGTTTGAGGATGCCCCACAGATGCTTAATAGAGTTTAGGTCTGGAGACATGCTTGGCCAGTCTATCAACTTTACCCTCAGCTTCTTTAGCAAGGCAGTGGTCATCTTGGAGGTGTGTTTGGGGTCGTTATCATGTTGGAATACTGCCCTTTGGCCCAGTCTCTGAAGGGAGGGGATCATGCTCTGCTTCAATATGTCACAGTACATGAATGAATGAATGAATAATTTGTATAGCGCTACAATGCCTCAAGGTGCTGTATTCATGCTTTGTTGTCAAGCTTCTTAGAAAAGGTAGGTCTTGAGTTTTTTCCTGAAGGCCTGATGGTTTTCTTCCATGCGGATGTAGGTTGGTAGAGCGTTCCATAGCCGTGGTCCTTGGACAGCGAATCTCCGTTCCCCCTTTGATTTGTAGCGGGATTTGGGAATGAGGAGGAGGTTTTGGTTAGCCGACTGCGATTGGGTGTGTAGTGTTTTATTTTCTCGAGAAGGTATTGAGGAGCGTCTCCATTGGTACATTTGTGGGTGAGGCAGAGGGTCTTGAATGTGACCCGATTCTTTACGGTTAGCCAATGAAGGCTCCTCAGGGAAGGGGAGATGGATTCCCAGGGTTTTTTTTTTTTCTGTTATCAGCCTTGCCGCTGTGTTTTGGATAAGTTGTAAGCGCGCAAGTTGATATTGGGGTAATCCTATGTAAAGAAAGTTTGCGTAGTCAAGTCGTGAATTAATGACTGTTCCAACTACCACTGCTTTGTCCTCCTTTGGAATGAAGGGGATGAGTCTGCGTAGCAGGCGAAGCAGATGGTGAGAACCACTGACTACAGCTCCTATTTGTACATCCATAGACATTTCTGAATCAAAAATGACTCAGAGACTCTTGGCACATGAGTACATGTTGGCATTCATGGTTCCCTCAATGAATTGTAGCTCCCCAGTGCCAGCAGCAATCATGCAGCCCCAGACCATGATACTCCCACCACCACGCTTGACTGTAGAATAAATGAGGGCTTTATGCAGAGCTGCCCCAAATTTTGCACTCTCCAGTTTTAGTAAATCAGTCCCAAGGCATGGATGCCCAATCACTAACTGCTATTAAGTCTTGCATTACTTGTCATGACAACTTTGTTGTCACACACAACACTCCACCACCCCAGCAAGTGACATTGCCTGATTCTGCTTGGGAGAGGCTTGATATTAATATTGTAGGTCCTTTTACAGAGGCACCTGTGTAATGTCGATTTGCTCTGACATTAAAGTGTATCTATGGTCAAAATGTCAAATCATATATTAATTTCCACATTGTATTTCCAGCCTACTTCTATTAATCTGAAGTCTGTAAATGTACTTTGTTAAAATGCCCACATATCTGCTTCCTTTAATTCTGAGACACACATTCACTGTGCTCTGTGAGTAGGCACTACTTAGAGAATTTAGAGAGTTTGCCATCTAAGCTACATAGGTGCAGAGAGGAAGAGTTTCAGGAGGCAGGTTCAGTAAAGGAATCACTGTTTGTAGGCAGCAAGGTACCATGGGGTATGTAATCCTTAGGAATTGAAAGTTAACAGCAGTGGAGAAGCTGCAAAACATGTAAGGAATCCAGGAAGTTGTGGGAAGAGAAAGCAGACAGGTAGTACTTACAGCATAAAAGGAGATTTTCCAAGTAAGCTTATATTGGAATGTCAAAAATAACTGTTGTTGGCATTGCTATTATAATGCTGATGTTATCAAATTGAAGTGTATACTGTGGCCATAGAACTACTTTCTTGGATTATTACAGTAAGTAGTCAATATTACATCTGTTTCAAATGTAACACCTGCTATTATATTTACATTTCTGCCCACAGTAAAACCTTATTAAGGTAGTTATCAGAGCGATCCAGTGTAATTTGGCCAAATGTGGTGTTCCCATTGTCAGCCACCAGAAGCCCTCATGTGGAATATTGCTTTTCTTCATGCACAAGGGTAGAGAGGAGAACACACCAAGTGCTCAGCAGAAAGGTGTAGCAGTTTGAGATTGTATCTTAGATCATCACGTGTATATACTCACCTCATTCATATTGTCTGCCCCTGGATGAGCTTCAGTCTTCTATTGACATTGACCCTCCTCTTTCCTGTTGGGGTTTTTTATACCTTACTGTATTTATGCCTCACTGGCAGTAGTTGGGTCTATGGGGGCCCTCTCATGGAGGCATTCATCTGCATTCATCAATTGAATAGATATGTATAAAATGCTCCACAGTTTCCTGATGATGTGGGTAGAAAACCTGTGAAATGTGTTGAAGACTAACACACCCTTATTCCATGGTTGGAATGGTCAGTTGTTCAGACAAGAGAAATGTATCTCCATGTCAGCATTAATCTATGTATTCACACTCTGGGTAATAAATTAATAGTGTCTGTGGATTAGCACATGTATACTGTGTAAAATTACTGTAATTCAACCTAATTATAGATTTTAAACCTATACTATGTATCTTTCATATTTAAAACATAATTTTAAACATCTGAAGATGGTTTTACAAAGAGGTTTTTTCATAATAAGGCTTAATGTACACTGTTGCATTTAGGAGCTTTTGTCATTTTTTTGCCAAAGCCCCTGAACTCAACTTAATAAAAGCCTATGCGTCCATGTGCACATAGGCTTTTATCAGATTTTAGGGGCAGGAGAGTTTAGGGGCAGTTAAATGTCCCTTTCCTTAATGCATTAGAATTGTGTTCAGGAGAGGAACATTTTGGCAAAAAACACAATTGCGGCAAAATCGGAGCAAAAAACACAGTGCCATTTTTCTGCTACCAGGAGAGTTACGTTTATGGGGGGGGGGGGGGGTGTCTACTGTGCATGTAGCCTAATAATTACGCTTTTTAGTAAATCTCATTGGTATGTTGTATGTTTGCTACAGTCGTCGTCCCCCCTTGTCTTTCAAGTTTTACTTTTTCCGTTTATTATGATAAAATGAGGATGTGGTGCAGGTTTACTGGTGGCCAGACACTCCCGTGGTTTTGATAATACTTTACAAATTAAAATGTATAGAATGTGTACTGCATTGCTATCTGTATTAAAGGAAATAAAAAGCTCCATATTCTTAAAATGTTTTAATCCATTGAACATGATTTCTTTGCAAAGCATCATATTTTTCTCCAGGCAGTGCAAGTCTTCCACTTTTCAAGTCAAAGTCCATTTGACCAAATGTAGATGAAGCATGCCAAAGAATCTGTGAACCTTATGCACAGCCACATAATCATTGGCAGATGCTGAGGGGGAATGCTGCTTAACAATCCATTGATGTAGTCAATTTTCTTATTAAACTATCAGTGGACTCATTAGGTCACAACTCCACAGCCACTGTCTTTTCAGCTCAGAGTTTTCCCTTTCATCAAATCAGTCTTGCATGGAGGCCTGGATAAATCGATCTTTGAGCAATCTACTTTTACCCTCTATCTTCTTTTTAGCGAAATGAAGCAGGACAGGGGGAACAAAATAACTGTATACAGGATCTCCACAGTAGCAGACAGCACTTATCAATAAAGACATTTAAAATGCAAACCAAGACCCTGCTGACATTTGCTCTGCTGTTCTATTATAGTTGCGTTTACCCATTCAGAGCACATTAGTGCTTTTATTTAGTGCAGAACTTAGTGGTGTATCTAAATTCTTAGACCCTCGGGTCCTTAGCGATTATTAGCACTCTGCCCGACTGCCACTTTGTGTATGGATAGTGGGTTGTAAACCCATAAGTACACCATCCCCATGGTCTAGTATAGCACTGCCCCATACATGGTTAGGAGTAATCACGTCACAGAGCTTTGCATTTCTCTTTGATTTCAATCAGGAATGTGAGTCCAGTCAAACACCTGAGGTCCATGTCACACAGGGGCCTAAGTCACCTGGACAGTGTTCCATAGCTCCTCACCGCAAGGAACACAACTTCTTCCCCTGATCACCGATACTCTCAACCTAACCAGTCCAACTCCTGCGGTGACCCTCCCCAGATAAGGCCCTCTAATGGGAAATGAGAAGATAGCGCCCAGTTTTACTGCTCCATGATGTTGTCTCTCGTTTTCTCTCTAAGCTCCACCAATCAAAGAGGGCAGGGTTGTGGCATCACTTCCTGGGGGGGGGGGGTATTAACTCCTGCACACACATCCTCTCTCTAAAATATGGCACATCCTCAGACCATGCACTGTACAACTGCTGACCAACTGGAACACAATAAAACCATAAAATAATCAAAGGTATAAATGGTAGCACTGTAATAATAATACATGCCAACAGAGTACAATAAAGTGCTTATACTTTACATATTACCCAGCATTGCAATAAACAAATCGGCATGAACAGTGTAATTAACAGTAAACAGAAAAGTGCAGTGTCTTTAAATATAGTATCCTGGATCCGACACATCCATACAGTATACAAGTTCTTTTCTCCAAGCTGCACAAGGATAATTGTCTCCATAAGAATATGTTAGACAAAACTAAAATGTGAATGAGGGTGATATATCTAGCCTATGGAGCTCCTGAGAGTGTGACAGAACCATTTGACTCTCAACTCTCTGACCAGAGTGACTGTCTCGGAGTCAGTGCCTTGTCTTCTTTCTGCAAAGGTTTTGTTGCTCCTGGCTGACTGGTGTCTGCTCTGGCTTTAGCTTCC
Organism: Lithobates sylvaticus; assembly: GCA_028564925.1. Classification (NCBI taxonomy): domain Eukaryota; kingdom Metazoa; phylum Chordata; class Amphibia; order Anura; family Ranidae; genus Lithobates; species Lithobates sylvaticus. Next base: position 137,259,264 of record CM053036.1, on the reverse strand, counting down.
GACTCTGTCTTAGGTGGTGGAGTACAAACTTTCTCCTCTGGAATGTCTTTCAAGGGCAAGTCTGGTATACATTTCAAGGTCTCTTTGGCTGACCTGTCTTTTAGAAAATGTTTCCACCTCCTTCAATTCAGACGGTTGTTCAGGCCCTTCTGCAGAAGCTAACAGAAGTGCCACTAAACAGTGCAATAACTCTCCTCCACCTGATTCCCTTGGCTCAACCCTTACCAGAACAGGGGAGCCAGGCTCTTCCCTGTTAGAGCTCAGGAAACCCTTTAGAGCTGCTTACCCTGACAGAGCTGACTTTCCTTCAGCAGCATCCTCCAAGGCAAAAGCATCTTGCCAAGTCATTTTCAGGTCCCGTTGCCCAGCTTTCTGGGGAATTATAACAAATAAAAAGGATTACAAGCTTTACAATAAGCTGAAGGAGAAATCTTTAACTTTACCAGGTCACAGGGGGGACCTTCTAGCATTAGTGTGTCACAAATGCCATACTGGCACAGAGCGAAGCCATGCCATGAACAAGGGTCCAGTATCCAGGATGACCCCTATCACTGTCTGGAATGAATGATTCCTCGCTACCTGCTCCCAATTTTTGTATCAACAGTTCCGCTAGAGATGTTGCAAGGAGTAGTATTTCACACCTATGTGCTGCTCTCCCCACAGGTAAGTGTGCAGAGTGCAAACTCCTCACCTTATACACTGCACAACCTTTCAGCTGAATTCCAGCCTAATTCCAGCCCTTTCTTTAGGCTTCCAGAAATTTGGAGCATTCTAGATCTTTTTAGGCTCTTGCTCGTCTCTCACTTGAACCATCTTCTTTTGAGAGGATGATCCTGCCAACTACATCAAGTGTAGGGATGAGCTTCGAGTTAGTCGTACTCATGTTCGACTCGAACATTGCCTGTTCGCCTGTTCACCGAACAGCAAACAATTTGGGGTGTTCACCCTGTAAAAGTCTATGGGAGAAATCTAAAGTGCTAATTTTAAAGGCTTATATGCAAATTAATGTCCTAAAAAGTATATGGGGACCTGGGTCCTGCCCCAGGGCACATGTATCAATGCAAAAAAAAAAACTTTTAAAAATGGTTGTTTTTTCAGAAGCAGTGATTTTAATAATGCTTAAAGTAAAACAATAAAAGTGTAATATTCCTTTAAATTTTGTACCTGGGGGGGTGTGTATAATATGCCTGTAAAGGGGTGCATGTTTCCCGTGCTTAGTACTGTCCCTGCACAAAGTGTAATTTTTGCAGGGAAAAAAAGCTATTTAAAATCACTCGCGGCTATAATGAATTGTCGGCTCCTGTATGACAGAGAACAGTCATTGAAAGTCACTGATAAAAAAAAAAAAAAAAATGCGTGGGGTTCCCCCCAAATTCAATTACCAGGCCCTTTAGGTCTGGTATGGATTTTAAGGGGAACTCCACGCCAAATTTTTTTTTAAAAATGGCGTGGAGTTCCACCCAAAAATCCATACCAGACCCTTTATCCGAGCACGCAACCTGGCAGGCCACAGGAAAAGAGGGGGGGACGAGAGAGCCACATGCCCTCAACATTGGGAGGATGCTTTGGGGGTCTGTGACCCCTCAAAGCACCATGTCCCCATGTTGATGGGGACAAGGGTCTCATCCCCACAACCCTGGCCGGTGGTTGTGGGGGTCTGCGGGCGGGGGGCTTATCAGAATCCCCAGATCCCGCCCCCCCTGTTTGAAATAGTAAGGGGGTACAAAAGTACCCCTACCATTTCACAAGGAAAGTGTAATTTTTTTTTAAAAAAACACACAGACAGCGTTGGGAAAAGTCTTTTATTAAAAATAAAAGAAATTAAAAAAAAGATTCCAGCGGTGTTAATCCACTCTTGCTATCCAGCGATGGCTGATCTCTTCTCTGGGGTCCAGCGATGGCTGATCTCTTCAGATGACGTCCAGCGCAGCGTATTCTGTCTCCATGGAGACACTGCGGTAATCCCGTCTTAGCAGAGGAGGACCAGGCCACCCGTCACCTGACCCCGCCCCCTCTGACGCAACGCAAGGGGGAAGCCGGGCTTCCCCAGTGATGTACGGGTGACCCCGCCCCTCTCTGATGTAACGGAAACCTGCGTTACATCAGAGGGGGGCGGGGTCACCCGTACATCACTGGGAAAGTCCGGCTTTTCCCTTGCGTCAGAGGGGGGCGGGGTCAGGTGACGAGTGGCCCGGTCCTCCTCAGCTAAGACCTGGAATTCCCGCAGTGTCTCCGTGGAGAAACCCAGGCGAAACCCAGGCTTCCCCAGTGATGTACGGGTGACCCGGCCCCCTCTGACGCAAGGGAAAAGCTGGGCTTCCCCAGTGATGTACGGGTGACCCCGCCCCCCTCTGATGTAACGCAGGTTTCTGTTACATCAAAGGGGGGCGGGGTCACCCGTACGTCACTGGGGAAGCCCGGCTTCCCCCTTGCGTTGCGTCAGAGGGGGCGGGGTCAGGTGATGGGTGGCCCGGTCCTCCTCTGCTAAGACGGGATTCCCGCAGTGTCTCCATGGAGACAGGATGCGCTGCGCTGGACGTCGTCGGAAGAGATCAGCCATCGCTGGACCCCGCAGAAGAGATCACCCATTGCTGGATAGCTAGGGTGGATTACCACCGCTGGAATCTTTTTTTTTTTTTATTTCTTTTTTTTTTTTTAATAAAGGACTTTTCCCAACGGTGTCTATGTGTTTTTTAAAAAAAAATTTACACTTTCTTTGTGAAATGGTAGGGGTACTTTTGTACCCCCTTACCATTTCAAACAGGGGGGGATCTGGGGACCGATCCGATAAGACCCCGCCCGCAGACCCCCACAACCACCGGCCAGGGTTGTGGGGATGAGGCCCTGGTCCTCATCAACATGGGGACACGGTGCTTTGGGGGGTCACAGACCCCCAAAGCATCCTCCCAATTTTGAGGGCCTAGTATGGTTCAGGAGGGGGGGGGGGCTCTCTCGTCCCCCCTCTTTTCCTGCGGCCTGCCAGGTTGCGTGCTCAGATAAAGGGTCTGGTATGGATTTTTGGGTGGAACTCCACGCCATTTTTTTTTTTTAATTTGGTGTGGAGTTCCCCTTAAAATCCATACCAGACCTGAAGGATCTGGTATGGATATTTAGGGGGAACCCCACGTCATTTTTTTTTTTAATTTGACCCGGGGTTCCCCTTAATATCCATACCAGACCTGAAGGGCCTGGTAATTTAAATAATTTTTTTTATCAATGACTTTCAATGACTGTTCTCTGTATTACGGGAGCCGACAATTCATTATAGCCGCGAGTGATTTTAAATAGCTTTTTTTCCTGCAAAAATTACACTTTGTGCAGGGACAGTTCTAAGCACAGGAAACATGCGCCCCTTTACAGGCATACTATACACACCCCCCAGGTACGAAATTTAAAGGAATATTACACTGTTATTGTTTCACTTTAAGCATTATTAAAATCACTGCTCCTGAAAAAACTGCCGTTTTTAAACGTTTTTTTTGCATTGATACATGTCCCCTGGGGCAGGACCCGGGTCCCCAAACACTTTTTATGACAATAACTTGCATATAAGCCTTTAAAATTAGCACTTTTGATTTTGAACGTTTAAGTCCCATAGACTTTAATAGGGTTCTAAAGTACACACGAACTTTAGGTTTGTTTGCAGGTTCTGGTGGGAACCGAACAGGGGGCTGTTCGGCTCATCCCTAATCAAGTGTAAGCAGGTCCCTCCAATAGAGGGCCCACTACATTACAGGACTGTTCAGGGGCTCAAATCCTCAGCCTGCAACCACTTCCCAGCCCATTCAGACTGCATCCTCTGCCCCTTTGTGTATGGATGGTGGCTTTTTCACAAAAAAAAACATTTCAATAGGGAGATAAATTCTATCTAAAGACCATCTGGTAAGAAAGCTAACACTTTGCGAGAGTCAGGCATCCTTCCTCTCTGAGGGCGGGGCTAGGGCGTGAAATTACCACGCACATCGGAAACGCATTTGGCTCGGGCGCTTTGGCCGGAGCCAGCTCGGCTATACCCTTTTGCCTTTACATCAAAAAAGGAAGTGCAGCACTAAAAAACATAAATTCTACCTCTTAAAAGATGTTATGCACAAAAAGCATATATATCAAACAAGCAATGAGAATATATATCACATCTATACACAAAATGATATAATTATTCAGATATGAAGCATATCATAATTTATCGAAAGTGCTAATCCTCAGAAAAGTCCAAAATGAAATAATCCCAAAAAGTAGTTAACACTTCCAGTTGTCAACCACAAAGTGTATCAGTGCAATATGAAAAAGGGGGAAAATGCATGATACATCCACTCATCCTCTGGTGCAAATCCTCCAGCTCATTGCAATCACCAGAAGACTAATAGATATTATCCTGTAGTAATAATCCACCTTCTGATGGGCTCTGTGGTATCCACTCCACTATATACAAAGTGCTGCCAAATATCCGTCCTGTTAAGGACCACCCGAAGCCAGAAGATTGGTATATAGTGTAGTATGTATTGGTATTCCAGTACATCCATAAAGGCAATGTAAAAAATTCCATGATGATAGACAAACAAATGTGGCCAAAAATTACTCCAAAAATATACCCTGTATGGCCTCTTTTACACAGGGTGGACCTTGGAGTCCGCTTGCTCGGGGGGGGGGGGGGGGGGGATCTGTCCACTTATCTCCGCTGAGCAGGCGGATGGCTGGCCTGTGTTTACTCCATTTATGCAGAGCGGACACAGCCCGCTTTCCTCTATGTGCGGTCGGATGACCGCCTGTCCGTTTACACCTGACTGCCATCTGATCTGCCAGATGGATGGGGGAACAGATCCCCATCCATCTGTTTTTAGCAGATAGGGTCGGATTGGATGTAGGCAGGTGTAAACGGACACATATCTATGTACACCCAACACTCCACAGAGGAGGCTGGAGGGTCCGATTTGTTCCCCCTGTAAAACGGACAGTATGGCCAAATTATCAATCCAGTCCTGTAAAAACCTGGAACATATGGGATTTTGAGTCCGGCACTTAACTTGAATACAATGAGTTGGAATGTCTTTGCATTGCCATTCTGTGTTTCAGTTAATGGGTGTGACAGTATCACAGTCCCTATGTGGCATTCAACGGGAAATAGCATTGCATAATGTCAAATTATATAAAGTCTTCAACAAACTTGCTATGTCTCTTTAAAGGTCAGTGCAATATTTCCTGAGGCTATAGGGGTAGAAGTAGGTAATACATGGTAGTAACGCATAAACCAAATTGAAGTACAGCGCTTTTAAAACACAATCAAAACAAAATTAATAACAGTCCAATGTGTATCTATCATAAATTGTCCATGCGAACAAAAGAACTCCAACTTCATATAAATCTCTGCAGGAAATTGTGGAGAACTCCTCCTGGTAAAAAAACTCACCCAGTGCTCCCACAAATTAGAGGCTTACCAGAACAGTATGACCCTCCAAATGAGAAGTCATATAGCGCTTAAAAAGGGATTAGCTCAAATCCTGGATATATAATGTCGCCACTTCACTCCACATTACATATCGGCAGCCACTCAGGGGAATGCGCATGGAAAAATGAGAATGCTCCTCATAGATCAGAGACGTGCAGACGTGCGCCTAGCAGCTCCAGCCAGCAGCCCCAGGCAGCAGCTCCAGCCTTTAGGAGGCTTAGGAGCCCACAGCCCCGGGGAGCGGGACCCAGCCAGTCCCCCCATCCATTGGACCCACTGCGGCCCCGCAGGCCCCCCGCAATCAATTGGCCCTTTTTTCTCCGCGCCGGCCGCGGCCGCCCGTCGGGCTTAGCAGCCAGGAAAGTCCCCGGCTCCGGCCTAGTCCCGGCCGAAGCCGGCCATCTGCTTCCCCTCTGCCTTAGTCAGGAGTCCCAGCCAGTGCTCAGCATACCCGGACCCCACTGCGGATTCCCGTGGGCCCCCGCAACCAATCGGCCCCCTACTTCCGCCACACCGTCCACAGCTGCCCACCTGGGCTTCAGCCGACAGGCGAGTCCCCGGCTTCGGCCTAGTCCCGGCCATCTGCCCCCCCCCCCCCAATCGCCTCTTCAGCCCCCTTTGGTCCAACTGGGCTGCGGCAAGTCCCCCCCCCCCCACCTCCCAGCCCTCAAGCCCTCCAGCACTCCAGCACTCACCTAGAACCAGGAACCACCAGAGCCAGGACAGGCTGCAGCTTGGGCCTAGTCCGGCGGCCATCTTGGTACACCCACTACACCCAGTTACTGCAAGGACATCCCCAGGACCTCCTGGACCCCCCAGCAGACACTTCGGGCACTCCTTCCACCACAGGTCAGTCCCCCAGGTGGGGTCACAGCCGCCATCGCCGCGCTTCTAGCCTATAGACGAGGAAGGAACCGGCTGCGGATGAGACTCACCCCACCTCATCCCACCCCCCAGCTTATCCTTTCCCCCTTCTGCAGGTCGGCGTGCCCACTCCCCCTTCAGCACACCCCTACCCAGCAACCGACTTCATCGCAGAAGCACCAGGCAACACAGCAAGCGCTTCAGGGATTATCTCCAAACAGGTAAGCTCTCGGGGTCCCCCCCCCCCCCCCCCATTAGCAGTTGATCCAGGGCACTGTGGTCCGACCGCCTCTCGGGGTCAGGAAGGAATTTTTTTCCCCTCGCTGAGCAATTGGCTGGCACAGTTAGGGGTTTTTTCGCCTTCCTCTGGATCAACGAGAGGGTGGTAGGTTCAACAGGCCCCCATCACCCCTACAGGAACTATTCGCTCCAACTAAGCAACACACCGCAGCTGTCACCAGCAGCATTCTTCTGGTCCAGGATTCCTCGCAACAAGCAGAGGCAGCTGGAACAGCCAGGAATCTACTACCCAACCAAACCGAGTCCTCACACATAGGGCACCACACGATCGACTTGCTGGCTTTAGTCTATGCGGCGGCAAGTCTGATACCTAGACTGATAAAAGGACAAACCCGGATCAGGATCAACATCTTCACACATAGGGCACCACACGATCAACTTGCTGGCTTTAGTCTACGCGGCGGCAAGTCTGATACTTAGACTGATAACAGGACAAACCCGGATCCGGATCATCAGCTCAGTCATCCAAGGACCATTAAACTTCATCCTCTGGCCATGTGCTACTTTAAATATTCAGCAGAAGTCCTCCACAGACTAAGAAATTCCACCGCAACTTTGCCAGCTCCCATTCAAAAAATTCTACGGAAAGAACATCTATTAAAGACCGATCTACAATCAACCTGCAAAAACAGGAAGATACCGACCCAACCACAACAATTAGCATGCGCCATGATCAACACCAGATCTGCAGCCAAACACAGACTAGAAGTACACGACTTCATCACTCAAAACAATATAGACTGCCTCTTCATCACGGAAAGCTGGCTAACACCCGACTGCAACACCATCCTCACCGAATTGGTGCCGGAGAACTACAGGATCCTAACTGAACATCGGATAGGAAAAAAAAGGAGGAGGCCTAGCAGTGATTTTTAAATCGCACCTGGCGCTCACCAAACCAATCTTACAGAACCCAGTACCTTTTATGGAGACACTGACGCTACATCTTCAATCAACACCCCATGATACCACCCACATTTTACTCTGCTACAGACCACCAGGACCAAAGACCAATCTGCTTACACCACTCACGGAGTTTATCTCAATACACACACTGAAATCCAAAAACCTCCTGGTACTTGGAGACTTCAACCTCTGGGCAAACTCTACCCAAGACCTATCGCGACCGCCTGCATCAGCCAACTAGAAGAACTGGGTTTCCAGCAACTGATAAAGACCCCCACACACGGGTCAGGACACACTCTGGACCTCATCTTCAAACAAAATCTGGACATCATCACAGTAGACAACATACCACTACCATGGACGGATCACCACGCCATCAAATTCAAAATCTCCACCAACATCACCCACCAAAAACAGAAACCTGCAACAACAACCCATTGGACCAGATCGCAGAAAAAAATGCATTCTGAATCCTTCAAAACCACCTTATCAAACAAAATAGCAACTCTGAATTTAACCCACTCATCGGAGCAAACTCTCAGCTCCCTAAACAATGTATTACTACAATCAGCAGACTCAGTGGCTCCAAAACGCAGAACACTCATCAAGAGGAAAAAACGCAGGATGGTTCAACAGCTCGCTCACGCTACTCAAGCAAGAACGCAGAAGAGCCGAAAGAGCATGGAGAATAAATCCCACCAAGGAAAATCACACAAAATACAAAGGACTGACACAGAATTATCAGAAGGCAATCTTCAAAGCAAAAAAGACCATTTCTCAAATACCATCTCAGCGGCCTTAAACCGCCCCCGGGAACTTTTTAAAATAGTCGCTCAGTCGATGAACCCAGCATGCTTAGAGCCCCCCGCTAATGAAACCCAAGATTTCTGCAATGAATTATCAGATTTTTTCATCAATAAAATCGTCAACATTAGGATTACAATTGATCAGAAAAAAACATCCGACGGCAGGCAAGCAGAGCAAAAAGTCGATATCGACACAAATATCCCACAACCACCAAGGTTTTCTCTGATCCCAATCACCACGGATACCACTAAAAACATCATCAAAAATCTCAGAGACAGCACATCTTCTATTGACATCATCCCCACAAAACTCCTGAAAGAATGCTCCGACATCCTGGCTCCCACCATAACGCACCTCATAAATCAATCGTTCAAAGAAGGGATTGTTCCAGGCGCCCTCAAACAAGGCATCATCAAACCCCTACTAAAGAAACCCAACCTCGACCCCAGGGACCCCAACCACCGAAGACCGATAACAAGCTTGAACAACATTTCCAAGATCATGGAGAAAGCGGTAGTACAACAGATACAACGCCACCTGGACACACACACACTCCTGGACCCGTTACAATCAGGATTCCGCCCAGGCCATGGGACAGAAACCGCACTCCTGAAGATTTGGGACGACGCCCTCGAAGCAGCGGATGACGGAGAATCATGTCTCCTGGTACTGTTGGACCTCAGTGCAGCGTTTGATACTGTGGACCACAACACTCTACTCATCCGCCTCACAGAAGTAGCAGGAGTCACTGGCTCAGATCTACAATGGTTCGCATCCTTCTTAGGAAATCGCTCTCAGATGGTGAAACTAGGAGCTTTCACCTCTGAAACCCGGGCAATCTCCTGTGGAGTCCCTCAAGGATCACCCTTGTCGCCAGTGCTCTTCAACATCTACATCCGCCCACTCCTCAACATCATCAGAAGATCAGACCTCTGCTTCCACTCATACGCTGACGACACTCAATTATGTTTTCGTATCACCGGACAAAAAGACCATCATCAGCAATTAGGAAAATGCCTCTCTATGATAGACGACTGGATGACCACTAGCTCCCTCAAACTTAATGAATCAAAAACAGAACTTCTTATTCTACATGCAAAGCATAACCCCCGAACCAAGATCCCTTGGACACCTCCTACCATCTTTGGACAGACCATCGCCCCAAGGACCAAGGCTAAGAGTCTCGGAGTCATTTTTGACTCTGAAATGTCAATGGATGCCCAAATAGGAGCAGTGGTCAGTGGTTCTCACCATCTGCTCCGCCTGCTACGCAGACACCTCCCCTTCATTCCAAAGGAGGACAAAGCAGTGGTAGTTGGAACAGTCATCAATTCTCGACTGGACTACGCTAACTCCCTTTACATAGGATTACCCCAATATCAACTTGCGCGCTTACAACTTATCCAAAACACGGCGGCAAGGCTGATAACAGGGAAAAAACCCTGGGAATCCATCTCCCCTTCCCTGAGGAACCTACATTGGCTAAACGTAAGGAATCGGATCGCATTCAAGACCCTCTGCCTCACCCACAAATGCGCACATGGAAACGCTCCGCAATACCTTCGCGAGAAAATAAAACACTATACACCGAATCGTAGTCTTCGATCGGCTAATCAAAATCTTCTCCTCATTCCTAAATCCCGCTACAAATCAAAGGGGGAACGGAGATTCGCTGTCCAGGGACCTCGGCTATGGAACGCTCTACCAACCGACATTCGCATGGAAGAAAACCATCAGGCCTTCAGGAAGAAACTCAAGACCTACCTCTTCTAGAAGCTGATAACCAAACGTCAACAGCGCCTTGAGGCGATTCAGTTCGCATTGTAGCGCTATACAAGTTATTCATTCATTCATTCATTCATTCATAGTGTAAAATCAATGGTATCAAATATTTAACAAAAAAAATATTACCCACATGTAAAAAACATAGACCGTGCTAAACTCAGCTTTCAACAACTCCTACAATGCCACTCACTGGTTGATTCCTGGCACGAGCAGAACCATGCCCGGCGACAATATACATTCTACTCATACCCACACATTACGTTTTGACACACTGATCACATTTTCCTAACTACAGGCTCTGTACCCCAACTACTTGCTTCCAGTATTTTTCAGATCTCTTGGTCAGATCACAGTGCAGTCCTTACCACCCTGTCCTCCTTAGCTCCATCCACTAAAGATCCTTCCTGGATCATTATTGATAATATCGTAGCCCACCCATTTTACCACCTTGAGATCAAAACGGCTCCCAAGGGGTACTTATCTACTAACTCTACACCAGATATCTCCCCTCTCCTTTTATGGGAGGCTTACAAACCAATAATCAGAAGAGCCTGTATTAGTGAAGCATAATTTCTTAGCAAAGAGAAGCGTCTCACTCACCAGTGTCTAGAGTCAACATTCAAAACCACTCACACCCTGTTTCAGGCTGATCCCTCTTTACCAAAACGGCTGGCCCTAGAAAAAGCTCGACTAGAGCTTGACCTCTTTCCAACAGAGATAGCTTTAAAAACTCTAAGGCATAGGTATTACACCAAAGGGAAAAAAAAACAGATACTTTTCTTGCCCTCTCCCTTAGACGCTTAGACCATGCCCCTAAACCGATTCGACTGAAGATAGACCAAAATCTACACACCAGCAACCCAACTAAATAAAATAAATAACTAATGCGCTAACCACATGTAAAAATCAAATCCCAAAGAGTGGCAGCCACTGGTGTCTGAGGGGGTAAGAAAGCACCTGGATGGAAAGATTTCAGCTTAAGATAATTTAGGGACCAGTTGGGAGCTCAAGGTGAACCTATCCAAGAGGTTAGTTGTTGGGTTAGTTTAAGTGTAAGGCAGCGTACACACGAGCGGACTTTCCCGTGGGATTGTACGCTGGACTACAGTCCCCCGGACATTCCGACCGTGTGTGGGCTCCGGCGGACTTTTTCCTCCCAAAAGTCCGGCGGACTAAGTTTCAAGTTTAGACTTAAAATTGTCCGCTGGACTCGGCAGTCCGGCGGACAATCCCGCTGTCTGTGTGCTAGTCCGCGGGACTTTTGAAAGGAACGAACTTGCCTCGCACACGGAGGAAAGTCTGTTCATTTAACGTGACTCCAGGTACCATGTCACCATGTGACATGCTCATGTCACATGGTGACCCCGCCCCATATGATGTCACAGTCCCGGAGGATGCTGGGACTGTGACATCATATGGGGGTGGGGTCACCATGTGACATGAGCATGTGACCCGCCCCTTGTCCCTATATAAGTCCCATCACAGCGTGTCTCTGCCATTACGGCCAGAGAGAGCGTTGTGTCAACATTGGATGAAGAAAGAAGAACAAGAAGCAGAAGCAGAAGGCGGCAGTGACAACAGCGACGGCAACAGAAGCCCCGGCCAGTGGCAAGAAGAACAGAAGAGACCCCCTAAGTTGGAACAAGACCCCCAGACGGCGGCGGCAACGAAGAAGAAAGCCGGGCTCCTCGCTAGTGAAAGAGCTAGGTAAAATAGCAGAAGATAGCGGAGGAGTCCGGCAAGAAAACCCCCCAAGATGGAAGAAGACCCCCCGGAGCTGTGCAATAAAGTATTTTAAAAAATGGTGTCGTTTTTTTTATTTACACTTTTTTCCTTAGGTGAATGGGTAGGGGTACATCGTTCCCCATACTCATTCACATAGGGTGGGGGGCCGGTATCTGGGGGCCTCCTTATTAAAGGGGCTCCCGGATTCCGATAAGCCCCCCGCCCTCAGACCCCGACAACAAACAGCCAGGGTTGTCGGGAAGAGGCCCTTGTCCTCATCAACATGGGGACAAGGTGCTTTGGGGTGGGGGGGCCGCAAGGCCCCCCTTTCCCCAGGGCACCCCCCCATGTTGAGGGCACGCTGCCTGGTACGGCTCAGGAGGTGGAGGGGCGCTCGCTCGTCCCCACCCCCTTTCCTGACCGGCCGGGCTGCATGCTTGGATAAGGGTCTGAGATGGATTTGGGTGGACCCCACGCCGTTTTTTCGGCGTAGGGATTCCCCTTTAAGTCCATACCAGGTGACAGGGCTAGCGAGGTGTCAATGTTGTCAATCGAGGCGGCGGCATTCACTTCCTTCGCTAGTCCTGTCTACCTGGAGCCACGTTCTAAATGAACGGACTTTGCTCCGCGTGTGGGCAAGTCCGTTCATTTCAAAAGTCCCGCGGACTTTGGCCAAAACTCCGGTGGATTGTCCGCCGGAAAAGTCCGGGCGTGTGTGGGCAAGTCCACACAGTCAGAAAGTCCGGCGGACCTCCGCTGGAAAGTCCGGCAGTTTGTCCGCTGGACTAGGTCCGGCGGACAATCCCGCCGGAAAGTCCGAGCGTGTGTACGCCGCATAAGGGTATCGATAAGTTGCAAGGATAAGAGGCCACTGATGCTTACTCTGAAAGTGAGTGTTGTGTACAACTTCAAAACCTTGTGCCCAAATGTCCTAGTTTGGACTACCATCTCTATAAAAAAAATAGGTACATATCACCTACAGCTGTGGTAGCGTCCCCAGGTATATGATGTTAGATACATTTTAAATATTTTTCCATTTTGTTTCATCAGCTCTAAAACGCTGCTCTGAAATGTATTATTATTTGCTGATGAAAGGACTGATCTGATGCCCATGGTATACAGTGGTGTGAAAAAGTGTTTGCCCCCTTCCTCATTTCCTGTTCCTTTGCATGTTTGTCACACAAGTGTTTCGGAACATCAAACCAATTTAAACAGTAGTCAAGGACAACACAAGTAAACACAAAATGCAATTTGTAAATGAAGGTGTTTATTATTAAAGGTGAAAAAAAATCCAAACCATCATGGCCTTGTGTGAAAAAGTGATTGCCCCCTAAACCTAACTGGTTGGGCCACCCTTAGCAGCAACAACTGAGTTTGCGATAACGTGCAATGAGGCTTTTACAGCGTCCTGGAGGAATTTTGGCCCACTCACTTTGCAGAATTGTCCTAATTCAGTTACATTAGAGGGTTTTCGGCCCAAATACCACAACATCTCAATAGGATTCAGGTAGGACTTTGGCTAGGCCACTCCAAAGTCCATCTCTATAAAAAAAAAAGAGTACACGAACAGATGGTCGGACATTCTCCTCAGGATCTCTTGGTAGACAGCAGAATTCATAGTTCCTTTTATCACGGCAAGTCTTCCAGGTCCTGAAGCAGCAAAACAGCCCCAGACCATCACACTACCACCACCAAATTTTACTGTTGTATAATGTTCTTTTTCTGAAATGCAGTGTTCCTTCTACGCCAGATATACTTGGACACACACCTTCCAAAGAGTTCCACTTTTGTCGGTCCACAGAATGTTGTCCCAAAAGGATCATCAAGATGTGTTGTGAGAAATTGAGACGAGCTTTGATGTTCTTTTTGATCAGCAGTGGTTTTCTCCTTGGAAATGCAGGCCATTTTTGCCCAGTCTTTTCCTGATGGTGGAGGCATGACCTTAACTGAGGCAAGTGAGGCCTGCAGTTCCTTGGACGTTGTTGTGGGGTCTTTTGTACCTCTTGGATGAGTCGTCGCTGCGCTCTTGGGGTAATTTTGGGCGGCCGGCCACTGGGAAGGTTCACCACTGTTCATGTCTTCGCCATTTGTGGATAATGGCTCTCACTGTGGTTCGCTGGATTCCCAAAGCTTTGGAAATGGCTTTCCAGACTGATAGATCTCAATTACTTTCTTTCTCAATTGTTCCTGAATTTCTTTGGGCATGATGTGTAGCTTTTAAGGATCTTCTGTGTCAAGCAGCTCCTATTTAAGTGATGCCTTGATTGTGAACAGGTGTGGCAATAATCAGGCCTGGGTGTGCTAGAGAAATTGAACTCAGGTGTGGACAACCACAGTGATAGTATGTTTTAACAAGGGGGGCAATCACTTTTTCACACAGGGCCATGATGGTTTGGATTGCATTTTGTGTTTACTTGTGTTGTCCTTGACTATTGTAAATTGGTTTGATGTTCCGAAACACTTAAGTGTGACAAACATGCAAAGGAACAGGAAATGAGGAAGGGGGCAAACACTTTTTCACACCACTGTATGTAGATTATTTTGACTTAACTAGTTTTTTCCTAAAGTTGAATACCTCTAGGCACATTTTTCTTTGTTTTAAAAAGAAAAGAAAAAAAACTGACAGCTTGTCTTTTTCAACCCATAATTGTGGGCTAATACATTCCAATTGTCTGTGTAAAACACTGGTCTCCAGCAAGGGACAGGCACAAAGGTGTGTTTGACATTTTTGCAATGGCTTTTCAGCCCCCATAGCTATGTTTTCGCTCTTTCTCCATCCCTACTTTTAGCATCTTAATTGATTTCCTTGTTCAGTGCCCTCCCTTGGGTCCAGAGTCTCCAGCTGTGCTTAAAGAGAGCAAAATCTTTTCCAATTTCTTTAGCGTTGAAAGAAAATTGAATTCGTTATCAACAGTGGAAGGAGGGGAAACAAGAGACACGACTGTAAGACAGTAAATAGCAAAGTAATCACACAATATTCCAAATTGCTTAGAAAGTTTAATGTAAATGGCCTCTCCTGTGTTTGCGTGTTCCTTTTAAATATCATTTATCAATTCATCTCTTTTCAATATAGATGAAAGGAGACATTGAAGGAATTACCTAGAACAGGCACAGAATTAAGTGGCTTTTTTGTCTTTATTTTCTCCTCCAAAAAATAATGCTATGTATAGGCTGTACTGGTTTAGAGGATTATTATCTCAAAAATACTCTATTCTGATAAATCTTTTGTTAGAGTTCACCATATACTTTACATTGTGACTGTGCAATCCCCTTAGAGCTACCTTTCAATTTGTATCCAATCAGGCAGCACCTTGCACTATAGAGTTGTTGGTGATCTAAAGGGGATTGTACAGTCAGTTTGTATTTTGTGGGTGTGGGTGTGGGTGTGTGTGTGTGTGTGTGTGTGTGTGTGTGTGTGTGTGTGGGTAGTGAGTTTATGTTGTATTCAGTTTATACCTATACTTAACTGAAAAATAAATTGTCCATCAGCAGTTACAATGGCAGGACACGCAACTAATCAAAAAAAAAAAAAAAAAAAAAAAAAAAAAAACTGTTGTGCAGTTTCTCGAGCATTTGTGTCAACATTATACTATAATGAAATATCTTTTCTTGATAGTGTAAATGGTCAACATAGTTTTAGCATTTGTTTTACTTTTTTACATTTATAAACTGTTTTATATACCATATGTTATTTTATGTATATACAATTTTTTTTGTTTTTTAATATAAACATGATGCATGACAATGGATACCCAAAGCACAACTGATTACCTAAAGGACAGCACACTAAAGCCTCGTACACATGATCTGATTTTCTGACGAGAATTTTGTATTGACAGGCTGTTGGCGGAAAATCCGAACGTTTGTACGCTCCATCAGACAATTGTTCCGTGGACAAATGTTGGATGGCAGGCTTTAAAATTTTCCGCAGACAAATGTCTGTTATCAGATTTTTCGAGCGTGTGTACACAAGTCCGTCGCACAAAGGACCAAAGTACAAACACGCATGTTCGTAATGGAGAATTAACATTCGTAACGCAGCAAATTATGAAATCTCGAATTGCAGCGCACATTCTCTTCTTCTTTAATGGGGTAATAATGAAGCTGTTTGCTAGTGATACTAATGGAGTTATTGCAAACAAATTTTCAAAGGCTTTTTTTTCTAGTGATATCAAGAATAATATTATTATGCTTGTTGTTTTTTTTTTTTTTTGGTGCAAGTTACCACAACACCATTATCCCGTCGTTTTTAAGATCAAAGATACAACTATGTTGGTGTCCCTTTGTAATTTTACATTGTATTTTTTAAAATGTCTACTCCCAAACTGTCATTTGAAGTAAAACACATAGCCAAGTATTATTCTACACAATTTTTTTTTATTGTGCATTAAAAAAAGAAAACAAATAAAATTAGACATGCCATTAGAAATATACCAATTCAAATCATTATTCAACCAAAAAATAAAATAAAAGCCTCATGCATGTGTCCTGCTTTTTAATAAAGGGGGTCAACAATGCCAAGAGTTGGTGAAAGCAGGGGTCAGTCATCCGGCGATAATTCCGAAAATCATCTGGATTATTCTCCTGCAGCAAAGGCATATGACATAATTGATTGCGATTTGGTCTAAGAAATCCTCCTCTTCCTGGACTGGACTTGGGTCAAAGCAATAACTCCAAGGCCAATAATAAATCTCCTCCGATTCCGCAACATGGCTGGTTGACGAATGGTCAATCAGAAACAAACTGAAAAGCGTATAAAGAAAAGCACAAAATGAAAAGCGCAAATCAACACTCAGCAAACTTCTACTGACACAAAATTAGCAGAAGGAGCCCAAAGGGTGGCGCTAAATAGCTGAAAAACCACAGTACGTCACTACTTTCGTGTTTGTTGGCCAACAATTCCTTGCCGTTTGTATGCAAGACAAGTTCCTGGCCAACACCCTTCGGACAAAAGTCTGAGGTTTTGTCTGCGGAAAATCTGATCATGTGTATAAGGCTTAAATTAACCTTGCCGCTGTGTTTAATAAAAAAAAGTGAAAACTTTCTCCTGAGCCCTCTCATGTGGGATCAGTCACTGTTGTGATGACTTATTCCTCTTCTGCATATAGCCACGTTCTTTCAACACAGGTTAAACCTGTAGAAGTTGGGTATATCATAAGGACAATCAAGCTTCATCTCCCTGCTAAATAGAAGACTAGGTAATATTCAATATACAGTTTTTCATATTCACCTAGATAATATGCAGGCAATGGCAGGAAAAACTCTGGATAGCCGCACAGCGGAAAAAAAGTTAAAATCCTGTGCTTTTATTAAAAAACGAAGGTCACATCACATCAAATAATCCACAGCAAAGGAAAGGGGTACAGAAAAACTGACGCGTTTCGCACTGAAATCAGTGCTTACTCATAGCTCACCTAGATAATATGTTAGATTTTTAGACCATAATAAATGGAAAAAATATGAACAAACCCATTATACATTCTCTTTAATGTTAGGCATAACAGAAAGTTGTTCCACTTGAACTTTTCAGGAAATAATAAAGTGTGAGTGCATCTTACAACTAGTTAATTTAGATCTGGTCTTTTTAGGCAGTTTAAACTACATTCTGCTTGGTATGGTTAATATTTACAAGTACCGTATATACTCGAGTATAGGCCGTCCCGAATATAAGCCGAGGCCCCTGATTTACCACAAAAAAACTGGGAAAAGTTATTGACCCGTGTATAAGCCGAGGGGGGGGGGGGAATGGAGCAGCTACTGTAAGTGGAAAAGAGGGTCAGCAAATGCCCATCTGCATGTCCCCTGTGTCCTATACAAACCCCCGTGTCCCCAGTGCAGCCTACCTGTGCCGATCGATCTGTCTCCCGCCGATCTGCCTCCTGTGTCAGATCGCTGGCTGTCGCTGGCTGTCCGGTGTCCGCTGTCCCGTCACTCGTGTCCGGTGTCCCCCCCCCATGCTGATCCTGGCGATCAGCGTGTACGGCGCCATTACTTGTTTGAAAGCCACGCCGCCTCCTCGTCCGTGATAGGAGGAACACTCGGTTTTCCCAGCAGTCAGTGTGCAGTGTTCCGCCTATCACGGACATTCTCTTATCCTCGTCCATGAGATGAGAATGACAGGACATCCGTGATAGGCGGAACACTGTACTGCTGGGAAAATTAGTGTCCGTCTATCACGGGCGGGCGGGAGGAGGCGGCGCGGCTTTTGAACACTGCCGTCTGTCTGCATGACAAGCTGTTCATGTAGGCAGACGGCACTGACTCGAGTATAAGCCGAGAAGGGGACTTTCAGCACTAAAAAAAGGGCTGAAAATCTCGGCTTATACTCGAGTATATACGGTAGTTACCTTTTTTTTTTTTAACTGTAGTAAGTGGGAAGGTGGTGTGTGGTCTTTTCTGCCACCCATAATTCTATTATACAGAATAGCTAATTCCTTGTTGCAGATGGAGGCAACATAGATTTCCATTGCAATTACAAATTCCTTCAATAAATACTAGGGACAGGCAGCAGAGAGCACACCAATAACAAGCAGTGATTTACACAGAGATAAGTGTAATTAATACTTGACACTTACCTCCCACTGACCTTTCTATTTATATTTCCTGGAGATCTTTGTTAACCTTTTAGTCAGCCTTTGCTTATATTCTGGTGGAAAGAAGGGAAAGTGGAGACATGATTGAAACCTTTAAAGTGGAAGGAAATTAAATTAAAAAAAAAAAAAAAAAAAAAAAAAAAAAAAAAAGTGGAAGGAAAAGCATCACCCTGAAAAAGCACCAATCAACTACAATCCACCAGATTCTCATTATCAAAAAACTGCAAAATTTGCATCCTTTTATCTTTTTTTTTTTTTATTTATTAAAAAAACTTTTGTCAGGTCCGGTAAATCTGTTTTGTGCTGGTCCTGGGCGTGTCCTTTCTCAACTAGCTATGTCATTTCTAGAAGTATCGTAGCTAGCCGGCGGGCGTTCACCATGAAAGCTAGCGACATATGTGTTACAGGAAATGACGCCTGCAAGCCTGTCCGCGGCGGCATTTCCATGGTAATAGGACACCGAGGGAGACATAGCTTTTTTACAGGTACTGCTGTACCGGCCTCATCTGCAGGACAATATCTTAAACTTGGGTTTACAAAAACTCACACACACACACACATGTAAATATGTGTTTATGTTTGAATGTGTGTGCCTTCACAGTCTACTGAAGGCTGGGAGGAATGGGGGCAGTGGTAGGCTGCACTGGGTAGGATAGGGGTGGGTTCAATGAAAGCTAGGCTGTTTTTCACTACGAAAGGCTGACAGCGGTTTCAGGATGTGCATGACAGCTGGCAAATTCAGATGGAGAGAGACCGTTGTTGGTAAAAAAGACAGCGCAGCTGATTGGCTCAGATTAGACTTTTAATCTAGATAATCAGCTAACCTGAAAATGAATAATATCAAACTAAAACATATTTACCATACTAATCATGGGCAAAATTCCACTTTAACTACTTCAAGGGGGTAAATAAGGTTCAATATGAAGCCAAGATCAGGCACACGGTGACCCCAAACTACCTGGAGGAAAGTCCAAGTCTAATTTTAGAAAGTATTCTTTTACTAAAAAACTAGTGGATGCTTGAAATGGACTTCCAGCAGATGTAGTGAATAAGTCAACAGTAAGTGGTTTCAGACATGCTTCGCATAAACATAAATCTATACTCAGCCAAAAAAAAGTAAAAACAAAAAAATTTTTGTTCCAGCTAAGCAGGGACATGGATCTCTGTGTTCCCCCAGTCAGAGCATCCCTCACAGTTAGCAACCACCCCCTAGGCACACATTAACCCTTTGATCTCCCCTGGTGTTAACCCCTTCCCTGCTAGTGTCATTGGTACAGTAAAAGTGCATATTTTTAGCACTGATCACTGTATTAGTGTCACTGGTCCCTAAAAAGGTGTCAAAAGTGTCAGTTAGGTGTCCGATTTGTCCGCTTGAAGATGCTATAACTTTTGCGCAAACCAATCAATATACACTTATTGGGATTTTTTTTACCAAAAATATGTAGCAGAATATATAATTAGCCTAAATTGAAGAAATTTGATTCTTTCATCTTTTTTTATTGGATATGTATTATAGCAGAAAGTAAAAAATATTGTTTTTCTTTCAAAATTGTCGCTCTTTTTTTTGTTTATAGCACAAAAAAACAAAAAAATAAAAACGCAGAGGCGATCAAATACTACCAAAAGAAAGCTCTAGGGATTTGTGGGGAAAAAAAAGGACATCAATTTTATTTGGGTACAGCGTCGCACAGCCGCGCAATTGTCAGTTAAAGTAATACAGTGCCGTATCCCAAAAAATGGTCTGGTCATGAAGGGGATAAAACCTTCCAGGGCTGAAGTGGTTAAAAGGTGACATCGCTGGTGTCCTGAAGAGCTCAGTCGAATTCCTTGTGAAGGGACTCGGCTCTTATTGCTCTAATGAAAGAAGCGTTTACCCTTTTAATTGCTTCTACTACAAAGCCAAGTCCACAGTTTGCTATTGCAAGGACTTTTGCTTCAGCTTTACAGAAAGGAGTTCACTGTCCTCAACCTGTATATAGGTTCTCTTTTATGGAGTATCCCACTCCGTTCCCTCAACCCTATCCCACTTACTTCAAAAATATAAACAACATAAAGAACACCCCTAAACTGCTTTTTGAGGCAAAGCGTGACTGTGATTGTATGCCTGGTTGGGGGGCAATCTATAAGGAAACTTAAACTAGGCTATTTTCCAGCAGCCCTTTGGGGGTAGCATTAAACATATATTTTCCTTTTATCATTAGGAGCGATTTCCTGTCTAAAATCATCAAATTGTAGTTTCATAAAATGTCCTCCATAGGTTAAGCATTTAAAATGTACACATGTAGTTACATATTCATACCTCCCAACTTTTTGAGATTGGAATGAGGGACACCTACTAGCAAAAGTATGTAGAAATAGGTCACGCCCCATGTCACGCCCCTTAAAGGAGAATTAACCCCCATAAAGTTTAGTTTACCTTTGTTTATTATTATTTACCACTACTATTCCTTTATACTGGCGTTTGAAATTTACAAATGCAGCAATTTAGAAATTGGATTAAAAGTTTAGCACTGGGAAACACTTTTTTTTTTTTAAAGAAAAATAGTGCATTTTATATACAACTACCGTATATAGTTCAGACCAAAATGAGAGACAAATGGGAAGGAAAGAGGTGACGTTACTTCAAATCAGGGACAGTCCCTCGAAATCAGGGACAGTTGGAAGCTATGCATATTCTTACCATATATCTAATCAGAACCTATAGTACTTACAAAAGGTGCATAAAGTATGAGGCATGACTGTAATAACATATTAATATTAAATAGCCATTTGACATTTACACATGGTTAGCATTTTCTTTTCTGTGATGTGTCCCGTATAAATTCTACCCAGAATGCTTCTATGCAGAATGTGTAATTTATCACTGCAGAAGACTTGCTGTAATAGCAGTTGAAACATATTTCTGAAATGGGCCTTTAATGCTACTTCCGTACAGAAGATTGTTACATTTGACTTATCTCTCCCAGACCAGGCTTTGACCTTATTGTCATGAATTGTGAAATTATCCAATACACCAGAGAACCATCAGAAGTGTGGATAAGATGTGAGCATGATGGTTGTGTGGGTTATTTGGTGTATTGGCTATTTGGCTTGTCATATGAATGAAAGGCATGAAATTGTGCTGGTTATTAATCAGGTATTCACTCTATATATATATATATATATATATATATATATATATATATATATATATATATATATATGAGCTTCTCTATAGTGTATGGTTGCCATCCATACCCATTTGCTAGGGACAGTCCCAGTCCATATTTTTAGCACTGATCACTGTATTAGTGTCACTGGTTCCCACAAAGTGTTAGTTAGTGTCCGATTGACCGCCAAAATACCGCAGTCCCACTATTATTTCGCTGATCGCTGCTATTACTAGTATAAAAAAGAGAAAAAAATTCCTTAAATCTATCCCATAATTTGTAGACACTATAACGTTCATGTTAACCAATCAATATATGCTTATTAGGACTTGTTTAACCACTACAATACTGTGCACTTTCGCCCCCCTCCTTCCCAGACCAATTTTCAGCTTTCAGCGCTCTCGCACTTTCAGTGAAAATTGCGCGGTCATGCAATGCTGTAACCAAATGAATTTTTTATCATTTTGTTTGCACAAATAGAGCTTTAGTTTGGTGGTATTTATTCGCGACTCCGTTTAAATTTTTTTGCGATATAAGCAAAAACAGCGGAAATTTTGAAAAAAAAACGATATTTTCTCCTTTCTTTTTTAAAAGAAATCCAATAAAATAAATTTTGTCATAAATTTAAGCCAAAATGTATTCTGCTACATGTTTTTAGTAAAAAAAATCCCGTTAAGTGTATAATAATTGGTTCGCGTGATCACGGACATATGTACGCAAATGATCATGTACAGATGTGTGCAGGTGATCACGGACATATGTGTGCAGATAATCATTGGCACATGTGATTTTACTGGGACATATGTGGGGGGACATGTGTTTTTATTATTTGGGGACATGTGTGTTTTGGGGACATGTGTGGGGACATGTGTGTTTACACTGTGGGGACACTACTGGTGATCAGTGAGTAAAAAGCTGTAAATAAAACAGCTAATACTCACTGATCACCAGCCGGCTGCAGCGATCCTCTCTCCTCTTCTCACCGACGACTTCCGTGTGAGGAGAGGAGAGCCGATTGCCTAGCAACCGGCTGTTTGTTTACATCACATGATGGCTGTGATTCAACACGGCCGTCATGTGATCAGGAGGGCCAATCACCGAGCCCTCCTGCCGATCCGAGATGCATCGCGTACGGGTGACACGGCCGCATCGGGATCGCGCCGCTGCGCGGGCACGCGCGATCCCTCTACTTCTGAAGGACGTTCCGAAACGTCCTATCAGAAGTAGACGGCTCCCACCCGGCCGTATATGTACAGTGGCCGGGTGGGAAGTAGTTAAGCAAAAAACATATAGCAGAATACATATTGGCCTAAATTTATGAAGAAAATGTCAGTCAGTTTTTTTGTTTATAGCGCAAACAATAAAAAACGCAGTGGTGATTCCACCAAAAGAAAGCTCTATTTGTGGGAAAAAAAATTACATACATTTTATTTGGGTACAGCGTTGCATGACCATGCAATTGTCAGAGCCGTATCGCAAAAAGTGAGCTAAATTAAGGGTAAATCTTCCAGAGGTCAAGTGACCAGGCCATTTTTTGCTATACGGCACTGCGTCGCTTTAACTGACAATTGCGCGATCGTGCGCCGATGTGCCCAAGCAAAATTTTTTCCCATTATTAGAGCTTTCTTTTGGTAGTATTTGCACCTCTGCAGTTCTAATTTTTTGCGCTATAAGCAAAAGAAGAGCGGCAATTTTGAAAAAAACACAATGGGGGTTATTTACAAAAGTCAAATCCACTTTGCACTACAAGTGCAAACTACAATGCAAAGTGCACTTGAAATTGCACTGAAAGTGCACTTGAAAGTGCAGTCGCTGTTATTCTGAGGGGTAGATCTGAAATGAGGGGAAGCTCTACTGATTTTATCATCCAATAACGTGCAAGCTAAAATGCTGTTTTTTATTTACCTTGCATGTACCCCTCGGATCTACAGCGACTGCACTTCCAAGTGCACTTTCAGAGCAATTTCAAGTGCACTTTGCACTTGTAGTTTGCATTGTAGTGCAAAGTGGATTTTACTTTTGTAAAAACCCCTAATATCTTTTACTTTTTGCTATAATAAAAAAATTACTTCATTTTATATTTATTTATTGTGCATTGTCACTTATTTTATATGTGTAATTGTATTCACACACTTATACTCCACCATTCAGCGCTACACTATTTTTCCGTCACATTTTGCTCACTTTGTATGAGTGTCGGCTGCTTTATTTCCACTATATCATTGTGATACTCCTCTTTTAGCGCAGTGTTTTCCCCCCTTTTTATAATAAAAATCCCAAATGTAAAAAAAAACACATTTTGGCCTCAGTTTAGGCCGATATGTATTGTTCTACATATTTTTGGTAAAATCGCAATAAGCGTATATTGATTGGTTTGCGCAAAAGTCATAGCGTCTACAAAATAGGGAATAGATTTATGGCATTTTTATTTTAATTTTTTTTACCACAAATGGTGGTGATCTGCTATATTTATCAGGACTGCAATATTGCGGCGGACAAATTGGACACTTTTGACACATTTTTGGGACCATTGACAATTATACAGCAATCAGTGCTATAAAAATGCACAGATTACTGTATAAATGTCACTTTCAGGGAAGGGGTTAACACTAGGGGGGTGATCAAGGGGTTAACTGTGTTCCCTAGTGTATGTTCTAACTGTGGGGGGGGGGGTGGGACTGTCTAGGAGGAGAGAGAGATCGGTGTTCATACATATTATGAACACACAATCTGTCTCCTCTCCCCTGAGAATACTGGGATCTGTGTGTTTGCACACACAGTTCCCGGTTCTCGCTCTGTCACTATCGATCGTGGGTGCCCGGCGGTCATCGGGCCCGCCGGGCACTCGCATCGGTTCCGGCATGGCGCTGCGGGTGCTTACACGCCCCCTAGTGGTCAAAAGGCGAATTGACGTACAGTTACGTAGTTTCGCCCATGGGAGCCAACCTTCTGCAGTACAACAAGGGGTTAATTCATACAAAATGTTAGGCACATAGATTTACGGTAGTTTTTTTTCACATATACAGTAATTAGTTGATGGGTAAAGTGTACTTTTAGAAATAGACATTAAATGCCTTTCTAAATTCTACATTTTAATTATAGTGGCAGTAGCTACTGTTAACCACTTGAGGACCAGTGGTTGTTTAGTCCTTGGTGTTTTTAGGGTTATTTTTACTAATATTTTCCTTCCTGTGTATTATAAAGTCAAAGAGCTGTAAAAAAATAAAAAATAAATAAATATACGTAACACTTTTGACCAGAAACAGTTTTAGGGCTAATTCACACATGACCGCACTGCAAAATATCTGTCACCAGACATGCTGCATTTTAATCGCAGTGAGCTGAACAGAATATGGCACTATATAGCATGGCAGCGCACCCTGCTGTTGTGCATCACCATAAATGAAGTGAAGTTTAGTTTTGTACACTTCAAATACCGTTTGTACAAACACAGAAAAAAGGAGCTGCATGTGATGCGCTAAATTGCGTGTTTTATTACATTCCCCAGAGCTGAGCTTTAAATTATTTGTTTTATACATTTAATGCTTTTTTTCTACCATCTTCCCTTTTTATGTATATTTTTGTTTCTGAACTTTTAAAATTAATCTTACTGTGAGAAATATCAAATGTGGTGTCAGTAACATTTAGGGGGGGGGCTATATGGTATACAAATGGTGTCCGCCTGTACCATTAAAAAAAGGCTTAGGGCATGCTGAGCCAACTCTCATTAACATACAATGAAGAAGCCCAGCTTCTAGATCTTTAACTCTTTGTTAGGACAGACAGTGCTCAAATATACAGTGCCTTGAAAAAGTATGCATACCCCTTGAAACATGACACATTTTGTCATGTTGCATCCAAAAACGTAAATGTATTTTATTGGGATTTTATGTGCGAGACCAACACAAAGTGGCGCATAATTGTCAAGTGAAATGATAAATGGTTTTAAAATTTTTATACAAATAAATATCTGAAAAGTGTGGCGTGCATTTGTACTCAGCACCCTTTACTCTGATATCCCTAACTAAAATCTAGTGGAACCAATTGCCGTCTGAAGTCAATAGAGTCCACCTGTGTGTAATTTAATCTCAGTAAAAGATTCAGCTGTTCTGTGAAGCTCTCAGAGGTTTGTTAGAAAACCTTAGTGAACAAACAGCATCACGAAAGCCAAGGAATACACCAGACAGGTCAGGGATAAAGTTGTGGAAAAGTTTAAAGCAGGGTAAGGTTATAAAAAAATTACACTTTCACAAGCACTTAGGACATGAGTACTATTCGTAGTGGCTCTAATAAAAAAAGGCAATGGCTTTTATGAAAAAAAGTTAAAAGCGTTTATTAGACCATAAAGGTCATAGAAAAACATACAGATTAAAAATGATTCAAACTCAAACATATTCCTTGAGAGCTGTATGCATTAGGTATGTGAGTGCCAGCTTCACTCTCTCCCATTAAAACAGCCCATGGTTAAAGAAGCCTACTTGCCTCTGGATGGAGATGGAATCTGCAATCATGTGGCCGGTTAAACAGCATGCCGATGGGAGAGATCACTCTCAACTGCTGCTCCATGGCGCCGGGGGTGGCCAGGTCCTGGATGGTTGCAGGTATGTGTCAGGGACACGGTCACTGGAGAGCCGACTGAGGCGATGTCTCAGTTTCAAGCCGGACCCTTGTGGGCATGGGGAAACCAGGGGTGGAAGCAGCAGCACAACCAAGCCCCTAGGGATGACGTCACAGGCAGCACCAAAGCCAATGGCTGTGGGGAGTAAGGAAGCGGAATCCTCATGTTGGCCTGTTAGGCGGTCACCATGACAATGCGTTTCACTCAGTGGAGCCCTGTCAAGTCACAGGCCATGACCGCCTAAAAGGCAACATGAGGATTCCCCTTCCTTATTCCTCACAGCCATCGGCTTCGGCACTTCCCGTGATGTCATCCATAGAGGCCTGGTTGTGCCGCTGCTTCTACCCCTGGCTTCCCTGTGCTCACCAGCCTCTGGCTGTTAGAGTCTGCAAAATACTTGAGACTGGGTTCACCTTCCAGCAGGACAATGACCCTAAACAAACAGCCAGAGCTACAATGGAATGGTTTAGATCAAAGCATATTCATGTGTTAGAATGGGCCAGTCAAAGTCCAGACCTAAATCCAATTGAGAATCTGTGGCAAGACTTTAAAATTGCTGTTCACAGATGTTCTCCATCCAATCTGACAGAGCTTGAGCTATTTTGCAAAGAAGAATGGGCAAAAATGTCACTCTGTAGATGTGCAAAGCTGGTAGAGACATCCCCAAAAAGACTTGCAGCTGTAATTACAGCAAAATGTGGTTCTACAAAGTATTGCATTTTCAGATATTTATTTGTAAAAAAAATGTTGGAAGGAAAATGATAAATGGTTTTCACTTCACAATTATGTACCACATTGTGTTGGTCTATCACGTAAAATCCCAATAAAATACATTTACTTTTTGGTTGTAACATGACAAAATGGGGAAAATGTCAAGGGATATGAATACTTTTTTAAGGCACTGTACTTTACAAATCATAATAAGATATGCCAGCATAGCACGGACAGGTTAATTATGGCAAACGTATTTCCCAAAACTTCTCATAAACAAAGAAAACTTAAAAGTATTGTTCAGTGCTGATGTTATCAGAAAAGAGCATTTAAAGGATAAGTTCACCTTTGGTAACATATTACATATTACACCTGTATTGAGGGTGTAAGATATTCCATGTTACCAAGGAACACCTGCCTGTACCCCACAAAGCCCCCACTGTGAGTGCGGACAGGGGATCTTCTCCCTGCACCAGCTGTCACAATTTAAAAAGAGCGTGGACGTGTGAGTGGCGATCTGTGAATGAATAAATTACAACTACAGTTTGCCACCGAGGTAGATGGCTTGTAGTTCTCAATGTACTCTAGTAGTTCATTGATCTTCCTGCTCTCCAGTAACTGTCTGCCCATAAGGAAGGTACAGGCAGACAGATATACTGAGAGTCTGCAGGGGCCTGGCACTGAACCTGTGATTTGTTGATCGCTGGTACAATGCTCTGCAGGCTCCAGAAAAAATAAATAAATGCAAATTTTTTTTACCTGTAAAAATATGTACATTTAAAAGGAAGCCTTTAAAATGGTAAGCAGCAATTTGTATTTTTTTTTAAGTTATTCTATGTGAATAAGAACATCTAATAAATATAAAGTAGGTGTTATCCCAAAACAAAAAGTAGAAATACAGTTTATTGCTCCATAACCTACTGCAACAAGAATCTATAGAGAATCTCAGTATATTGGGAGTGAATCCTATGATATGGGACAACCTATTTTTTCTGTATTACCAATCACATTCAAATTTCTAAGGAAGGTTTGAATCTGCTTGGTGATAGTATTGGTATTTTATTTTAAACCAGAGCTCCTCAAAGTGGTCCATATAGACCACCAAGATTAATTGGGACTATTCAAAAATGTGATAAAATTGCTGAGGGTCAAAAGGGGATCATTGAATGTCTGGGGGTTAGTAGGTGGACTATGCCAGTCCTTAGTCATGAAGAGGACACAGACAGCTGGACTTGGCCTCGCCCCTGACTCCCATGTCACTGGATTTGATTGACAGCAGCAGGAGCCAATAGCTCCTGCTGCTATCAATCTGTCCAATGAGGAGAGAGACAGTGTCTGGAGCTGCTGCGCTCATGCACATCGCTGGATCAGATCAGGCTCAGGTAAACAAAAGGGGGGTCTGGGGGGAGCTGCAGCACAGAAGGTTTTTCACCTTAATGTATAGAATGCCTTAAAGTGAAAAACCTTGAGGCTTTAAAACCACTCTAAAGTACTATTTATTAAATTTTTTCATATAATAAATGTTTTGGGGTCAGTGTGCAATTTTTCAGTAGGGGGTCTCCTGTTTTACATTATACCAGAATTGCCCCCCTTGGCTTGGGTAATTACTGCAGACATTTCCAGATATTTTGGCCTTAAGGTTCAGAAAATTGGATGAAAAATACTGCTTTCTAAGCGATCGTACGTTAATCTGATGGTTAGTACACAGCTTTTCAAGAGCCGATCACCACAGTTCATCCGATATATCCAAAGGTATAAACACGAAAATGTTCCTCGTGCAATACCATATCGTATGATTTTCGTTTAATCAGTACAATCGTCATCCGAAAATACAATACAAATACATGACATCACTTCTGAATTGTTATTCTGTTGTACGAGAAATATTGTAACTTTAGTAACCTCTTAATTTTCGATATGGAGACTAGCATGCAAAAAAAATAAAAAATGAATGGTCATTCATCAATCTCATCATGTGTACGAGGCATTAGGGATATCTCCAGAGGTGCGTGTGGTTTCAGTATACTGAACAATACTGTTTAGTGGTGACCACAGACCAATACTTTTGTTTAAAAAATAGGAAAAAATTAGTTAATTCGTTTTTTATTCAATTTAGTAATCTAAATCGAGGTGCAACAGCAGAATGTCTCAGGACAGGAATGGGAGATATATTAGTTATCAAATTCCATGGGGCTAAACCCATTTTAAACTTCTTCATTTCAATTACCACTGTAATCTTTTCAGTTCACTACAAAGCAATTTGTTTCCCTGTTGGGGGTAAGCTGGGATTCTTCACCTCTGAGGACAGAGACAATACGTTTTCACCGTACTGATGTGCATCAACACCTCTGCTCTATCCACAGAAATGAAGACACCATTAAGAACAATAAGATGTTTACTTAAAAATCCTTGGCATATCTATCAATGCTCTCAGAGGTAGAAACCTAGCTGGCAGTGTAATTGGATTTCTGTGCTTGAGCATTTTTTTTTCCAATACATATATTATTTAACTGTCATCTTTCCTTCACAAATAATTGGCTGAGATTGTCGTTTTACCTATTTTCTACACTGTGTCAAATGTTGCAATAAAGAAGTTCAGTAAATAAGTTGTCTTTACACCATAATGTATGAAATGAGGCACCTGATAATTGGATATGTCAAGCACATTCCTGTGTTCCATCCAATCCTCTGAGTGCTTTGCTTGACTGTTAGCGATCTTCTGGCTTGGAATGTTAAAGGCCAGTTTTTGTTTTTAAATAAACATGTATATATGTTTTGGAAAGTTCATCATTGTTGGTCTTCTGGAAACTCAGAGGACCTGTTGTAAAAACGTCATTAGTGTAGCGGCCATAACCCACAGAGGGGCGGCCTTGACTTTTGGGCTTACCAGTTACCTCCTCGTGGCTTGTATTCGAATGTCCAGGGGTTCCCAGGGTTAGTACCCAACAACTTTGGATGCTGACACATAAAAAGTCCTTTTGAAGGTTTTTTATTCTGCAGTGGTAACATCCAACATAACACAGTCTCAAATAGGAATAGAGGGCATGGGTGAAGAAACTCAGGCACCTTGAACTGCTGACATCCAACAAAATGTCTCTAATCCACCCAGAGAGTAGCCACTCGCAGCTAGGTACTTCACAGTCAGATATGCTCTAGCCAGAGGTATAGCAGCTGACAATGTAATACGGAAACTTGCAAAGTCTCGGACACAAATTTGAACTTGTAACTGAAGACGAAAAGGAACGTCTCACACAGTACCTGAAACTTTCCCTGTCTCCTTGGCAGTACTGTGGGAATGTGGATTCTGTAGTGTCCATGCAACTCAGCTTCCAGGCTCTTACTGAGATGCCAGCTTGTTGGCACTCCTCCGAAGAGTCCTCCCCCGGTCGGTTGAATGAGCTTTGGTGCCCCTCCAATACTGAGAGCTTACACCAGGACGCCTTGAATCCTCCTTCAGTTACTGGGCCTCGGGCTAACCGGCTCTGAGACTCTGGAACAGACGGATCCCTGCCCCAGACCAAGCGGGTCTATGGGGCTAGTCAGACTGACCATGTTTGCGGGACGGCAATCGCTCCTAGACCCGGGACCCCTCACGGGGCTACCCCGGTCCAGAATTAGGAAGCAGGACTGCAGCCGAACCCCGAACACGTGACTTCAGCACCTTAAGTACCCTTCCCCAGACTACACAGCGGGGCCAGACGCACCCACTGATTGGCTCCGGGGAAGACTGATACCTAAGACGTCCAACCAGGCCTGGTTCTAAGCCTGTCATGAGCACCTCACTGCACCAATGACCAGGCAGGACCCTAGTACAGCCAAGCAAAACTGAGTTAACCTGTACAATTAACCCTCAGAACCCCATTACTGTTCTGAGGAAAAAAAGAAATTTCCACATATAGCGCACACTTAAATAAGTGTACCCGCTACATTAGTATTTGCATACATTGCATATACTGTATGACAGAAGGCCCCAGATGAATGAGGAATAGTCATGGATGACCTGTACCATGTGCCCAGACTGTGGTGGTTTATTAAGTTCCTCAGTTAAGTTCTGCTTTAAAGAACTTGTAATTTCCTGATCAGCAATATTCATTCTGGATTGATTTACTAAACCTGAAGAGTGCACAATCTGGTGCAGCAGCTGTGCATGGTAGCCAATCAGCTTCTAACTTCAGATTTGTTCAATTAAGCTTTGACAAAAAACTGGAAGCTGATTGGTTTCTATGCAGAGCTGCACCAGCTTTTGCACTCCCCGGTTTTAGTAAATCAACCCCAGTGAATTTTAGCCCAGGGGCCAGGGTAGCAGCAGGCAGTTGACAGTAATCAAGCCAAGTCATACTCAAGAACAACCAAACAAAAATGGATACCAGAGAACAAGTTGAGTCAAAATAAGAAGCAGGCAAGTAGGATTGAATGCCAAAAGTCAAGTTGAGTGATAACCAGAGCAGTAAAGCAGGCTTCTCCAAAAGATGACACCAAATAACAGCCCTATGAACAGCAAACCTATCTAAAGCATAAAAAAGGGGAAATTGTATGTGAGCAGGTCAACAGTAGACTATGGGTGAACAACCAGTGGCTTGATGCAATTGACTTCAAACATAATGTGCGAGAGCAGAGATTATACTATTATACTGCACCTAATTGGCGTTTGAAGTAATCAGAGATTCATTTTATCAAAATTGATAATTACTTCTTTAATAATTCAATCTCAATATTTTTTTATTGTTGGATGTATTACTAGTATTGGATGTATGAGCTTATTAAAAAAGGTAAGCAGCAAAGCTCTACCTTCAAATTGCAGTGTAACCAATTACAAATCCATCTTGTATTGGGCTTACTTCAAGTGAATTTGTTTTATTGAATAAATGCAATTTTGTTGTAACACACCAACATATTACATCTCAGCGTGTGAGAAAGATATACTTTGGTCTGACTTTGATATGACTTCAGTGCCATAGAGTCTAAAAAAAATCACATCAAAGTCGTATCAAAGTCAGACTCCAAAGTTTCACTGAAAGTTGCGTGACTTTTTAGCCAGGCTAGTGTGAACTGCGCCTAATGCCGTGTACACACGATCGGAATTTTGGCCAGCAAAAGACAGATGAGAGCTTTTGGTCGGAAAATGCAACCGTGTATGCTCCATCGGACTTTTGCTAGCCGAATTCCCGCCAGAAAAAGATTGAGAGCAGGTTTTACATTTTTCAGTCGGAAATTCCGATCGTCTGTAACAATTCCGACGCGCAAAATTAATATGCATGCTCGGAAACAATTTGACGCATGCTCAGAAGCATTGAACTTAATTTTCTCGGCTCGTCGTAGTGTTGTACGTCACCGCGTTCTTGACGGTCGAAAGTTCAGCGAACTTTTGTGTGACCGTGTGCATGCAAGCCAAGCTTGAGCGGAATTCCATCGGAAAAAACATCCAAGATTTTTCCGACGGAAATTCCGCTCGTGTGTACGCGGCATTAGCCATTTTTCATAACATCATTTGTTCCTTGTTTAACCGCTTCAATACCCGGCCATAGTCATATGACGCCCACAAGGTGGATCTACCATCCTGGGTGGGCGTCATATGACGTCCTCGGATTCCCGGCCACCTGGTGGGCGCGCGCGCGCGCTGCCGGCGGCGCGCGCGCGCCCGCGGCATCGCTCGGGCCCGGTGCGAGTGCCCGGCGGCCGCGATGTCCGCGGGCACCCGCGATTGCCCGTTAAAACAACGGGACCGGGCGGGACCGTGGAGCTGTGTGTGTAAACACACAGCTCCACGTCCTGTCAGCGGGGAGGAGACCGATCATGTGATCCCAGTACGGAGGATCACATGATCGGTCTCCTCCCCTTAAGTCCCCTCCCCCTACAGTTAGAATCACTCCTATTAGGGACACACATTAACCCCTCCAGTGCCCTCTAGTGTTAACCCCTTCCCTGACAGTCACATTTACACAGTAATCATTGCAATTTTATAGCAACGATCGCTGTGTAAATGTGAATGGTTCCAAAAATGTGTCAAAAGTGTCCGAAGTTCCGCCGCAATGTCGCAGTCATGAAAAAAAAATCGCAGATCCCCGCCATTACTAGTAAAAAAAATAAAAATAAAAATTCAATAAATCTATCCCCTATTTTGTAGACGCTATAACTTTTGCGCAAACTGATCAATATACGCTTATTGCGATTTTTTTTTACCACAAATATGTAGAAGAATACGTATCCCGCTAAACTGAGGAAAAAAATAGTTTTTTTTTAAAAAAATGGGATATTTATTATAGCAAAAAGTAAAAAATATTGTGTTTTTTTTCAAAATCGTCGTTCTTCTTTTGTTTATAGCGCAAAAAATAAAAAACGCAGGGGCGATCAAATACCACCAAAAGAAAGCTCTATTGTGGGAAAAAAAGGACGTCAATTTTGTTTGGGTGTAACGTCGCACGACCGCGCAATGGTTAGTTAAAGCGACGCAGTGCCGAATCGCAAAAAGTGCTCTGGTAATGAAGGGTGTTTAAAAGCCCTGTATTGAAGTGGTTAAAGACTAATTTTTCCCAAAACGAATATACATTTTAGGTGTAAGGTATCAAGACTGTGAATCTCACAGCTCCTATGTTTCTTCAGGAGTCTAGCTAAGAATTTCCCAGGTTTGTCCCCACCAATGCAGAGTATAACCTTGCCATAATTAGGCCAGATTGTTATCACGGCAGGAGGGGAATCACAACATGGCTCCACCCAGCAGAAGGAAAGCTGGGGATCCAGTATGGAATTCTTTTAGTCAGGCTTCCAGCAAGAAATAAAAGCCAGCTCTTGATTTAAACTTAAATTCTGTATAGACTAAACCTTTTAAAGTCTTAAATGTTGCTGTAAAAAAAAACCTGGATACACAGAAAAAACTTTTGGTATTCTCTTAGAAAAAGGATACAGCTCACGTGTTATAAAGTTTCACTTTTTCCACCCCCACAAAGATTAATATATATAGAAACATTACTACTAAACATAACCTTATAAACATTGTAGGCATGCAGCCACATTGCCTCAAAACTGTAGATGCTCTCTATTGTTTTTCTATCTGGCTTTAGAGGCCTGGACCAACCACATATAAATACCTATGCTAATAATTGGAGGCTTTCTTTTTTTCACCTTTGAAATCATATTGCACCTGCAATGTCCTAATCACAGATGCAGAGCTGTGCAGAAAAGCCTCTCTCTTCTCTGGCTCTGTGTCCTCTGGTTCTACTTTAGAATTGCAACATCTCATAACTGAGCTAGAGGACACCCACAAGGCCATATAATGTGATACTGGCATTATTGTGTAACTGTAATATCATTCAAATTAAACATTTGATCAAAAGCAGAGCATTTTTAAAAAATTTGATATTCCTTCGTATCAATATTGTTTGGAGTGGACACAGATTCACTGCACTTTACCTTTATTCACCGTTTAATAGATTAGGCCCTTTGTTTGGCATATTGGGGTACGGTAGATCGAAAACTCATTATGATAAGGTCACGGATTCTGGAACCCTGCTAATATACCATCCTACCTATACAGTAAACCTAGTCATTTTTGCAGCAGTAGAAATGTTCAGTGATTGTTAAATTAGTGTTAGTCCCTCAGTGTTGTTAAATTTAATACATTAAAGTGTTACTAAACCCAGTAATATAAAAATAGCTCCTCCAGCCCCCAGTGCCCACAGCTTATAAATCTTATTTTTTCATTAAAATACTGCCACTATGTACCTTTTTTTCTGATCTGTATACCACGGTCATATGATGAACTTTACAGTTTGTCCAGTGCTGAGGTTTTAGGTAGATTTCCACTACAGCCTGTATACACGTCCACATGTGTGACATCCATATCATGTGACCTGAACACTTCAACTGAAACAGGAAATGTTCTCTCCAGCAATAGAGACGAAACTGAGCATGTGCAGGACGGCTACCCTCACTGTATTATATGGCCTTGTCAAGATAGACAGTGCAGGAGGGAAGGATCTGTCCATATAGTGTCAAAGAGCCTTTTTACATAATGCAGAGGATTAACTCCTTAAGTTCCACAGTGAGTATAACAAGCATGCTATGCTACATATACAGACAGATTTTACTGTTGTGGGATAAGTAACACTTTAACCACTTATAGCAAAATGACGGCAGCAAAGTGGTTTCAATATCCTGACCAGATGTCATATGACGTCTTCAGGATATTAAGTCGCTGCGCGCCACCGGGGCCACGCATCTTATCAGTGCCTATCAGTGAAGGAGGAAACTTACTTATTTACAACGTTTTGTAACTGAAACAAAAAAACATATTTTTTTTAAATTTTCGGTCTTTTTTTTTTATTTGTTTAGCAAAAAATTTAAATTCCAGGAGATCAAATACCACCAAAAGAAAGTTCTATTTGTGGGAACAAAATGATAAATATGTTGTTTGGGTACAGTGTAGCATGACCGTGCAATTGTCATTCAAAGTGCGACAGCACTGAAAGATGAAAATTGGTCTGGGCAGGAAGGTGTATATGTGTCCAGTATTGAAGTGGTTAAGCACAATAAAATAAACATTGCCCATTAAACTATGTGCTAAAATTCTTACCCCAGCACTTGCAGTTTACAGCTTTCAATGCTGTTGGCTCCTGATCTCGCAGTGTTGCTTCTCTGAATTTCTAGTCTCCACAGGAAAGAGTTAACAGCACACAGTGCAGTCTCCAGTCAGTATGTTAGTTTGGAGAAGAGAGAGGAGAAGATGAGGGAGAAGCAGGGATGTGCCTTGCCATCCTAGGCTATGGAGCTTTGTGTTTCTATTGATACATTCAGTACAGGGGGAAACAACTCTAGTTCCTGCATGCAAAGGTGGCTCCATAGGATACTTCAAGAAATAGAAGTCACGCTAAAACAGACATCTAGAGTAATGGTCATAGCACCAGCTTAAACTGGAACATAGGCAAGGATTACTAGATAAACAAGTTGCATACTCAATAAGTGATAAAATCAGCTGCTGAAATTGTCTAAAAAACTGAGGATTTTACATGACTTTAATATTATGCCACATAATAGTCTACTAATATTATTGCCTAATTTTCCTATGGTAATCCCCAGATAGTAGCCCGGACCAAAAAACAGCAGTATTTAACACAAAAGCAAACATTTACTATATTACTGCTTATCAACTCTTTGATGTGGTGGCTACATTTGTTTTTTTCTCCTTTAATTTCACCTGGTGATCTAGCAGAACAAGCTGCCTTGCACTGACAATGCTGCTGTCCAAAGGTATCTCTGTTACGCCTTCGTCCAGAGTGGAGGCACTCTAATACAGGCAGGGGCGGACTGACAACACAAGGGGCCCCCGGGCAATAGGAGATTATGGGGCCCCCAGGCAATCAGAGATTATGGGGCCACACAGTATACACACACACAGTATACAATCACACAGTATACACATACATGTTTCTATTGGCTGAGAAGGTACTGGAGAGGTGGGGCAGCTATAATCTCTGGATTTTTAGACCAAAAGGTTGTCGGTAAGGGATATTTCAAAAACAGATGTAAAAAAAACACAGATTTTTACATACTGTCCCTGGTTTTACTGAGGCTGGCAACCCTGATGGGGCCCCCTCGGGCAGTGCCCAAGTGGCCGAATGGTCAGTCCGCACCTGAATACAGGATGTGTGTTACTGGGAGGATCACCAGGTGAAAAAGCCTAAAAACGAAACTAGTGCAGCTGCAACTTTTAGTAACTGGTAAGCTGCAATATATTACATTTTTGGTTTTGTGTTTTATACCGCTTTATTTTAAAGGGTTTTCATATTTCTAACTGTATTTGCTGCATCCTGACCCACTTAATTGCTCTTATGTAATAGCATGTGAAGTGAGACCACAAAAGAGAATATTAGGCAGGCCATACGCGGTTCGAATCCCAGCAGGAACTGGCCGAGATTTGAACCGTGTATGGGCAGGCTAATGTACAAAGTTGATTGATCAGCTTGGGTACAACCAGCATGCTAGGTTTTTACCTGCGGTTATCGCTAGTGGCTGCTATAACCCGCTGGGAGAAGAAAATGGCAGGCAGGAGGGATTATCCCATCAACATTGTCTATGTTGATGGGGGAATTGAGTGAATGTCAGGAAATAAATTTGCTCTGTGTATGGCCGGCCTTAGTCCTTTCTAGAAGAAGGCCATTACTCCCTACGGTCATCTTTTTGCACTGGCACCACTTCTAAAGGAACATTACGTTGAGTTTCTTTTTTAGTTGCATTTCATTAGAGAATGGTGGTAGGCCATTTTTATATGTTATTCGTTGAATCCCAGTGTGCCTAATGTGCTACACATCTTCATTTTCACAAATCAAAGAAAATCTAATGTTTTAACTTTAAGACAATCCGAAAGTCCTGATAAGTAGCTAAGAAGCTAAGCTATACTGTCAGGCTGTTGCTATGTTGCTATGATAATGACACGCCTGTCAAGCTTTCTTAAGAGCACCCAAACCTACATAGTTACGTAGGTTGAAAAATGACATGCATGCATCCAGCTCAACCCCAACAAAAACTAAAAACAATTTTCATCATCAGAACCCTAAACATAACATTTATCCAGAGGAAAGTAAAAAACAAGATGTGGTCATATTTTCTCTAACAAGAAAAAAAAACGACTTCTTGATCCTCAAGGGTAGTTGGATGCTTCCTGGATCGACATTTACAGTGTTGTTTCTCATACATATTAGTTATAATTCATATGCTCCTGAATCACCTCTACTCAAGTTA
The DNA here is from genome assembly GCA_028564925.1 of Lithobates sylvaticus. NCBI lineage: Eukaryota > Metazoa > Chordata > Amphibia > Anura > Ranidae > Lithobates > Lithobates sylvaticus. Next base: position 137,221,629 of record CM053036.1, on the reverse strand, counting down.
AAACATGGACTCTACTCCTAGCTGAAGTCCCCTGTGTCCTCTGTGCTCTTTCCAGTTGGAGAAAATCTTGAATTGCATATCCAAGATGATAACTTACTAATGCATTTTCACTAATTGTCCTTTGTCTAAGAATACTTTATAATCAAAATCTGTGGCAGGTATAGTCAACACAGTCATTGCTGGCAGTGACTCACCAGGGCCATTAACAATTTTCTTTTGGGACCAGGATTTACTCCCCTAATTCTCTCTTATATTTTACATTACACTAATCCCCCTCCTTCGTGTACTATTTTATTTAGCGTTAAGAATGCCAACCTGGCAGGCATGTATTTTTATATAACTCATCATTCAGTTGGAAAAGAAAACTTTATCATTGTGGTATATAGTCCGTAATTGTTGAGCTCTGGAAATTGCAGCACTCCTTCCACCTTTGCATTAACTGCCCTCTAGTGGTCCTGTATATACTTCCCAGTGATCACCCAAGTGACAGCTCTGCTGGGATAATAAAATATCCAAAGGTCACTTTGAATGGCTTGACACATTTTGTAATAGCTTTTGCTGTTACTACTCTTTAGTTGCTGCATTTCTAGATGGCAATTTGTTATCCATCAATCCCTGTTAGATGTGAATTTATACACATCCACAGAGTGTGTGTGTGTATGCATGTCTTTAGATATACTGTGTGTGTGTGTGTGTGTGTGTGTGTGTGCGTGTGTGTATATATATATATATATATATATATATACTGAGCAAAATTATAAATGCAACACTTTTGTGTTTGCCCCTATTTATCATGAGCTGACATATTCACAAATCTGTCTAAATCTGTGTTAGTGAGCACTTCTCCTTTGCCGAGATAATCCATCCATCAAGATGCTGATTAGACAGCATGATTATTGCACAGGTGTGCCTTAGACTGGCCACAATAAAAGGCCACTCTAAAATGTGCAGTTTTATCATACAGCACATGCGATAGAGCAAGATCTTTTTCCTCATGCCCCTTCAACAGAAGCCAGCTTTTGTTGAACCGACTTTAGTACACACGGGCCGAATGTCAGCCGTTTTTTATTGAACCGGCCGATGACGTCTGACATTCGGCCCATGTGTACTAGGCTTTAATCTATCCACTATTATACATGTGCTCCAATGTGGGAGACTCTTATGCCGCATGACAACAAATGTTGGATGTGAGCTTGTTGGCGGAAAATGTCCGACCGTGTGTATGTTCCATCGAACATTTGTTGTTCGACTTTCCACCAACAAGTGTTGGCTAGCAGGTTCTGAAATTTTCCGCCAACATATTTTTGTTGTCGGATTTTTCAATCGTGTGTACACAAGTCAGTCGCACAAAAGTCCACGCTTGCTTGGAATAAAGGACGAGCCGGAAGTGCTCGGTTTTGTAAAACTAGCGTTCGTAATGGAGATATCACGTACGTCTTTTACGTCAGTACGTTCATAATTGTTGGCCAACTTTTGTGTGACCGTGTGTATGCAAGACAAGTTGAAGCCAACACCCTTGGAACAAAAATCCACTGTTTTGTTGTCGGAAAGTCCGATGGTGTGTACGGGGCATTGGAGTTATAATGTTAGGACTGTAGTACACTGGGGTACCCTGACGTAGCCGCTGCGGCTTATGCATATATTTGCAAATGTGTGCAAACTAAACCGTGTGTTTAAATGTGAAATGTTAGACCGGGTCAATTCCGTTTGTTGAAGGCTGGCTGGTAAGTAAGCTGGGAATTTTTGTTTGTTTTTTGACAAGCGTTGTTTTTCCATGTGCTCCTTACTGCAAAGGCTCGTTATAGGTCGGGTGGTTGCCTTTTGTTTGTACAGTTAATGAATTGGTGAGGGGATGCTCTGGATACCTTCATCTGCCATTGTGCTTTTGTTGAGTGTCCAGTGCGTCCCTGTACCCTAAAGGAGGAGCCCTCCAGGCATACCTGCCCTTAATCTATCCATTATTATATATGTGCTCCAACTTAGGAGGCTCTCAAAATTAGAGTTAGGACTGCAGTACACTGGGGTGTCATGACATGGCATATATTTGCAAGCAAGTGCAAACAAAACCCCTTGTTTTTAACGTGAACTATTAGACAGGATCAAATTAATTACAGGCTTTCTGGAAATTGTTGTTTATTTTTTAAATGTAATAATGGGTCAGGCCCATATGAGGTTAACAACCACTAGTCCCAAGGTGGTTAAATAGCCATTTTTGAAAGATATGTGTTCTCTAGAAGCACATTGTATGGCTATATCTGTTTTCCTTCAGGAGGCAAGTATCCAAAACAACTGAAATTATAGTCACAAGCTGACTTAAGCCCCATACACACGGTCAGATTTTTGCATGGATTCTGTCCGATCGGACAATGTTGTTGAAAAATCAGACCGTGTGTATGCACCATCGGACAGTGTACGTCGGATTGTCCGACGGACAAAGTCCTATCTCCTGCTGGATAGATTTTCCGACAACACGGTCCGATCACACCAAATCCGATCGTGTGTACGGTTGTCCGACCGGACAAAGTGCTACGCATGCTCAGATCACATTACAAGACCAAAGCTATTGGCTACTAGCCTCTACGTAGTCCCGTCGTAGGCAACAAACGTCACCACGTTCAGAATGATCGGATTTTCCGACAACTTTGTCCGACCGTGTGTACGCAAAACCAACATCAGACAAAGTATGACGGACATGGTCCGACGGACCTGGTCCTCGGATAATCCGCGCGTGTGTATGGGGCTTCAGAGTGGTATAAAACCTAAAAGCAATAATTTATTATGTTATAGCTGACCAACTCTTATGCCCTGTACACACGGTCGGACTTTCCAACAGAAAATGTGCGATCGGAGCGTGTTGTCGGAATTTCCGACGCACAAAGTTTGAGATCTGGATGTAAAATATTCCGGCTACAAAATCCGATTGCATCAATTACGATCGTGTGTAGACAATTCCGACGCACAAAGTGCCACGCATGCTCAGAATAAATTACGAGACGGAAGCTATTGGCTACTGGCTATTGAACTTTCTCTTTATAGTCCCGTCGTACGTGTTGTACGTCACCGCGTTCTTGACGATTGGAATTTCCAACAACTTTGTGCGATTTTGAGCCAACATCTGTCGGAAAAAATCAGATGGATTTTGTTGTCAGAATGTCCGATCGTGTGTACAGGGCATTAGATTTAATGGCTAGATTTGTTTTCTTGTTTAACTTGTTTTTTTTTTTTTTTTTTAACCTCTTTTTTTATTCTGGAGAAAAAAATGGTGCCAGTTTAAATTTTTTTATGTCACACGATATTTGTGCAGTTATTTATCAAATGCATATTTTCAGGAAAAAAATACTCTAAAATGAATTCTAGTGCACACAAAACACAAATATAATTCTCCATAGTTAGAGCCTTTACAGGTCATTAGTTTAGTCAACTACGAAGTATGGTCCTAGAATTATTCTCTGTTTTTTTTCACAGACATGGCAAGGCATGATATGAATGATCCTGAACAGCTGGAGGGCCATAGTTTGAAGACCCCTGATCTAAAGCAGAGTAGGAGATAGTCAGACAGTTTGTGGTAAGAAGTTCCATAGGATAGGAGAGGCTCAGGAAAAGTATGGGAGGAGGTGACGAGGGAACTAGAGAGCAGGAAGACTTGGAAGGAACGAAGAGAACGATTAGGTTGGCATTTTGAGACTAGTCCAGTGATGTAGCTGGGGCAGAGTTGTGGATGACTTTGTAAGTTGTTGTTAATATTTTGAATTTTATTTGTTGGGTGAGTGAAAGCCAGTGGAGGGATTGACAGAGAGGAGTAGCAGACACCAAGCGGTTGGTAAGATGGATGAGTCTGGCAGCAGCGTTCTTGATAATCTGAATAGGGGATATACTATGTAAAGGTATTCCTGTGAGAAGGGAATTACAGTAGTCAAGTCGGTAGATGACCAGGGAGTAAACTAGGAGCTTTGTGATGTCATTGGTTAGGAAGGTGCATTTTTTGGAGATGTTGCAGAGGTGACAAAATTTGGACAGTGGTGGGATGTGGGGCTGAAAGTTCAGAGTCCAGGTTTACACCTAGAACCTTCGCATGTGGGGACGGGCTGATAGTAGTGCTATCTATCATGACAGAAAAATAAGAGGAAGAAGCACGTGGGGGAGGAGAAATTATAAGTTTGGTTTTGGATAGATTACGTTTGAGGAAGTGGTGTGACATCCAGACTGATATGTCTGTTAGTAAATTAGTGATATGTGAGGAGACTGAAGGAGTGAGCTGAGGAGTAGAGATATAGATTTGGGTGTCGTCAGTGTAAAAATGGTATTGGAAGCCATAGGAGGCTATTACCTGACCCGAGGAGGAGGTGTAGATGGAGAATGAGAGGTCCAGGAATAGAACAGGATGTAAAGTATCCCTTATTTCTAGGACATACAGGTGGAAGAAACATAAGAGACAACAAAAATATTGAATGCATTTTATCTTCAGACAAAATAGTAAAAGGTTTTTTAAGGACAAACTAGGAGCTATACCGAAGCAGCTCTCTTGAACAAAAATAGTTGCTCTGTAGCTGTCTGGCTTCTAATTGAAAGAAACGTTAACATTCTGAAGCAAGAGGCACGGCATATTAAAATATGTTTAATCTATTGCTAAAGGAACTAAACCTGCCAGCCATTAAATCTTTACTGCGTACATTATAAAGAGGTGTTAGCACTTCTGAAACACGCACCTCCACGCATCGGCAGCCACATGATCTTGACACTTCCGTAATTGTTGGAGGTTGTAAATGTTCTATTAGTTGGGTTGTAATGGAATTTGAGACCAATTCTATTTTAACTAAACTGAAACTGATAGCCTTATAAATAAAGAACAGGAGAAAGAAGCACATGAAAGCACCAAACCTTTAGGAAAAAAGGAAACTGTCTTCATTACTGGTTTACAGCTATCGCAGATTGTTTCTTTTATGGCATATTTGTGATAAAATTAACTTTCTACTGAAAGCTGTGCCACTGAGACTAATAAGACAAATCATTTTTTTAAGGTCATACACCTGTACCTACTTTGCCTTAGAAGGCTATAAAAAAATCTTTCCTAGCCTGTTTAGAGCTTAAAGTGGTTTCACATTCAAAATATTTTTACTTTGATGTGTATCCTGCATTAGACTCGGTTCACACTGATGCAATGTGGCAAACGCATAGGAATCGCTGTGTGTCCCACATCGCATTGCACTTCAGCCATGTTCATGCGATCTGCTGTGGGTGTCAATTAAAAGTTAACGACACCCTGAAAGCAGGTTGCAGAACGCAGTGTGTTTGCTAGAATCAGATCACATGGGTATGAACACCCATGCAAGCTGATTTAGCGTGGCAAAAAAAAAGCTGCTTGCACCTTTTTTGTGTGGATGTGGTGCAATGTGAGCCATACAAAATGATGGGCTCAAATTGCACCACCAAGAATTGCATGTGATTTGCACAGAAACGCAGTGTGATTTCTGTGTGAATCACATCAGTGTGAACCCAGCCTTAAGGTTAAAAATGTTTTACAGCTTGCTATCCTCCCCCACCTCCCTAAATACTTGTTTGTTGCCATTTGCAAAGCACACATACCGTATATACTCGAGTATAAGCCGAGTTTTTCAGCAATTTTTTTTGTGCTGAAAGTGCAACCCTCAGCTTATACTGGAGTCAAGCAATTTTCTGCAGAAAAAAATGAAATTTTCCGACCCGACTTTGCGGCCCCATATCTCTGGGCCACTTGGTGCTAGGAACCCCAAATTTGGTATGCAAACCCAGTGGAACACTACAACATACCTTAATTTGGGGTTCCTAGCACCAAGTGGCCCAGAGATACAGGGCCCAAAAGTCGGTCAACTGTGTCCATCTGCATCAATGTCATTTCGGGACCCTTTGGCTGCAGCTAGGGGGCATCTAGGAAACCCTTAACTACCAAGTTTGAAGTTCAGGGGACCTATGGCTGCAAATGGGCACAGTGAGGCATGCAAATGGGCACAGTAAGGCTGCAAATGGGCATTGTTGACCCTCTTTTCCACTTCCAGTAGCTGCACATTTCTCACCCTAGGCTTATACTCGAGTCAATACATTTTCCCATTTTTTTGTGGTAAAATTAGGTGCCTCGGCTTATATTCTGGTTGGCTTATACTCGAGTATATACAGTACATTATTTGTTATATTGGTAGACTTTCCTATAATTATTTTCCTGCCTTCTTGGGTTAAATTTAAACCCAACTTGTCCACTTCTGTAGCAACCAGTGAGCTGGGGTAGAATGCAAGACACTTAAAGCGGAGCTCCACCCAAAAGGGGAAGCTCTGCTTGTTTGCTCCCCCCGCTGCCATTTTTGCACCTTTTGGGGGGAGCAGTACCTGTTTTTGACAGGTACCCATCCCCACTTCCAGGAGACCTTGCCGGTAAGGTCCCCCCCAAGTTCGGCCCCCCTTCTCCTTCCACTGCCACTGGGCCATTCAGAAAGCGCAGCGCGCTTCGCACATGCACAGTAGGGAACCAGCTGTGAAGCCGCGAGGCTCCACTGCCAGTTTCCAGTTTCTCCCACAAGGAATGGCGGCGGCAGCACCCTGAGAGCCGATGGTAAAATCAGCTGGGGTGCCGACATCGCGGGATCCCTGGACAGGTAAGTGTTCTAATATTAAAGGTCAGCAGCTACAGTATTTGTAGCTGCTGACTTTTAATTTTTTTTTAGGGGGGCTGGAGCTCCACTTTAACCATCGAAAAACCCAGCACACAGTTACAAGCTGCATATTCTATGTTGTGTAAAGTAGAAGAAGGTATTCCGGGCTATGCAAGAAGCAGGCGATAAACTACAGTTATAAACAAATGAATTATACCAAACTGTGTACTGAAAAGGATATTGGGTGATAATTCAGTAGCGCTAAACAAATAATGTGATCTGTGTAAATGACAAATGTAAATAACAACAACACCCTGTGAAGTAGTGCTATATAATACAAAAGTCCATTAGAAACTGTGCAAACGATATTGTTGAAGAATAAATTTGCATCCAAAACATCCAATCTTCCACCACACTGATGTGCTCGTGATCCCTCTCCCAATGAAATCGCACTCACTAACTGATGTTGCCTCCCACTCTCGTGTTTGGCAAAAAAGTAGATAGACCACACCTGGGTCAGTGTAACGATTAATCCAGGCCAGGCATATCCATATGTGAAAAATAAAGAGTGCTCCACATAGCGTGATTCTATTTAAACCAATTTAATAAAACTTTTCACAGCCACACTTCAATATATCAACTCACATTTTAAAACGAATAATGCCCGCATAGAAAACCACTCTTTCACAGCAAACTGTGTACAACCAATTCGACAGTCCACTACGATTGCGGCCGATTCGAAGTGTGTGCTACAACTCTCACCCGCTCCGTGGTCACTGCCCACAAAGATTGTGTAAGCGTCACAAACAACTAGCAATCGCTCGGATCAACTACGAATCATTCCGAACAATCATGGCTGGTATCGAATGAAGTCAATGTTTAATAGTGTAGTGAAAACGTCCCTTATATTGGAAAGTATCCTTCTTTTTTAAGTTTTCTTTATAGAAAGTAAACTAGTTCAAAAGATTTGACTAAGTACCTTCTGCAGGGAATGCATTAGAATATAGGTGCCTGTTAAAGATACTCTAATGCCTCGTACACACGTACGGACTTTTCCCGGCGGACCTAAGTCCAGCGGACAATCCGCTGGACTTTCCAGCTGGGTACGCTGGACTAAAAAGCGAACGGACTTGACCACACACGATCACGCAAAAAGTCCGGCGGTTCACGCGATGACGTACAGCACGTACGACGGGACTAGAAAAAGGAAGCTCGAGATCCCAAACGACACCCTTTGGGCACCGTCAGCTGATCTCGTGTGTATCGCGTGTTAGTTGACGTTTGGTTAGAGACGATTCGCGCTTCTCAGACTTCTGCTTAATTCGCTCGCTTCTGCCGTTCAGTTTGTGCTTGTGAGGTTTGTATCTGGCTTTCAGTGCGTGTGGATCAGTTCCTACCTGTTCTCAGGCCGTTCTGGTCTGCTCGTTCCTGTTTTTCAGGTCGTTCTTCATAGGCCTTGCTGTTCTTCAGTGCGTTCGGTTAAGTTGTTTGTTTGATCAGCCGACCGTTTTGAAGCCATGGAGTGTGGACGTACTCGGGAACGAGTTCGTGCTGTGCAGGGGCTCGGTGTTGCGGTTAACACCTTGGCCCGAGCCCAGTCCATGAACAGGGTGAGGAGGAGTTCATGGACCAAGAATTGGTTGCGCCAGCGTGACCAATTCTCGCATATGCCTTTGCTCCGTGAGATCCGTGAGAATAATCCTGATGATTTCAGGAATTATCTCCGGATGACGGACCCCATTTTTCACCGTCTGTTGGCTTCGCTGTCCCCTTATATTACCAGGCAGAATACCTGCATGCGGCAAGCCATCAGTGCGGAGCAGAGGCTAGTCGCCACGTTGCGTTACTTGGCGACGGGGAGAAGCTTGCAGGACCTCAAGTTCACGACAGGCATCTCCCCCCAGGCTCTGGGGCTCATTATTCCAGAGACCTGTTCTGCCATTATCCACGTCCTGCAGGAGGAATACATTAAGGTAAGTCTTCTCTTTTAAAATTACCTATGTCTTGTATGTTTGCTAATGTAGTGCATCAATGTCATCATTAGCTAATTACCATGATAGGACTATTCTATGAATGTCCCCTATTCCTGTATATTTTTTTATTTTTGTTTTTTGTCTAGTATTTTATGGTTGACTTTTCGAAATTGCTTTAAGAATGTATTATTAAGTGGGTCACATGCATATTTCCTTGCACCAACCTCCCCAGCATGGAATCTTGGCCCCCTAAACACCCCTAGCCTAGTCACTTTCTTTGTTTAAAAATGTATATTACCAGCTCCATTGTACTGCTTTACTCACCCCCCCTTTCACCCCCCTTGACCCTCATTTTTAAATTAATTGCATGTGGTTTGGCTCAGCTTGTAATTAACCCACCCCCACACACACACACACCCTCTTTAATTAATTGCATGTGGTTTGGCTCAGCTTGTAATTAACCCACCCCCACACACACACACACCCTCTTTAATTAATTGCATGTGGTTTGGCTCAGCTTGTAATTAACCCACCCCCCACACACCCCTTTAATTAATTGCATGTGGTTTGGGTCAGCTTGTAATTAACCCACCCCCACACACACACACACACCCCTCTTTAATTAATTGCATGTGGTTTGGCTCAGCTTGTAATTAACCCACCCCCACACACACACACCCTCTTTAATTAATTGCATGTGGTTTGGCTCAGCTTGTAATTAACCCACCCCCCACACACCCCTTTAATTAATTGCATGTGGTTTGGGTCAGCTTGTAATTAACCCACCCCCCCACACACACACACCCTCTTTAATTAATTGCATGTGGTTTGGCTCAGCTTGTAATTAACCCCCCCCCACACACCCCTTTAATTAATTGCCTGTGGTTTGGCTCAGCTTGTAATTAACCCACCCCCACACACACACACACCCTCTTTAATTAATTGCATGTGGTTTGGCTCAGCTTGTAATTAACCCACCCCACACACACACACCCTCTTTAATGAATTGCATGTGTATTGTGTGACCTTACAATTAATTACTCCACACCCACATCCCCATTATTATCTTCTCTGGGCCATCAGAGGGGTCATCAATCAGAGATTTGTCCCTTATCTTTAATCTTTTGGCTTTATTTCAAGGACTTACAAAATAAATACATATGTTGTTCCAAATTGTTTGTTAATTTGTTGCATTTAGTTTGGTGTTTTGCCTGGTTTTTAATTCGAATTGTATCTTTCTGTTTGACTTCACAGTGTCCTTCCACGCCACAGGAATGGCAGACTGTGGCTTCCTAGTTTGCTGCCCGTTGGGACTTTCCCAACTGCGGAGGGGCGATTGACGGCAAACATGTGCGAATTGTGCCCCCACCCCATTCGGGGTCTTACTATTGGAATTATAAGGGGTTCCATAGTATAGTGTTGATGGCGGTGGTGTCGGCACAATACGAGTTTCTTTATGTGGATGTGGGGAAAAACGGCCGGATGGAGGAGTCTTCAACCACACGGAGTTCGGTCATCGTCTCCAGACTGGTGGCCTGGAGCTGCCACCAGATGAAGATAATGTGGAGGGACTCCCGTTCGTTTTCATTGCCGACGAGGCGTTCGGTCTGGGTGACCACCTGATGAGGCCATTTCCCCAAAGATCCCTCACCCCTGAGAGGAGGATTTTTAATTTTCGGTTGGCCAGAGCAAGAAGGGTTGTGGAAAATGCCTTTGGTATTATGGCCAACCGTTTCAGATTGCTCCTTACATCCATACATCTGGCAGAGTACAAACTGAATACTATTATTCTTGCATGCTGTGTAATGCACAATTATTTACGCAAACATTCTGGAACCTACTCATTACCAATCGGGCCTGAGGCGGGAGTGGAAGGCGACATGACAGGGCTGGATACTCGCCGTCTTGGTTTGGCCCCACAATCAGCCCAGCAAGTGCGGGACCGTTATTTACATTATTTTAATGGTAGGGGGGCCATTGCAATGGCAGCAGACCCTTAAAGCCTCTATTTTATTTAAAGAATAAATACAGTTATTTCTGTTTGAAAGATTGGTTTTTTCGTATTGTTTTGCTTTTAATTTTGCCTGTTTTATATGTTGTCCTAGTGCACTTCTTAATATTGGAAAGCACATAGGTAGGTCTGTTTGGCATTCGTACCTGTTTTAGGTTAAAACTTAATGTAATAAAAGGCACCTGGCTATGCTTATTATGCAGTAGAAACTTACACAGTATGGTAAAAACAGTGGATAGCAGTTCTGTTTCATAAGGCCGCGAATACGTACTCTTAGTATAAAGTATCCTTCTTTTTTAAGTTTTCTTTAGAGACAGTAAACTAGTTCAAAAGATTTGACTAAGTACCTTCTGCAGGGAAGGCATTAGAATATAGATGCCTGTTAAAGATACTGTAAGTCTACCTAGAAATTGATATTTTGTTCTCAAGACTTATATTGAATTGGATGAATTTCTATGACAAAGACAAAAAGTGGTTGATTTACTAAAACTGGAGAGTGCAAAATTTTGTGCAGCGGTATATGGTAGCCAATCGGCTTCTAACTTCAGCTTGTTCAATTAAGCTTTGACAATAAAACCTGGAAGCGGATTGATTTCCATGCATAATTTCACCGGATTTTGCACTCTCTAGTTTTAGTAAATCAACCCCAAAAGTGGTCACTTAAAGTAAGTGAATAAATGAAATTTATTGGCAGGAATATGTGGGAGATTTGAAAAGCTAGCAAATAATTCTGCATGAACCCAAAACGTTTAAGCAAATGTGGAATAACAGTATATAGGTAAATTCAAAATTGATAAATGAAGAGAGGTAATATTATGGAATAATACATAGTAAATGTAAAATTCATACTAAAATGTACAGTATATTTAACTTGTTTATCAATTTTTCACAGTCTATTATAGCATATAGTGACATTTCCATCTGAAGTATGGAAAAAGTGACCTGTTTGCCCTTGTGATATGAACTTGGCACAGTTACACAGAATATGTATGTGCATTTATAGAATGCGTTGCTAGCAAATTATCCTGAGCTGCTCTCTACCTGCTTTCCTACACTGAAGGGATTGCAGCTGATGTTATGTGCATTCTCCATTTATTCAGCGGGGCTTTAGAGTATGATAAATGCTAAGACTATTACGGTTGCCGCAGCCTCTACGGAGCTTGACGGAGCTCTTTAAAAATGCATTCTCCCATGTAAATTTCTGCTCCATCAATCCTTATGACATGTCGAGCATTGCTATTGTTTCCTGAACAAATTGTACAGCATGCCCTTGTCTCCAGATTTGTGCACAGGAGCATAATCACTCCGCAGCTCTGGTTTCCCCCTACAGCGTCTCAATGCTGCCGTGCAGCTGCTTCTACAAGTGAAGGTCTTGTGTGCCTCTCGCATGGTGTTGGGAAAGTCAAGACAATACTTATTGATGCCTCAGAATAGGGGCATAAACTTTTCAAAGAACTCCTGTATGAAGTTTGACAGTTGTCGAATTGTAACAACATTCTCAAAAAAAAAAATTTTTTATTACCATGACAACTATTACTAACACTTGAAAGGAACATTAACATTTTTTTAAAGGGCGAGGTCATTTTTCTTTTACTACTTTTATTGTAAGAATTTTGCAGGTTTGAGCTTACAATTAAAAATTGCAAATTGCTTTAAATTATGCCCCTCAAAAAAGCAATTGCCAGGGAACATGTGCATCCCTTAACCACTTGCTGACCATATAACTTACATATACGGTGGCAAGGTGGCACTGCTGCGCCAGATCACATACCTAGTATGTAATCCGACACTTCCAGGTAGGGTGCCGCCTGCAGCAAGCTCCCACTGTGATTATACACAGCGGGAGCTGATCTGCGGGTACTGTTTACTTGATGTCCGCCAGCACCTGCCGATCATCCAGCACAGAGGCAGAACAGCGGTCTGTAAACAAAGCAGATCGCCATTTTGACAGGAGGGAAGACATGGATCCTGTGTCTCTGCAAAGCACAGACTAGGATCCATGTCTTCCCCTAGTAAAAGCACCTCCAACAGTACACTAAAACACTGGCTAGGAACACAGTTCACCATTTGATCGCCCCTGATTTTTAACCTCTTCCCAGCCAGTGTCATTAGTACAGTGAGTACACCATTCGTAGTAAATAAATAAAAATATCCCATAGTTTGTAGACGCTATAACTTTTGTGCAAACCAATCAATATACACTTATTTTGATTTTTTTAACAAAAATGTATGAAGAAATTAGATTTTTTAAATTTTTATATTGAATATGTTTTATAGCATAAAGGGATAAAAAAAATCTTCAAAATTGTCAGTCATTTTTTATTCATAAAAAAATTAACACACAAAAAAAAAAAAAAAACGCAGAGGTGATCAAATGCCACCAAAAGAAAGCTCTATTTTTAGGAAAAATGGATATCAATTTTGTTTGGATTCAGCGTTGCATGACCGCGCAATTGTCAGTTAAAGTAACGCAGTGCTGTATCACAAAAATGGCCTGCTCAGGAAGGGGGTAAATCTGCCAGAGGTCAAGTGGTTAAAGCGGAGTTCCAACCTCTGAAAAAAAAATGTAGAGGTCAGCAGCTACAAATATTGTAGCTGCTGACTTTTAATATAAAGGCACTTACCTGTCCTGGGATCCCGTGATGTTGACCCCCCCCCCCCCCCCCAAAGCAACTAAAGGCGCTGTAGGACGGAAGTCCTGCTGGAAACAAAACAGGAAACCAAAAAAAGTACAAAATAGGAATAAAAAAAGAATATTCAAAAACGAGGGGGGGGGGGGGGGGGGGGGGGGGGGGGGGGGGTGCTTAATTGATAGTAAATAGTGTGGGGTGTTTAATTGATAAGAAATAGTTTAAATTTAGCCTGGAACTCCACTTTAAAGCTTCAAAGCATTCTCAAAATAAATAATTGCAGGTGATTTGTTTTGAAATACTATTCTATTTGTATCACATCCTGTCTTAAAGCGGGATTCCACCCTAAAGTGGAACTCCCGCTTTTCGGAACCCTCCCGCCCTCCGGTGTCACATTTGGCACCTTTCAGGGGGGAGGGGGTGCAGATACCTGTCTAAGACAGGTATCTGCACCCACTTCCGGGCATAAACTCCCATGGGAGTTTACGCAGCTTCCTGTCCCGGCGCGCTGTAGATTCTGTAGATTCTCATTGCGCCGCGCAACTCGCGCATGCGCAGTAGGGAACCGGGAAGTGAAGCCGGCAACAGCAGAGAGCCGAGCGATCGATCGGCCTCTGCTGCCGACATCGCTGCAACTGGGAGAGAGGTAAGTGTCCATTTTTTTAAAAGTCAGCACCTGCAGTATTTGTAGCTGCTGGCTTTTAAAAAAAAAAAATTCAGTACAGTCCCGCTTTAAAGAAGTAAATCCAAAGCCATTTTCTTTTAAATTTATAATAGGGAAGGATTAAATCCCTTGTCTGTTTTTATTTTTGCACCGCCTGTTCAGGATAATAACTTCCTGTCCAGTAGACACAACAGCAAACCAGAGATCATCTCTCAAAAGTGAGGAAAATCTCTTCTTAGCAGCAACAAATGTCCCTTTTGTTAGAATTTTCCCTCTATTTTTATTCTGATAACAACTCTAAATGTTGAATTCCCCCCACCTCCCCCCTTTTCTTTCTATCCAGTACTCACCAGGACAAATAATGAGGGAGAATCTAGCAGGAAGGGATACAGATAACAATATAAAATTGATTTACTAACACCACACGGAAAACCGAGCGATCGTTCACTTGATTTTATTATAGTGTGTATCCACCTTAACGCTACAGGCCAGACCGGAAGACCAGAAGAGGAAATAATATGAAGGAGACCTCTGTACTATGTACAAAGTGTATGAAAAATCCTGTGCACTCTAGGGATAAGCTGTAGGTTCATCTCTTCTTCAGGGGGTTCGGCACATGGTCAAACTAACGTGTGTTTGGATGAGCGAACTCCCAGCTGCAACAGGAAGTGCTGCATTTAGCAACGGTGATAATAAATGTGACAGCTTCCTGCTCAGGGCTCCTGGTTGTTAGGGAACTGGCACCTGCTGGCTTTCTAATAACCAGTGACTCAACCACACCGGGCATATTCCGCTTTCAGCTCGGGACTCCTTGTTGAAAGGTGAACGTAAACAAAGGTTGAGAGATAGTGCTTCCCCCCTTCATCCTGAGCTATACCAGGCTACATGCCCTCAACACAGGTGGTACCCTGTTAGAAAGGACTCCCCCTGGCCTGTTTTGATGATGTTGAAGGGTCTCTTCCCCAAAACACTTACTCAGTGGTTGTTGGTCCAGGGGCTTATCGAATTCTAGATCCTTCTTCAAAAATAAGAGGAACCCCAGACATTGAAGGGTCTGGGATGAAATTTGGAGGGGACCCCGTGCCTTTTTTAATGTTTTTTCCTTGGTCCCCCTTAAAATCTATACTAGACTCTTCGCTGCCCGACTGGTTGCAGCTGTACAATGCAAAACCAGCAGTCCTGCATTGTATGGGAAGACGCTGAGGTCCTGACTACATTCTGGAGCATTGGAAAGTGGAGGAGCTAGCTGGCCGCCGGGGAAGTAAGGAATAAGGTAAGTATATTACTCTTTTAATATCCCCTAGGCAAAAGTAGCAGTTAGGCCTTGCAATGGAAAGGGAGACGCACTGCAAGTGTAAGGGTTTTTCTTTCCTAGGGTTCAGCTTTAAATACAGTCGAAATACATGCATGTGAAAATGTTGTATATAGCTCAAAGACATTGTGATTCTATTCAACCACACCATTTCCATGGTGCATATCCATTAGGGTGACACCACAATTTTTTATTGCAGCTTCATGTGTTAGTTATTTGTTAGTTATTTGTGGAGTAGCCTATGAGTAACCTTACTCTGCTGTAGCACCCTAAAAATATTATTTTTGGATTTATCTGCAGTTTACTTTTTAAATTCAAACAATGCTGTTTTTACAGTTTTTAATTATAGTATTGTATAAATGTTTTAGGCCCTTGTGTAAAAAAAATTATTATGTAAAGCGAGGATACTTTCACAATATTATAATTAATAGTTTTTATTTTTATTACTGACAAATCGCCTCCCTGATGGTATTGCATGAAGGTTAAAGTGGATGTAAACCCTCACATTTGCCCAGTGAAGTTAACAGCCTCAGATGATACACAGGGATGAAATAAATCTCCATGCATAAGTTTTACATGTATATCTGCTGTCTTCATCTTTATATACTGTTTAGAAAGTGGTAGGAGATTTTCCCTTCCTGGTTACCACTGGAGTGAAGCCTGGGCATACAGCGAAGACAGCTGATTGGAGGAAAGGCACACACCCCCTCTCCTCATAGGTAGAGACTTTCAGCTCTGTCCCTTGAATCATTCAGCACTCTGCTAATCTATTCATAGCATCCTCCCCAACACAAAACTCTGGCTGCTTATATCATATGTGACGGAGAACTTGTCAGGAGTTATCAGGCTGATAACAGAAGAATGGGTCAGGAGACAGCTACGGGACATAGTGCTTTGAAGACAGATAAGAAAACACTGCAGATATGTGCCCAGTTCAAATTCCATGAATCGGGTTTACATCCACTTTAAGTATCTGCCTGGGCTTTTCAGCATTGAGCAGGCCATTAAAGTGATTCTAAAAGTTATATATTTTTTTTATAATAAACTTTTTATACTTCCCTTCTCTGTTCAATGGTTTTGCACAGAGCCGCCTTGAACCTCTGGTTTCATACTCCGCACTGGATTGAGATTGGGGGCTCAGATAAGTATTTAGGGGGGCTGGAGGGCAAACTGGTCCCAGAAGGTTTTTTACCATTATGCAGAGAATGCATAAAGGTAAAAAAAAAACTTCTGCCTTTACCACCACTCTAATTCTGACCAAATCCTCATCTCCTCTTGAAAAAAGTCACAAACCTCAAACTGCTTCCAAAGGAGGGAATGACGGATTTTTTTTCAGAACCATTGATGTATATGAGTGCTATCAGCTTTTTGTACATATTCTTATGAATGAATAGTAACATTTTAACAACCTTATATAATTTGTCCTGGACAAATTAGCTGTCATTTGAAATATACAGTGAGGGAAAAAAGTATTTGATTCCTTGCTGATTTTGTATGTTTGCCAACTGACAAAGAAATGCTCAGTTTATATTAGTGGTAGGTTTATTTTAACCACTTCAGCCCCGGACCCAATTTGCAGCCAAAGGACCAGGCCCCTTTTTGCGATTCGGCACTGCGTCGCTTTAACTGACAATTGCGCGGTCGTGCGACGTGGCTTCCAAACAAAATTGGCGTCCTTTTTTTCCCACAAATAGAGCTTTCTTTTGGTGGTATTTGATCGTCCCTGCGGTTTTTATTTTTTGCACTATAAACAAAAATAGAGCGACAATTTTGAAAAAAATTCTGTATTTTTTACTTTTTGCTATAATAAATATCCCCAAAAAATATATAAAAAAACATTTTTTTTTTTTCCTCAGTTTAGGCCGATACGTATTCTTCTACATATTTTTGGTAAAAAAAATCGCAATTAGCGATTATTGAATTGTTTGCGCAAAAGTTATAGCGTTTACAAAATAGGGGATAGTTTTATAGCATTTTTATTAATATTTTTTTTTTACTAGTAATGTCGGCGATCAGCGATTTTTTTTATTGTGACTGCGACATTATGGCGGACACATCGGACATTTTTGACACATTTTTGGGACCATTGTCATTTATACAGAAATCAGTGCTATTTAAATAGCACTGATTTCTATGTAAATGACAGTGGCAGTGAAGGAGTTAACCACTAGGGGGCAGGGAGGTGTTAGTGTGACGTGTTGTGTTTTTTTTTTTTACAGTAAGGGGCGAGGCTGTACGTCTGACATCATTGATAAGCTTTCCCGATGAAAGGGGACAGCCGATCAATGACAGGCAGAGTAGGAAGCGCGGGGAGAGGTTTGTTTACACAGACCTCTCCCTGTTCTTCAGCTCTGTGACCCGATCGCGGGACACCAGCGACGATCGGGTCCGCTGGTCCCGCGGCTGTGGTCACGGAGCTCCCGACCAGGTCACGAGCGGGCCGCCGGCGGCGCGCGACCCCACGGCTAGGCAATTAAAGGGGACGTATATATACGTGCCTTTGCCTAGCCGTGCCATTCTGTAGACGTATATCTACAGGAGGCGGTCGGGAAGCGGTTAACAGTGAAAGACAGAATAACAACAGAAATATCCAGAAAAAGACATTTCAAAAAAGTTATAAATTGATTTGCATGTGAGTGAAATAAGTATGTTATCCCCTATCAATCAGCAAGATTTCTGTCTCCCAGGTGTCTTCTATACAGGTAATGAACTGAGACTAGGAGCACTCTCTTAAAGTGAGTGATCCTAATCTCAGCTTGTTACCTGTATAAAAGACACCTGTCCATAGAAGCAATCAATCAGATTCCAATCTCTCCACCATGGCCAAGATCAAAGAGCTGTGCAAGGATGTCAGGGACAAGATTGTAGACCTACACAAGGCTGGAATGGGCTACAAGACCATCACCAAGCAGCTTGGTGAGAGGGTGACAACAGTTGGTGCGATTATTCGCAAATGGAAGAAACAAAAAAATAACTCTCAATCTCTTTCGGTCTGGGGCTCTATGCAAGATCTCACCTTGTGCAGTTTCAATGCTCATGAGGACGTGAGGAATCAGCCCAGAACTACACGGGTGAATCGTGTCACTGATTTTAAGGCAGCTGGGACCATAGTCACAAAGAAAACAATTGGCAACACACTACGCCGTGAAGGACTGAAATCCTGCAGCACCCACAAGGCCCCCTTGCTCAAGAAAGCACATGTAAAGGACCGTCTGAAGTCTGCTACTGAACATCTGAATGATTCAGAGGAGAACTGGGTGAAAGTGTTGTGGTCAGATGAGACCAAATTTGAGCTGTTTGGCATCAACTCCGCTGCGTTTGGAAGAGGAGGAATGCTGCCTATGACCCCAAGAACACCATCCCCACCATCAAACATGGAGGTGGAAACATTATGCTTTGGGGGTGTTTTTCTACTAAGGGAACAGGACAACTTCACTGCATCAAAGGGACGATGGACAGGACCATGTACCGTCAAATCTTGGGTGGGAACCTCCTTCCCTTCAGGGCATTGAAAATGGGTCATGGATGGGTATTCCAGCATGACAATGGCCCAAAACACATGGCCAATTAACAAAAGAGTGGCTCAAGAAGAAGCACATTAAGGTCCTGGAGGGGCCTAGCCAGTCTCCAGACTGTAGTCACCCTGGTGGTATGATTATGTCAGATTTTTGCATCTCAAAGCAGTACAATTGTTTTGCATAGAAATTTTGCGTTTTGTATTGTAGGCCTGTAATACTTAAATCTGTCCAAACAAGAGTCTAGTAGACATCCAGGGTAAGATAAAGTTTGAAACTCAAAATCATAAAATTATAATATAATAAATAACTATAAAAAATAATATAATAAAAATATAATTCCCCATGATTCACTATCGCTCAATTCTGCAAGTGTTCTAATTTACTATTGCTGTATTCTAGCTGGTCTAAAACCACTTTTGACGTAAAGGGACACTTTTTGGTTGCCGTGGACAATCTAAAGTTTCCAGGCAGAAAGAACAGTATATATAATATAAAACTGCATGCTGGGCACTAGACAAAGCACTAGGGACAAAAGGTAGGTGAAATGATTTCATACAGTAATGAAATCTGTAAGATTACAGTGTACTGTATGTGTTTTGAATTTTGTTGAATTTGCCGCCAGGTTCCACCCCTGTGCGTCACAACGCTCACAGGGAACTAAGCCTGGCACACAGAGGCATCGGGTGGAGGACACAGGCCGCAGACACAGCGGGGGGCAGCATCGCAGGATCCTGGAGACAAGTTAAGTAAACTGGACCAGATCACCGCAAGAGAGATCTACAACAACCCCAGAAACTTACAGGTTTCTTTCCACCAACGACCCAGCGGCTACAACAAAACGGCGGCGGTTCACAGCCTTCTCGGCCTGCTGCCGGACCTCTAGTGGTGGCTTCAGCAGTGGCAGGGAGAGACAGGGATCTCCCTGCTTCATGTCCAAACGTCCCTACCTTTCAGAATGCGGTGAAGTCCAAACCTTGCAGAGAGGGATTGGAGGAAGCAGATCCAGTCACCTCCTTTCTTACTAGTGGGCAATCTGTATCTCATACCATGATGAAGGACATGCTCCTCTCCCTCAGAGCCTTTTTGCAAAAGGACATGATGGATTGTATCCAACAAACAAAATTTGAATTACAGGAGTTAGGCGAACGTGTAGCTCATGTTTAACGTTCAATGTGTGACTTTACTGACAACTATAATACCCTGGTGGATGCTCATACTGCCCAATCTGAGGATGTTGCCTGGATCGAAGAGAAGCTGGCAGACCTTGAGAATAGATCAAGGAGAAACAATTAAAAAATAAGGGGCACACCAGAGTCAGTCAGTACAAGCGTCACAGCTCCCTCACTTTGCACGTGAGTTGTTCCTAGCAGTAATCCCTTCACTCACCTCCGCATATCCAACCATCCAAAATGTGCCCAAACTGTTCTTTTTGCTGAAGGAGGTACCCAGGGATGTTATCTCGAGAATACACTTTTTTCAAGTGAAAGAGCCACTCTTAGCCGCTTTTAGATGTCCGGACACACTACCTGAACTAGCTACAAAAGTTCAACTGCTTCTTGATCTTTCTCAAATCACTATACAGAGGCTTAAAACCTCATCTCAATCACTAAAGCATTGAGGAATCATAATATAGCATACAAGTAGAAGTACCCAGCAAAGCTGGAAATCATCCATCATACCTCTTACGTCAGCTCTCTGGAAGAAGAACTCCACCTTCTATAACAGTGGGATATTATTCCCGAGCCGCCTCCACCTGAGCATAGACCCCAACAACTGTCTAAATTAAACCCGACATGGAGGAGTGTCCCAGCGAAGCAGCATACTTACCCAACCTAAGGCATGCCTGGCCCATATATCTTTCAAGAAGATAGCACACAGCATCCCCAGCATCCCCAGAGGATTGGGAAATTCCTCATTTGAATTCCCCTTTAACCCCACATATGTGCGGCATCATTTGTTGCCCGAAACCCTCCGTGCAGAAAGGAGGCCACATATTTTTATACTGTTTTGTTCTTTTTGATGTTGTATATAACTTTTGGAACTGTTTCCATTTTGGGTATGTGAGTACACTGAGGACCTGGATTCTCTACTATTCCTTCTATGCAAGGAGGATATTGTTCCTTCTATATTTCAGGCAACAAAGTTTACACCTTCATTTTTTTTTTTTTTTTTTTTTACAAGGCCTCTCTTGTTACTATCACACCTCCTACCATCTCATATGTCTGGACTACTCAAGCATAATTCCCAAGCAAGTTTTACTCACATCATCCTTACAGCCTTACAAGATGGGACTTATCACTTAAAGTTAAGGGCCTGGACCATCTGGATATACGATGCTCTATGTGGAATAGAGCTTGCAAGCATGCTGATGATGTTCTGAATATACAAGAAACTCACTTCCATATCAATGCTACCCCCAAATGTGCACATCTATCCTACACTCATATTTTTATAGCCAGCGCTCCCAAAAAGAAGAAAGGAGTGCTTGTAGCAATCTAAAATAGTCAGATTTGTTTTGGAAAGCTGCATCTCTGTTCCTGATGGCAGGTACATCATCCTGGTTTGTACCCTTAACTCCATCCCGTACACCCTGGTGAATGCAAGTATACACTATAGAGGGATATGCTTTGTTCATATTTCATGCCTGAGGTTTACAACCACCTTAAAATAAGTCCTTGTTGGTCTCTGTAATATTTTGGTCAGTGGGGGTAAATAAGCCCCATCATTGTATCAATGGGACCAAAAGAAGGCCCCTTATTACTGTCAGTGGGAGAAAAGTCATCCCTATATAGTTGTTGCCAGTGGGAGCAAAATGAACCCCAAGTTGTGGGGTTAGTGGGAGCAAGCATAAGTATTAGCAAGGCTGGGCCAAGGGGTAGTCCGAAGTGGTTGCCTTTGGTGCTTCACAGGAGGGGACACAAAATATGCAGAATCTGCAACCTATGCTGCTAAAGTAGTTCAGAGCTTATTGGGATTATGAGGATATGGGGTCATACTTTGGCATTTGCACCTTGGGTGCTAACACTAAAGTGCTATAAAGACAATTCTCTGGCACAGTATTGATGTTTATCGGGTACTTCTCTTAACACATGCTCCAACGCTGCTGCTTTTCCTCTGCTGACCAGAAGTATGTTGTGACTATTGGACAAGAAATCACTCTGTCCAGTAGTCAGTGTCAGCATAACTGTAGTGCTGGGTGCTAGAACACTGCCTGCATTTCCCCCCTGCCAAGTGTCTGTGGGACAGTGTCCAAAATCCTGGGACTTTCCCACAGGAACCGGGACACTTAGCAACTATGTGATACTATTGGAGTCACTGAATTCATGTTGCCAAGTTATTGTAATGAAAAATGTTAGAATAGAGGTGCCATTCTTAGAGAAACAGCAGTCCTTTCTCCCAGTCCTTTTTCATTTTGTAAAAGTTACCTCTCTGCTCTGGTAGAGTAGGCCAGCTTAACATCAGTTCTGCCATGCTTTTCCTTCCCTTTGCAAGGTAAAGCAAAACTTGCAAACACAATTTGTGCTAGTTGCTGCCAGCTTCCAATTTGTCATTGCCAGTTGACAGACCGAAGCCTGCAGCGTGCAGAACACATTGCATTTTGTAAGTGATGCTTTACCCTAGGGGAAGAGAGGAAGTTGTTACAGAGTACGCTGCCTCACTATTTAATAAGCTTCCAGGTCAGTGAAGCAACTTTTATGGAGCAGAGAATGAGAGAGTGTTGACAAGAAAGCAGCTGTTCTGTTTGAAAACTGGAGGGTCTTTCTGGAGATGCGCCTCATATATGTTATGAATTTTAATTAATAGTGAGAGAGGTGAAAACCCAGCTGCGAATGTCCGTCCACAGAATGGGAGACTGCACACATCCTACATAATCATCCATAAACACACTTTGTTATATTCACAAAAATATCATCATCCAGCCTATAAAGTGGAAAGGTGCACTGCAAAGACAGGAAAGGATTCAGACATTCCGATACACTCATCTCCACAGATACATAACCATGGTTACCTAATGTCAGAAAAAGCCAAGCACTGCAAGTCCTGGAAATAGCTTCTGTATTGTCTATAGACTCATTTCTAACAGCTGATCCATAGGAATATAAGCATTTTGACCACTGCTAGTAATTGGAACATTACTGCACAAGCTAGCGATAGAAGCTTCCATTCCAATGAAAGGTTTACAATTTTGTAGCAAAAAAGCTCCAAGGTGAGACTGTCAACCATCTGCCTTAAAACTGTCTGTGGGTGCCAATGATATTTAGTTTTCCAATGGTGTATTTTTCTGTTTTAATTCTGTTTTCACATTTTTGATAGCGCTACCCCTGTAGGAGCCATTGAGTTTAACTGGTTCTTTCTCAAAACAGCACAGAGGCAGCCAGGCACTTTCAGTGTCACTTACAACTCCATCTCCTCCGCTCCTCTTCCTCTTTCTGATGGGGTACCCCAAGGCTCCATCCTTGAACCCCTCCTATTCTCGCTCTAAACCTCTTCCCTGGGCCAGTTGATAACTTTCCATGGCTTCCAATACCACTACCTCTACACCGATGACACCCAAATCTATCTCTCCACTCCATAACTCACCCCCTCTATCTCCTCACGGATCTCAAATTTACTAAATGGCATATTGGTATGGATGTCACACCACTTTCTCAAACACAATCTTTCTAAAACTGAGCTTGTTATATTTCCTCCTTCCCGATCCCTCCCATGACTTTACCATTAAGATCAACAGCACAACCATTGGTCCCTCCACACATTTCAGGGTGCTGGGTGTAATCCTTGACTCTGACCTATCCTTCAGCCCCCACATCCAATCACTGGCTAAATCCTGCCGCCTTAACCTCTGCAACATCTCCAGAATTCGACCCTTCCTGACTAATGACACCACAAAGCAACTTATTCACTCCTTGAATATTTCCTGCCTTGACTACTGCAACTCTCTCCTTAATGGCCTACCCTAATGCAGGCTATTCCCCCTTCAGTCTATTATAAATGCTGCTGCTAGACTTAAACACCTCACTAACCGATTTGTGACTGCTTCCCCTCTCTGCCAATCCATTCACTGGCTTCCCCTACCCACCATATAAAATTCAAAATGCTAACCACAACATACAAGGCCATCCACAACATCGCCCCCAGCTACATCCCCTCAACCTCATCTGCAGATATCACCCAAATCGTCCCCTCAGCTCCTCCCAGGACCTTCTGGCTCCCTTGTTACCTCCTCCCATACTCGCCTTTAAAACTTCTCCAGAGCCTCTCCAATCCTCTGGAACTTCCTGCCCCTGTATGTCCAATCAGCCCCTAACCTGTCAACTTTTAGGAGATCCCTGAAAACTCACTTATTCAGGGAATCCTATCCCACACCCACCTAACAACTGTCCCTGAGCCATCCCCATCAAATCATTCCCTGCATCTATTACCTTTTGTACCGCCATCCCCTCCCTTTTAGAATGTAAGCTCTATGAGCAGGGCCCTCCTGTCCCTTCTGTGTTGAACTGTAATGTAATTGTGCTGCCCCCCCTCTACATTGTAAAGTGCTGCGTAAACTGTTGGCGCTATATAAATCGTGTATAATAATAATAATTAATTATTATTTTCATTTTTTTAGTACCTTTTCCCAATCAATATACAGCTGTCAAATGACCCAGCTCTTTCCCAGACTGTCTGCAGGTAATCATAATCAGGAGGAGTTTCTAGTCCTCGGCTGCTGGTCACATGTTCCAAAAAAATAGAAAACATCCTTTTCAAATACAGAGTAAAAATAAATAATATCAATAAAATGTTGTAAATGGTCATACAAATATATATTTGACATCAAATCTTTATTTTTTTACATTAACATGGTGTGGGTGGGTTTCTGCCAATCACAGGCTGTGTCACGCCCCTCCAGTCTGTGTCTTAGAATAAGAGGGAGGTGAAGCCTCCATTCTATATGTAATATCCCGCGCCCATTGTGTTTAGCTGGTTAGTGGGCATGGAGGAGAAGGTAGGGAGTGGGCTGTCATTTAGCACTGTGTATATGTCCACATATGTGACTCCATAGTAACATGGGCTGCTCAGATGTGATAGGGAGGAAATGCTCAGCATAGAAACGCACTGAAAACTGAGCATGTGCCAAGCTGCCAACACTGCTCTGCAAAATCCCTAGCTGCATTGGGGACTTGGACAGGAGGGGGAGATAGAAAACAGCAGGATAAACCATTTTTTATTTTGCAGAATACAAAAAACAAGTCTTGTAGGGGTTGATTTACTAAAACTGGAGAGTGCAACATCTGGTGCAGCTGTGCATGGTAGCCAATCAGTTTCCATTTTTTTTTTGCCAAAGCCTAATTGAACAAGCTGAAGTTAGAAGCTGATTGGATGCCAAGCACAGCTGCACCAGATTTGGCACTCTCCAGTTTTTGTAAATCAACCCCATATTGAGTATGAACATCATGTGATGATTTGGGATTAGTGACATGTTAAAGATTGGAAAAGGTTATTTTTATTTATTTTTTTATTTATTACAGGATTTATATAGCGCCAACAGTTTACGCAGCGCTTTACAATATAAAAAGGGAGACAATACAGTTATAATACAATACAAGATGATTAAGGGGGCCCTGCTCAGAAGAGCTTACAATCTAATAGGGTGGGGGAGGTGATACAAAAGGTTGTAACTGTGGGGAATGAGCTGATGGAAGTGGTAGAAGATTGGTTTGAGACATGATAGGCTTCTCTGAAGAGATGAGTTTTCAGGGATCGCCTGAAGGTAGCTAGAGTAGGGGATAGCCGGACAGGTTGAGGTAGCGAGTTCCAGAGGATGGGAGAGGCTCTGGAGAAATCCTGGAGACGAGTATGGAAGGAGGAAACAAGAGAGCTTGACAGGAGGAGATCTTGAGAAAAGCGGAGAGGACGGTTTGGGATATGTTTGGAGACAAGATTGGTGATGTAGCTCGGGGCAGAGCTGTGGATGGCTTTGTAAGTTGTGGTTAGTATTTTGAATTTAATTCACTGGGTGATTGGGAGCCAGTGTAGGGATTGGAGGAGAGGGTTGGCAGACACTGAACGGTTGGTAAGGTGGATAAGTCTGGCAGCAGCATTCATGATAGACATGATAGGTTATGAAGAATAATGGTAAGCTAAAAGGCTGTATAAATATGTTAATGAGGCAACAGCTCCAGGCTGGCAGAATGACAGACAAGGGGCATTGGAGGACCACAGAGGGAAGAGCTGTGGCATGGGTTGGTGTTATGGTATCCAGAGTTGAAGAGTAGAGTCACTATGGCTTCAAGTGTCTGGTATGCATTTGTTTAAAGTAGTTTAGTTCAATAAGACGGTTTGTCACAGGATTGTGCGTGTGGCATGGCTTTAAATCACAGTGGTTTAACCACACATATAGGGCCATATGTACCTTTTGCCACATTGCCTTTAATGTGGCCACCGTGTTCGGTTTGCTGTGAGCTAAAAGGTGGCAACCCTGTTCTGAGGTTGTGAGATTTCTGAAATGGTGACCCAGGGAATGTACTCAAGATCAGTGAAAAATGTAGCGCTAAAAATCTAAAACAATAAACATTATACAATATATATGTATTGTGTGTAAATAATAAAACTTTGTGATACAAATCAATCTCAAATATAATGAATATAAAACGGAACATGTATATAATGAGTAGAAACACATGTGAGAGAGTCCCAAAGGTGAAACAATCCTATGGTAAACATATATGGAGTCCACTACGAAAAGATGTTGCTCAGAAGTGGGGTACAAAGGCCTCAGCAGGCATGTAGAGCATCAGGTATGGTGTGTCCTCCACCCGAGATAAGGGATACACTCTCTTCCCGGAAATAGTGGACTCAAATGTCAGCGACGAGTCAATCAAGCGAGGATAGCCCGATCAGCAGATTTCCAAAACTATCCAGGGAATCCAAAGAGCTCCAAGAACAAATCCAGGGAATCGTGCAGGTAACCGTGAGGCTGGAAGTCAGATGTTAATCAGCCAGACCGGAAAGACAAAAACTCTTTTCACATTTATAGCCACACTCACATCCTAAATCTGGTCCTTGTAAGAGGTCACACCAATGGCTTTAGAATCAGTCTATGATAAGCTTTACTGGTCTGTAGTCAATGACTACATTTGACAGCTATTCATTGCCTTTGATCTCTGAATCCATTTAAGACATATACATTGATGAACAAAACCAATCTTTGCAAGCAGAAAATGTAGCTGTAATTATCCACATACAAAACATTGCCACTCTGTGAAGTCCACTAATATTGTATTCTGACAGGTGTATTTTCATGTCACAAAATTTTCTGGTGTCTACACTAATGCTGTATTCTGTAATTAAACTCTTTGTGAATAAGGTGACATCTGTGAGAGGTCCGTCTGAATAAATCCAAGTATCAATAATGTTTTTTGAGTTTAAGAAAAAATATCGACCTGCAACATGCTATACCTATCAATTAGCACATTTGTCCTTAATGGGTATTTCATCTAGCATTTGCATGAATGCTTTTGATGTGTTGTTTTTCAGTATTTTAGTCCTGCGGTGCTGAGCAGGAACAACTCTTAACATTCTGTGTTTATTTTGTGTATTATACCATGAAAGTTTAAATATCTTTTCTTCTATTAATATATAGTACATTAAGCAGCAATTTGAATAAAAAGGCTTTTTGTATTGAAAGTGTTTGAAAGGAAAAAGTATGCTACCATAGCAAGCAATTTTTTCTATAACGTAAATGAAATAAATAATCTGGCTAGTTTATAGGTGCCTTTTAACTGTCCTTTAATCCTCTGATTCGGACCGTTGTTAGAAGGGTGGTCCTGGGGGCGGGACTACGGATTGAAAATTGTCGGCTGATTACAGTTTTGCCTGTGAATACATCATTTTTGTGTGGCTTTTTCTTTGGATCATACTGAGCCATGCCTTTTAACTGGTTATATACACTATATTACCAAAAGTATTGGGACACCTGCCTTTACATGAACTTTATTGGCATCCCAGTCTTAGTCCGTAGCGTTCAATATTTAGTTGGCCCACCCTTTGCAGCTATAACAGCTTCAACTCTTCTGGGAAGGCTGTCCACAAGGTTTAGGAGTGTGTCTATGGGAATGTTTGACCATTCTTCCAGAAGCGCATTTGTGAGGTCAGGCTCTGATGTGGATGAGAAGGCCTGGCTTGTAGTCTCCGCTCTTATTCATTCTGAAGGTGTTCTATCGGGTTGGGGTCAGGACTCTGTGCAGGCCAGTCAAGTTTTTCCACCCCAAACTCGTTCATCCATGTCTTCATGGACCTTGCTTTGTGGACTGGTGCGCAGACATTCTGGAACAAGAAGGGGCCATCCCCAAACTGTTCCCACAAAGTTGGGAGCATGAAATTGTCCAAAATGTCTTTGTATGCTGACGCCTTAAGAGTTCCCTTCATTGGAACTAAGGGGCCAAGCCCAACTCCTTAAAAACAACCCCACATTATAATCCCCCCTCCACCACATGATTTAGACCTGTGCACAAAGCAAGGTCCATAAAGACATGGATGAGCAAGTTTGGAGTGGAGGAACTTGGCTGGCTTGCACAGAGTCCTGACCTCAACCCAACAGAACATCTTTTTGATGAATTAAAGCGGAGTCTGTGAGCCAGGCTTTCTCGTCCACACAAGTACCTGAACCCAAAAATGCGCTTTTGGAAGAATGGACAAACATTCCCATAGATAAATTTCTAAACTTTGTGGACAGCCTATCCAGAAGAGTTGAAGCTGTTATACTGTAGCTGCAAAGGGTGGGCCAACTCAATATTGAACACTATGGTCTATGCCAGTGATGGCGAACCTTGGCACTCCAGATGTTTTGGAACATTTGCCATGATGTTCAACTACACTGCAGAGTGCATGAGCATCATGGGAAATGTATTTCCAAAACATCTGGGGTGCCAAGGTTCACCATCACTGGTCTATGCCATTAAAGTTCATGTGCGTGTAAAGGCAGGTGTCCCAATACTTTTGGCAATATAGTGTATTTTATACAGAGAAATCTGAGATCAAGGCTGCAGAATGTTCCAGTTTCCAAACAGAAAACACAGCACTAATAAATTATTATTAATATATATGGTCATATGCTAAAATATGGTGGCGTCAATATACCGTATATACTCGAGTATAAGCCGACCCGAATATAAGCCGAGGCACCTAATTTTACCACAAAAAAACTGGGAAAACTTATTGACTCGAGTATAAGCCTAGGGTGAGAAATGCCCAGCTACTGTAAGTGGAAAAGAGGGTCAACAATGCCCATTTGCAGCCTCACTGTGCCCATTTGCAGCCATAGGTCCCCCAAACTTTAAACTTGGTAGTTAAGGTTTCCTAAATGCCCCCTAGCTGCAGCCAAAATTTTGGGTCCCGAAATGACATTGCTGCAGATGGACACAGTTGACCGAATTTGGGGCCCTGTATCTCGGGGTCACTAGCCCCAAGTGTCCCCGAGATACGGAGCCCCAAAGTCGGGGCACAAAAAGTCAAGCACTTCTCTGCAGCAGAGACTGACATTTTTCGAACCGATTTTTGGGCCCCGTGTCTCAGGGTCACTTGGGGCTAGGAACACCATCTTTGCATATGTTGTAGTGCTAGGTCCACTGGGTTGGCATAACAAATATGGGGTTGGCACCTAGCGGCCCCGAGATACGGGGCCCCAAAATTGGGGCGGAAATTATTTTTTTTTGCTGCAGAAAAGTGCTTGACTCTAGTATAAGCCGAGGGGGGCACTTTCAGCACAAAAAAAATGTGCTGAAAAACTCGGCTTATACTCGAGTATATACGGTAGTTTATATACATACGCCAGGTACATTGATTAAAAAAATAAACATATGTGCAATTTGTTCATACAACTTAATTTTTTTTGTATTTATTTAATGCAGTGTGTGTTATTTTATTGGGAAAGGGCATGGATTATCATAAATGTTTTTAGTTTTTCTGAAATTAAGCTAACAGTATTGAGCCTTGCTTATAACACAAACAACCAATTCTTAACTTTCTCTATTGTAAACAAAGCAGTGATTTACAACAGCGAAGTACATTATACTTTTGGTATAATGTCATATTCTTTGTTGCTGAACTGATCATTTATTATGACATGTCAAGAGGAAATAGCATCCTGTGAATGGTGTGATTGAATGGTACAGTCATGGTTTATGTTGGTGCAGAGCTGAAGGCTGTGTGTATGCAGCAAGGGAGGGGGACCATGTTCTGAACCATTTATTTTAACAGTGGGAAAAAATAAAAACAATTTATTTTTATTTTTGGTATAGTAGAAAAAATACTGTTTTATATTGTTTGCTTACCTCTTTCTTTTGTATGATAACTGTGGTAAACAATGCATCACAATCAATTTTCACTGTACTCATAAATATTAATTGGCAGTCATTCCCTGCCTTGCTTATTGCTCAGTGCCCTTTACGGACTGCTTCTTACCTATGCATTATTGGCTTTTGAGAACATGATCTATTGTCTTTGAGTCATACATGGGTTTTTATCCCCCTCAAGATTATATTTATGTCTCTTGTATGATTTTCTGCTGAGATCTTAATCTCTAAATATTGGGGCCTTCATACATTAGCCCTCAGGTTTAATTATTATGCTTTTTTACTGGTACTGTATAAATATTTTGATAGATAAATATTGTCATCAAATTATACTTTTTCTAGATAAATATGTACATGAGTACTCGTCTCTGTTTTAAATGTGGTAATAGACTTGGAAGAACTCCAGGTTAATAGTTAAGGCCCACATTCAGGGATTTTTTTACATTTTTAATTATTGGTGTCTTACAGAGTAATAAAGCAAAATAGCAGCTTGTTGTTAAATGCAATACTCGCCTCCTCTCCAGAGCTGTCCCCATGTAGTACTTCTTTTCCATCACATAAGGTCCTTAGTATTCCAGTTTTAATGATACCCCAGAGTCTTTTAACATGAAAAAAATGGGAACATAACTGTGAGTATAGCGCTTCAGGAAGCCAGCCCTTAAAGGATGGAGTGGGATGGGAGGGGGGAATCGGAATCCTTACTATGGCACCGTGCACTCACATTATAATGATGCAATAATGAGTCATTAATCATCACCACTCTCTCCATTATTGAAGACTGTGAGAAAATCCTGAGAGGGGTAGGACTATGCACTTCATGTGACTAGCCTAAAGACATCTGGAGAAGATAAGTATTAAAAAAAAGGGGGATAACCTAGGAACCCCCTAAGAGGAGTAGGAGCATGACTGTAGACATGGGACAGAGCCACGAAATTGGGCTGCAAATGAATAGCTGAAATACATGCCTGCCGAAAGATTTTGTAGCTCTGTTCAGCTGATCTTGTGACTCGCAGAACTCTGCCACAATACACATCTTGGCAAGTAATGACATTGTTTTGTTTTGGCTTTACAACTGCCAGCCTTATTGGAGAATGTGTAGCTGCTGCAATTTTTTGGGGGGGAGCCTGGAGCTCATTCTGGCAGAATTGAATAAATATGGGCTAATGACAATACTGTATCAAAAAACTTTTGGCACAACTGCTTGAAAAAGAAAAGTGAAGATTTTCTTTTTTTTAACTTCATTGTGCTCAATCATTAGTGTAGATATAAGTATAGTCACTGCACTTTGACGTAAAAGTAAAAAGGTGAAAACAGTTGATTTTTATTTTTTAGTATTTTTTCATTTTTATTTTCATCATCTTTTTGTCAAAAAGAAAAAGTGTCTTTCTGCATTATGAAGCAACAATTAGAGTTTCCAATGGCAGAGGTTTGTGGCTTACTGTAGGAAGTAGAAAGGATTTTTGGGTTTCTTGCTACTATAGGTTCTGCAAATCCTGCATGTTTGAGGTTTGTGGACCCAGCAAAATAATTGGGAAATTCACCATAGTAACCACAATTCATGGCCTGGCCATTGAACTATGGCCGACTATCCTAGAAGGGCCAATAAGGGGGCTTTTGGGTATGCCAGTCCCCTCACTATACAAGTTTGAAATCACAGCAACCATATTGACATTGTGCTTTAACTGTGATAGGAAAAGCATAGGAAGTGATGCTGATAAAGTACACAGGGAGATATACTGTATTTAGGGCTTGTAGGCATTTGCAGGTCGCTAAGGGTAGATAAACCTTTATTAATTCCTTGTAGTTAGCAAAATTCTGTGCATTTTTGTAGAATTTAGAAGTAGGGAAAATTTTACAAAATGTCATTCTTTGATGCATCCTAATACTGCTAATGTCCTGGAGCCTCTTTCAGCCTGTCCCTGTCCGTATGCACTATAGTGATAACAGGCGCATGTGTTTTTTCACAGGGCATATTTTCCATTTTTTTTTTTTTATATTGTGCAACATTGGAATTTCCTGTGCAATGTGCATCAGCACAGCAGCTTATAGTTCTATTTGAGGGAGTATGTGAAAGGGTTATTTACAGGCAGAAGATTGCAGAAAATTGGCAGAGCAATGTTAACCCATAACACAAAATGCCCAAATAATGATGTGCTGTGAAGGATCTGTAGCATCCGTGCCCTAGTTTACTGGACAACATCTCTGTGGTCATGCAACGTGTGTACACTGACACTAACAGCGTAGTCCAGGGACAACTTTCTGGGCAAAATACTGTACCTTACTGAAGGGGGGTGATTCCATGAATTGGAATGTAAGTAACTGCAAAGTCAACAGCTTTGCCAAGCTGGCATTAAGAAGCTGGGTATGGGGGGGTTAGGGATGTTTTTTACTTTTAGCTTTTGCAGCAGATACATTCAAAATGCATACACTGCAGAGCTCTGTGGACTAGCCATCTCCATTTAGTGACATCCATGGACAGTCTGTCACCTCATCATTCATCACTTTCTCATCACTGGAGCCCACTTCACAGTAAGCTCCAGCTGCTAGAGATGTAATCTTTAAGGTGTGTCTATTTTAGATATCTATTTTTTTCTAGTTTGTCTAAAAAGGTTAAGCATGCTATCAGGGGTTTCAAGTTTGACCTGGGTAATAGGAGGAGCTAGATCTGTTGTGACCAGAAAGTGTCTCTCTTATGATGGGTTATTATCATAATAGACAAATTGAAAGACTATATTACTATACTGAATCAAAACAATAATGTATAAAATCTCAAAAGAGATTTTTTCTTTAAATAGCACACAGGGCACATTTACACCTGTTTTGCTCTTTGAAGAGTGACCCACATTCTGATTGTTCCTCAGAGCATTTGACAGGTAGTTAGGAAGCATTGTATCGCCTCCTCACTGCCTGTTTAACTAAGTAAATGCCAACAACCGCGCTGCAACCACGTTCATTGTTCACAGTTGTGGGGTGGCTGCAGCCAAAAAGTCCCTAGCAAAGAAAATAAAATGGGGAAGGGCTGGCAGCCTGTGACCATAGGATTATACACTTAAAGTGGTAGTAAACTCTGTTCTACCATTTGTACCTACAGGCAAGACTATAGTAAGGCATACCTGTAGGTACTGTGAATATCTCCTACACCTAAGCACAGTTTAGGAGATATTCAGAGTGCACGCAGCTGTTGACATCACAGGCATACAGTGCCGGACCTTTAGAGCCCGTGCCATAAACAGTGGCTCCCATGCGCATACGTGGGAGTGATATCATCGCACTCCCAGCCACTCATGTAGCCAGAGGATGAGAACCGGGAAGGAAGACCAGGGGAAGATGTCAGCCCTCTCAGTGGTGACAGAGCGCTGCTGGAGGGCTTCATTCAAAGGTAAGTCTTTCATAATGTGCTAGCATGCAATGCATACTAGCACATTATGACATTGCCTTGCAGGGGATTTTTTTTATCAACTGCGGTTTACTATCGCTTTAATTTAAAGTATAAAAGTAAAAAAAAAAGAAATTGCAGGTGGTACTTACTCTGGGGCAACTCAAGCCAGGAATTTTTTACTAGATTATATAGGGGAGGGGGTTGAAGCACAAAGACCTTGGACAAATTGGGGTTTTTTTTTTTTTTTGAAACTACATTTCCCATGATGCTCAACTACACTGCAGAGTGTATGAGCATCATGGGAAATGTAGTTCCAAAACACTGGGGTGCCAAGGTTCGCCATTGCTGCACTATACAATATTTGTGACTATTGTCTCTCAAATAATACACTCTAAAGCCCCATACACACGGTCGGACTTTTTCATCAATTTGGTCCGATCGGACAAGGTTGTTGAAAAATCAGACCGTGTGTATGCACCATCGGACAGTGTTCGTCGGTTTGTCCGTCGGACAAAGTCTTATCTCCTGCTGGAAAGATTTCCCGTCAACCCGGTCCGATCACACCAAATCCGAGCGTGTGTACGCTTGTCCGACGGACAAAGTGCTACGCATGCTCAGAAGAAATTCTGTGACGGAAGCGCTCGGTCAGGTAAAACTACCTTTCCTAATCGACACAGCACATTCGTCACGCTGCAATGTTAAAATGTCTTTAATGCAGCGCATTCTCTTTTTCTTTACAAATGCAACAAGAATGACATCTTTTAGCTGCTCCTATTCACCCGCACTTCTCACAAACTTACTTCTTTATTACTTTGCAGCATTTATACACTACATGTTTATTTTTACTCTGAACGGAAAAGAATCTTTGTTATTTTTTTACCATGATTTGTCTTTTTTTTTTTTTTTTTTGGGAATACATATTTTTATGTTTTTTTTTTTTTTTTTTTTGGAGGGGGGTTGTGTGTCTCAAATTACCAAAAACACATTATTTACATTTGTATTTCTTGCTTAAATTTACTAGGAGGTTGTTTGTTGTTGTTGCCCCTTGTTAATTCTACTTTAGGATTAGTGAAATGTACCAGCCTACTCAAAGAAAAACTGTCATTGTAGCAAAGTAAAACACAATAGTCAATGATTATTTCAAATCAAAAAAACCTTTATTTAGGTCACACCAACAAACCAAAGAGGAACGCAGCCATGGTGAAACTTGGGGAATTTGCAAAGCCTTGGCCCCCCACGGCAACCATCATTGTTCAAGCGTAGAAAATTGGGGGCCTGAGGAGTACGTATATTAAGGGGAGTGCAATCTGGTCGTGAAGTCCAAAGTATCCGGAACTGCAGCAGATGCCATCTAGGTCCCCAGGCTCTGGTACTACGAGAGGCTCCATCTTCTCTCAGACCAGACTGATTGCAGGTCGTCACTCTCAGGTCTTCCTTCCACGCTTCCTTGCACGCTGTGGCTGTCGTGCTGGTGGGGTGGCAGAAGGAGGAGGAGGAGGAGGAGGAGGTGGAGCATGGTAGCTATGGCAAACATGTGTGACTGGGGTCATCTCCCCAGCCCTACCCTTATTTAGGACATGGAGGATGAGCCCCTCACACATGTTGCGTTGCCTCACCTCCATACCCATCATTTTTGTGACAACCACCGAGCCAAAGGTCTCCTCGTCGGCGGGTGTGGCATGTAGGGAGTCTGAAGCCTCTCTTATCATCCGGAGCGCTGACTGTGCCGCATAACCCCCCCTTCTCGCCCTTTTGTACGGAGGGCGGAGGGGAGGGGTTTGGGTGTCAGTCAGGCTCCGAGGCCTAGCCCCCTCTTGGCTGCCACTACCCAGCTGGTGGCTGCCACTAACCCCTGCCTCCTCCTGACTGCCACCTTCCACAGCCACCTCCTGGCTGAGGTCTTCCTGTGTAGGAAAAAGGGACATAGTTTCAGTTATTTGTTCATCAAACACACACAATTCTCATCTAGTGACTGTTGCAAAATGTTTACAAATAGAAAACCATACAATTCTCAGCCCAGCAGTTTAGATTCTGGCCCCAAATGTCTCCAACACCACTGTCTGTTGATATGTCAAACACGTTAGGAACTAAGCAATTGGCGATCCTGAATTAAGTGAACATCATTCATTATTCCCCTAAATGGTAGCAAAACTACTATACCTGGAACAAGCTGGGCTCCTCCACCTCTTCCAGACTGGAAGGCCCAGGTTGCTCCTCGGAAGCCTCATCAGGGGTGGGCTGTGCGCAAGGAAGCGTGGAAGGAGGAGTTGAGGTTGGCTCCGTGACATCAGCCTGGTCCTTCAGAAAATGGAGACTCTGATAGTACCAGAGCTTGGGGACATAGACCTCATCTGCTGAAGTTGCAGTTTCCTCAGACTTCACGACCTTCTTCCTCTCCCTGATATACGCACTCCTCAGGCTGCCAATTTTCTTTCTAATATCATCAACAGTTGCCGTGGGGAACCTTGGCTTGACAAATTCCACAAGTTCCTCCAGGGCTGCGTGCCTCTTTGGTTTGTTGGTGTAATGTGGGTGTATACCCTGCCACAATATGGGAAAATCCCTGTATTTGGCAATGAAGAGGGGGAGAAAACTCATGTCGTTGAATCCCTTCATATCAATCTCTGCAAGACACAACAACACACAAAACCCTCAAAATTATGTCAGGCTAAACTCTCCTAATCTTCTCCATAAAGAAGCCTCAAGTTCAAATCAGTCTAGGCTAGTTATGTACCAACGTTAAATTGTACCTTCGTTTGTAGCGATCGTCTCGTGTGAGTTTTCTCTCCCCTCGTCTCCCAGATCGTGGCTACGACACAGGCGTGTGACGTTTTATATACACTGCGCATGCTTCAAACTCCGCCCGCCCCTGACGATCTTTCTCGTCTATTCCCCACCCCTTCTCTTTACGGCGTAGTGGGGAGAGCACATGGCGGGGACACAGCAGGTGCGCCACAAATATCCCACCAACGAGGAGGAGGACGAGGAAAGTCCGGAGGCAGAAACGTCCCGATCCCGGAACCTGAAATTCAAGGCCTCCAATATGTCATTTGGAGAAATGTTGGAGATGGTGGACATATTAAAGAGGAGCGACTATGATGGGAAGTATGGGCCTTACCTCAACCCCAATGTCCGCAAGGCCAAGATCATGTCTAAAGTTGTGAGAAGGCTGTACAATAATTTTGGGGTACAACGATCCAAGGAGCAACTCAGGAAACGCTGGTCAGACCTGAAACTGAGGGAGGCCGATCAGTACAGAAAGATCAAGAGAATTCTTCAAAAAAGTAAGTAGTTGTGTTTTGTGTTTGATTTCTTGCTTGCATACTGCTCCATTGTGTTTTGATTTTTTACCAAGTTGTACATTCCAAAATGGCCACTTTCAGGTTCGTCTGTGCATTCGATCGTACTCAGCCTCGATCTTTCTGCCACTGTCATGGTCGTGTGTGTGTGCATTCGATCGTACGCAACCTCGATCGTTCGGCCACTTATAATACGATGTTTGGTGTTTTTTTGGGGAAAGGAAGTTTTGTTCTCACTAGAAATGTCATCAAGAATGTAAAGCCAATTTATTCAATGTAAAGGAGAGGTCACTCAGTAGCTGTTTACCCATCTGGACTCTAGAGCACTAGTGCTGGGACACCCAAACCCCCTTTTTATTATGCTTTTCCACACATGTGCTCCAGTGGATACTAGAGGGGGGTCTCCATCACACAAACTTCTACCAAAAGCTAGTCAGTTTAGCACCTTTACAAAGTGACTTCATTCATGTAGTTGACATTTGTAACTGGCCAAACTAAAATAGTGTCCGTCACTTTCAAGCAATGTTTGTCATTTCCTATTTCTGCCCTCAATAGCTTGTGTTGCTAAATCTTCCTTTTGGACATTCTCATAGGGGAGCGAAAACTTGGGCCGTCTGAGGAAACCCCCAAACCAACACCTACCAAAAAAAGGGGAAAGAGCAGAAGCAGAGGAGGAGGAGGAGGAGGAAGGAGAGATCATCGAACTTGGAGAAATTGTCACCACAACAGGTGAGTGTGGGAGAACACAGCTACTGGTAAGCTAATCCATGTATGGCTGCCTCATTTCCAACACCCCATTTTTGTTTGTTTGTGGTTTTTTAGGTGACGTGGATGTTGTGGAAGAAAAATCGCACTTTACCACAGAGAGTGCCCACGTACTCATCGGAGAGATAATGGTCTGCAATCGAGATCTAGATTACATAAAGCAAAACATCAATGATGTTCAACAAAAATTGAAGAACATCATTGATGTTTTAGGAAAAATATGAAAAAGCAACAAGTAATTTACACACATTTGTGCCAGCTTCTGAACACATTTGCAACTTAAAAACTGTGTGAAATTTGGAACATGCACACATTGTGTCCACATGTGCTAGCTCCCATCATGGTGGATGAATGGCAACGTTTTTTTGGGGTGCAAACACTTTACGAACTACGAAAGTGGTTGTGGTGAAGGGGTTGCACCCCCAAAAAACGTCCATTCATCCCCATGATGGAAAATGGCACTTTTGAAGCTTCTAGGCATGTGTTTTACCATCTAATGACCATTTTCAGAACCAAATTGTGTGCATGTTCCAAATTTCCACTTTTCGGGGGTGCCCCCCCCCATGTGATGAAGGCAAGATCAAACACACTTTGAACATATAGTCATGTCTGATCTTGTCTTCACTTTACAAAGTTGAACTTTCCTACTTCATAGGTTCTGCTTAGCTCCATGCCTGGTTTTACAAATTGCGTAATCTTTGTAAATAATGTTGTAAATAACCAAGATGTTGTCAGTTTTGGCGTGAAGATTGTAAACGCACTTGTGAATGTTTTCCAAGTAAACTTTTTTAATTTTCAAAATGTGTGGCTTCCTTATTTAAATAAAACAATGCATTATGTATGTAAAATGTAAAGGATATGGGGGGCAATGGGTGTTATTTACTAAAGGCAAATCCACTTTGCACTGCAATTTCCTTTCCCAGGGAACTTTTTCAATGCACTTGTAGAGCATAGCGGATTTGACTTATGTAAATGACACCCACAGTGCTTTGTACGAAAACACGGAGCACAGCGAGAATACACACATGTCACACCTGGTGCTGAAAAGGAGTATTTTGGGTGTCAGTTATGCAGGACAAACCTTCTCTAGACCAAAGATTAGGTAGCAAACACACATGAGAAAAATCTTTTTGGGAAGAAGAGACTGTTACCTCCTTTTGCCCAGAAAGTGCATTACCACTGTCGAAGGCAAAGGGAAAAAATGTCAAAGTAAAATAAGCTAAAAAGAAGACTGAAATGACAAGAAATCAGAGGTTGGTTAAAATATCAGATTTATTAAAAAATGCCTCTCACACATCGTCAGGCAGAGCAATGGCCCCCCCCTACCCACAAAGTATGCCATCTGGACTCATGCACTTTTTTTTTTTTTTGCAGCTGATGCCCCTGCCATCTGGATCAGCACTGACGATGCACTATACCAGTGATGGCAAACCCTGGCACCCCAGATGTTTTGAAACTACATTTCCCATGATGCTCAACTACACTGCAGAGTGTATGAGCATCATGGGAAATGTAGTTCCAAAACATCTGGAGTGACAAGGTTCGCCATTGCTGCACTATACAATATTTGTGACTATTGTCTCTCAAATAATACACTCTAATTTGTATTTCAAAGTAAAACCTGTCTTGTCTCTTCTTACATTGTGGTTTAATCAAGCTGTTTACATACTGTCCAGCTACTGTGCAATATTTGTAGCTATTGTCTCTAAAATAATACATGCTAAATAATACAGATTAATATTTATTTTAAAATGAAACTTGCTTCATTTCTCCCTCTTATGTTGTGACCTAACCAAGCTGCTTAAATACTGTCCAACCAATGTGCAATATCTGTGTCTAGAATCAGATAATACACTCACATTTTTATAGTAAGATACAATCTGACTTGTCTCTTTCTATTTGCTACCTATTTATTTAAGTGCTTGTGTACTATCCTGTCAATAGCCAATTTCTAATTCTATAGTTTAGGAATAATTGGGGATAGAGGTAGAAGGGGGTTCAGAAGCAATAGAGTGGTAGTGTGCACTCTTGGTACATTATTTATATTCAGAAACTCTGCTGTTCTTGAGAGAAATCTGTACACCTGTGAGTTAGGTTGCAGAAAACCTAAAATTAAAAATTCTTAAAATGATAATATTAGAATACCTTATGTTAATGTGGGCTATTTTAAGATATTTGTAAGTGTTTTAATGTTTTTTTATGGCAGTTGATCGAAGGAAAATCTAAGCCTCTACACATTTCGCTATTATTGCCACTAGCAATTTTACCATTCTTTCCAGCCTGTAGGAGAAAATCACTTTTTCCTCCAAGCATTGTCCATCATTGAAATAAGTACTTATAAATGCAATTACAGAGTGTGCAATGAGGTAATTAGTTTGCTAGTAATGTCAATGTTATACAGCGCTTCTAAACGAGTAATAGATCATTGAATGCAAAAGTGTAGAGAGAATAGGTCATGGTCATCTGTAAGCAAAAAAAAAAATCCAATTTAAAGACCAGTAAGTATAGCTATTAGAATTCTATATAAACAGTGTTTAAAGTCTAGCCCAGTACTATTAAAGTTCATTCAAGTATAATAGCCCTAAAAGACTACACAGTGACATGAAGAGTAACCCTTTCATTGGCAGACTGCTCTACAATAGAAAATTACTAGAAAATGATAAGTGGCCTGCTTAAAATGTGTATAAAGCTAGAAACTTTGTTTTTAGATTTAGTGTTGAAGGTTTAGAATCCCTGTCGGATGTTATTGCTGTCTGTGCACCCACTGGAGAGATTTACCCCTCTATTCTGGGGACAAAGAAAAAAAGGCAAAGAAAGAGATTAAAATACAAAATTTTATAATTGTCCCCACAACAGAAATCAACGTGAAATAGGAGACTTTGAGGACACTTTCCCTTCCGTTTGTGTTTCTGCAACAGGAAATAAAGGGAAACCCTCCCAAAGGGACAGACAGCAAAAAATCAAATACAAACTATTATTAAAGTATAACTACAGGCAAAACTTATTTTTTTCATTTTGGATAGAGGGGAGAGGGTTTAGAACATCTGTCAGTTTTACTGTAACTACTGTCTGTGCTTGCTGCGTACACACGATCGGAAATTCGGCCATCAAAAGACCGATGTGTTATGCTCCATCTGACTTTTTCTGTCCGAATTCCAGCCAGCAAGAGATTGAGAGCATGTTCTCAATTTTTAAGTCGGAAAAAGTTCCGATCGAAAATTCTGATCGTCTGTAGCAATTCCGACGTGCAAAATTCCTACGCATGCTCGGAAACAATTCGACGCATGCTCGGAAGCATTGAACTTAATTTTCTCGGCTCATCGTAGTGTTGTACGTCACTGCGTTCTTAAAGGTCAAAAGTTCAGCAAACTTTTGTGTGACCGCGTGTATGCAAGCCAAGCTTGAGCGAAATCCGCTCGTGTATACGCGGCATATTTGTCATGTTTACCATTATCATTTAAAGTAAAAGTAAAATTGAATCTCAAATCCTGGGTTGTCCACAGAAAAGTAATAGAGGGGAAATCTTCCAATGGGGACACTAGTTCTGGTTAGCTAGAGGGGGAGGGTGGGGGGGTTGACATTCCCCTAAAGGGGAACTACACTGCACCTGAGCACCACAAACCAAAAATGCTCTTTAATTCATTTAGAATATTCAAACTCACTCGTTCATCCAGGTCTCCATGCTTTATTTTGCTGGAAAATCACTTTGAAAAACACCCCCTAGCATTTCTGGCCATGGCCATCTTGAGTAAGTGCAGATGATTCATGTAGCCTTTACTTCCTGGAATCCATCTGCCCTTAGCTCAGGCATAACTCAAGGCAAACCCTCCCACTTTTCTCCCCTTCTGAAGACTTCTGGGATGTATGACATAATTTGCCTAGGTATGAAAACCAGGAATTAACTGAAAAAATGTTACTAATGCCGGCAGCATAAGGATTATAATAGTCAATGTTGATTGAGAGATTTGCAGGCATTTTCTCTCACTTTCTGTTTTGGCTATAGGACAGGAAGTGAAGGCAACCCCCCCCCCCCCCCTTGGGACAAATAGGGTAAAATTTAATCTTACAGGGGTTATAACCCTCCCTTACTCTATGGAAAATAAAAATGTATTCTGTACTCCATTCAAAATAGAAATAAAAGTTTTGGCTTTACGGTTTATAGTATGCCAATTAAAAGCTCAGTAAACATAAAACTATTTTGAATATTCCAGAAAAACTTCTCATAACTATATTACATTAAATATATAATACATACAGATGCATTGTAAAGCTTAACATTTTCTACCATTTCAGGCTTAAACATGCCTGTTCATACTTTTTATGGTGTTTTAGGTCTGAGCAAGTTCATGAAAACTCAGGTTATGCTGTTGAGTTCAATGGTAAAGCACCTGAAGTGCAATGCACAGATGGAAACTAGACCTAAAAGTGATAATTGATATGTTTGTATGAAATTATCACACATAAAGTAACTTGCAGTTTAATAATGAAAGTTCCCTGCTGTTACTCCTTCATTTTAAAGGAGCTGTTTGTGTAGCCTCACAGAAAGCAGCTTCAAACATAGATTATTCAGCTGTAATGTATTTGATTCTGATAGGTGCAGGAAGACAAAATGGAATAGGTCAAATAATAAATATTTAATGTGTTTACATTTTTATATAATTTTTACTATCCCTCTTACTCATATTATAGTACAGTTTGTATTTAGCCCTTTGACATTGTAAAGTTTTTTCATGTACCTTTAACCAATTCTCACTTATATCAGATTGACGGCAGGGCGGGACTCTTCTCCTCCCAGTCATGCTGCTCTCGCGCTCACCGCCCAGGATAAAGGGCTAATGACATTGGCTTTTTATCATGTGATCAGCTGTATCCAATCACAGCTTATCCCATGTAAACAAATGCTGGTTATATTTATTTCCTTTTCTTAGCGCTGTCACTGTGTGAGGAAAGGAAAGTCAGTAAGTGGCTTTCCTGTGACAGCAGATTTTTACACTGATAATCAGGGCACTGATCATTAGTGCCCTGATTATCAGTGCAGCCCCATCAGACCTGATCGGATGGTCTATGCATTCCTATAGACTCAAGTCTGTTTACACCCACCTACCTCCTTGTCCAATCGGGCCCGCTAAAGAAAATGGAGGAGGACTGTGTTCTCTTCCGTTTGGGTGGACCGGGTTGGAGGCAGCCGGGGGCAAACAGAGAGTGGAGTCT
Source organism: Lithobates sylvaticus (assembly GCA_028564925.1). NCBI lineage: Eukaryota > Metazoa > Chordata > Amphibia > Anura > Ranidae > Lithobates > Lithobates sylvaticus. The sequence goes on along the minus strand of CM053036.1, from coordinate 137,178,911 downwards.
ATTTATTCCCGGCCATTCATAGAGCAGAGTGGGCTCTGATCGTGTCCACTCTGTCATCCGCCCCACTCTGCTTCTTAGGCCCCTTTCACACTGGGGCGGTTTGCTGGCGCTATTGCGCTAAAAATAGCGCCTTCAAACCGACCCGAAACAGCTGTTGCTGTGTCTTCAGTGTGAAAGCCCGAGGGCTTTCACACTGAAGCGCTGCGCTTGCAGGACGCTGGAAAATGTCCTGCAATCCGCATCTTTGGCTTGCTGTAGGAGCGGTATATTTACCGCTCCTATAGCGCCCGTTCCCATTGAAAACAAATGGGGCAGCGCTCCGAACCCGCCCGCAAAACGCCGCTGCAGCGGCGGTTTGCGGGCGGTATTAACCCTTTTTCGGACGCTCGCGGGGGGTAAAACCACCCCGCTAGCGGCCGAAATGCGCCGCTAAAACGATGGTAAAGCGGTGCTAAATATAGCGCCGCTTTACCGCCAGCACCCTAACGCCCCAGTGTGAAAGTAGCCTTAGTATTCTTCAGAAAACCCTCACACACATTAAACTCCTGTTTAATAAAATCAGATATTTTAGACTGTGGAATACAGCAGAAAGAGTGATAATTCATTGAACTTTGGTTGAAATATGGTTGGGTTTGGAATGAACTGACCCTTAACTCTTATGCCCCGTACACACGGTCGGAATTCCGACCACAAAATCCGTCTGATTTTTTCCGACGGATTTTGTCCGACACTGGTGTTGCATACACACGGTCAGACAAAGTTGTCGGAAAATCCGATCTTCCTGAACGTGGTGACGTTCGTTGCATACGACGGGACTACGTAGAGGCTAGTAGCCAATAGCTTTGGTCTTGTAATGTGATCTGAGCATGCGTGGCACTTTGTCCGTTGGAATTCGCTACACACGATCGGAAAAAGTCCGATAGGACTTTGTTGTCGGAAAATTTGAGAGCAGGATCTTAAATTTTTCCGTCGGAAATTCCGACGGAAAAAGTCCGATGGAGCCCACACACGGTCGGAATTTCCGACAACATGGTCTGATAGGACATTTTCCGTCGGAAAATCCGACCGTGTGTACGGGGCATAAAAGTGTACATAAACTTAAAATCCATTTTTTCATTATATTTGGCATTACGACGCATCAATGTAAACAGTTTGTTTAAGCAAATTGTTTGTGAATCTGTTGCAAAGTTTCTTACCTGGAGACCCTGTGAGTAGCAGTACTACTTGTTGCAGGCTAACAATGTTGAGCCATTGCCTTGCAATTAGCGACAGCGTTGTCAGCCTGCTATGCAAGTGCCTTCAGTTGGGCTGCCTTTCAAAACTATCAGATAGGCAGCCCAATGGCTAACTGAAAGAGCTTGCTCCCATTATGAGTTTACATATTTCTGTCAGGGTTTATGTCATTGAGCAAAATCTGCATAATACAGCGATGCATAGTGCTAAACATTTTAACAGATTTAGGATTTACATACACATTACCATATTGTGAGAGTGTTAAAACACGAAAATGAATATCCTTTTTCTTCGGGAACATTGCCATGTTTTATAGTGCATGGATCAGGCACTCTCATAATCGGTTGAGTGAGACTTATTTTTAAAGCCTTTAAAACACCTTTAAAAAAAAAAAAAAACTGCACATTAGGTTTTATATACTTAAAAAAATTATTTTGCTGCAATATTTACCTCCTCCCCAATGTTGTTCCCCAGCACACCAACTCATTCACAGAAAAGTTAGGTTTCAATACAGGGCTAGATCACCTGCAAGGCACCTAGGGCTTGGTCTCACCAAGCACTGTTGAACTCTGTAGAAGTGATGCAGGCAACAGTAAAGCCACCTAATTACCACTACCTGTGAATGTTGTAGGACTCCTGGCTCTTCTGTAAGTCTAGGAGTATTGGGGGCCACTTCAGGTTGGAGAGCGACAGGTGATCAGGGAACTACAGTTCCCCAATATCTCCTGTTTAGAAATGATGAGCTCTGAACCCTTCCAAGTCAGCTGTCAGAATATTGTCCAGCAGCAGAGAGTAAACGGCAGGTTGGGAATCCACTTATCTACATGCAGTTCAGGTAGACGAGGCATCAGACATCTAATGGACCCCTAGGGGTTTATTTACTAAAACGGGAGAGTGCAAAATCTGGTGCAGGTATGCATAGAAATCAGCTTCCCGGCTTTTTGTCAAAGCTTAATTGAACAACCTGAAGTTAGAAGCTGATGGCCACCATGCACAGCTGCACTCAAATTTGCACTCTCAGGTTTTAGTAAATCAACCCCCTAATGTCTCCATAATTTGTCTTCACAGGTAGAGGGGACATCAGACATCCAATATACCCCTAATCTCTCCATAAAAAAAGCACCTGTCTTTGTCTTCACTGGTAGATGAGGCACCAGACATCTAATATACCCCTAATGTCTCTATGAAAAGCATCTGTCTCTATCTTCATGCTGTCACATAAAATACATGTCAGCCCTTTTTGTAATTTTTCTTATAGTACTGAAATATATGAACAGAGTGTGGTAATAAATTGCCACCCTTTTTTGTGAAAAAATTTGTAGCCTCGTAATTAGTTTATCATTAATATCATTGGTAACAAGATCTATTTTAAGTGGTTACTGGGACTGGGCAGGTGGTAACCCTATATGAATACAAAGGTTTCTTGAGAGTGAGGGGCCAAAGCTTTATAACTACCTAGGGCTTTGTTTAATTTTAATCGGGCTGTGTATTAATTGGTGAGCTGATCTTTTTATCAGAATGGACTGATCCTTTAAAAAGTGATTAGAGTGAAGATAAGGCTGCTCTTGGTGTCATAGTGAATGTAAATGCACTGCCAGATATATTTTGAATAGTTAGGAGAGGTTTTCCTTATGTTAATGATATTATAAACATGTATATGTTACATGTATATGTTACTATAACACTCTACTGGCTCTTTAAGTATTATATGCCTTTTTGTAAATTTGCCTCTATGGGTTTACAGATTTTTTCATTGAGCAAGAACTGCAATTAATTGTTAGCATTTTAATGATAATTTGAAAATGATAATTGAGCTGTTACCTAGCAGTGACATATCACAAATGAGGCATTTCTCCAAGAGGGATTCTACTTTCAAGATGTTAATTTATTGGTTTGTACATGCCATGTTGTTAAATTTAATAATTAAATAGCATTTTATTTTTTCATTCCCTGAAGTGCTCTGCAGTCACAGACGGTGTTTATTTCACTGCCTGGGCAGCAACAATATTAGATGCAGCACAAAACAGTTTAAATATAGATATATACACACACACACACACACACACACACACACACACACACACACACACACACACACTACATATAAATAATTGCATTTGTTTCTGTACTATTTTCCCTGGCACCACTTTACCAACACCTATTACCAACACCTATTACTAATGTGTCCTCACTTGGGTGTGGTTCCTCTACAGGTAGCCCAATATGAGTAGTAGTTAGAGGTTGGGCCTTCCTCACATCCTCACATTACTACGGGTGAATAAAAAGCAACAACTTTTATTTAAAAAAAAAAATAAAAAATCACAGTCGTAGTTTTGCAGAAACAAGGACACGTGTTTGATTTATTTGAAAGGACCAAAATACATTGTAATAATAATGTTATAGCCTATGTATATGAAGCCTGCAACCACCATTTGAAGGCTTCATTCATACAGAAGCCATTATCAGCACACATACAGAGGGCATAAACCAACTTTTTAACTGACAGCTGACCAACTATTGCTTCTGGAGAGCATAATCATTGGTCACGTAAGTGTATAAACCAGGCACTGGATAGAAGTTATAAAAACTGAACAGTCCGATTAAAAACCAGATGGGTGGCACAGTCTGCAATAGCACTGTGTGGCATAATTAGATATTCAGTCCCAACTCCATCAGTGACTTTTGGCCTGCTGCAGTGACCACATCCATTGCTTCTGTAGCACTCCATCATTATACAATATAATAAGCCCAGGAATTATGTCTGAGAATGTTTCCTGGTACTGTATATTGATTTATAGTAGAGGTATGTGGCACAGAAGTGGGTAAGTTAAAATAATGTGTAATATATTTTTGATTGTAGAAAATATATACTTTTTTGTTTTTACACATATATAGCAATTATTACTTATTTTTGTTCAACTCTGAATGAAGGAAACCACCTTTATTTAAACATGAAGCTCAATTTTAATGTGAGCACATTTTGTAGTAATAATAATCATCTGTTATCGGTTTAAATTAAATTGAAAGTCTTTAATATATTTGAACTTGTATAATGGAAAAGTACCTTTCTTTTTGTACTGCTGCCTGCTGTGCCTCATTTCACATGGGAAATGCTAATGCACCACAGTCTTTATAGTTGTACAGCTTCATTCGTGTGCCTGGAGAAAATACATGTATTGTAATGCCAATGTATGGAAATGTTGCTTCATGTATATGAAAATACATTTCTTGATAGAAACAAGTTGTATTTTTCTAAAGTCATAGTGAAGTTTATTAATACATTGATTAGTTCACAAAAATGTCAGAATTTACAGACAATGGAACAAGGAAAGCACAATTTATAATTTGAGAGCATAATTTAATAAAAGGAAGAACAAACCAATGGCTATTTTCAAACCTCTGTTAGGCCTCTTTCACACGAGGCGGATTCCGCTTCCACGGAGTCCGCCTCTGTCCACCGGCTCAGCGGGAGATCTCGGCGTTGATCTCCGCTGAGCCGGCGGATGACAGGTCCCTCTCTGCTCACTGAGCGGGGAGGGGCTTTTCCAGCGCCGCTGGTCTCTATGGAGAGATCGGATGAAAACGGACAGCGTGTTTTCATCAGATCTCACCCGATCCAATAGCGACGGATCCGGACGTAGGGCCATCCGTCTGCTTTTGGCGGATCAGACCGGGTCGGATGTCAGCGGACATGTCTCCGCTGACGTCCGTCGATCCATAGACTAGCATGGAGCGCCCATTCAGGTCCACCGTCAAAAATGACAGGCGGACCTGAACGGTCCGTCAGTGTGAAAGGGGTTTTACATTCAGATTATTGAAGTGCGATCAGTAAAAACTGAATTCTGATTGGTGCTTTGAGCTAATTTAATAAAAAGAGGATAAAAAAAATAACTCTTAATTCCCTTTCTTGTGCTGCATCTTCTTCACATACAACATATGAATGCATTAACTGGTCACAAGAGATCTCTGACAGTGTCAGTACATTGTTAAGACATATATATATATATATATATGTGTGTGTGCGTGTGTAAAGGTTTCCCTTTCTCAAAACACAGAATTCATATGATACATTTAATACACTGGTACTAGATTGCCAATATCTGCATCGGGTACTAAAGGATTTTGCTATTAGTAACTGTACAAGTCTGCATAAAAATATTCCTGACATGCCACAATATAGAGCAACAGTATAATTTTTTGACATTTTAGAACCTGTCCTTTAGCTTCAGTCAACTGACTTCTCCTTAAAGTGTAACTAAAGGCAACATTTTTTTTTTTTAATTTCTACTTTTGGATAGAGTGGAGAGGTATTCAAACACCTGCCAATTGTTATTGCTGTCTGTGTCCCCGTTAGAGAGACTCACAAATGTCTATTTGTCATGTTTACCATTATCACCGGAAGTGAAAGTAATAGAAAATCCCAAATTTTGGGTTGGCATCATAATACTGATACATGGGAAATATTGCAATGGACACTATTTCTGGTGACACACCAGGTTTCCTTCACTTTGGAGGGATTTTCTCTCACTTCCTGTATTGGCTAAGGGATGGGAAGAGATAGGGAAATCACCCCAATGGGATATAGATGGCAAAAAAAAAAACTGACAGGCGTTATAATCCTACCTTGCTCCATCCAAAATGAAAAAAAGTTGCCTTTAGTTACACTTTAACTGAAATGATGAAAATAATAAATCTGATGTTGAAAGAGGAAATCTTTTCTTCTGCCTTCTATTCCGCAGTGATCATTCACTCTGTACATGGTAACTTGGTATTAAGTCACAGAGTGAGAGGCTGCAACAATTAAATATGTTGCATTTCAAAGTTTTTATTGATGCTTGTTGTTCTAATGATCTTGAAAATCTATAGTACAAAATATGTACCGTATTTATCGGCGTATAACACGCGCCGGCGTATAACACGCACCCCGAGTTTAGGAGGGAATATTAAGGAAAAAAACTTACATTTAAATGCCCATCATTGCAGCCTTGTCCAGTGTCCATCTGCAGCCTTGTCCATCCTTGCAGCTTTGCCCAGTGCAGCCTTGTCCATCCTTGCAGCTTTGCCCAGTGCAGCCCTGTCCATCCTTGCAGCCTTGCCCAGTGCAGCCCTGTCCATCCTTGCAGCCTTGCCCAGTGCAGCCTTGCCCAGTGCAGCCTTGCCCAGTGCCTTTGCAGCCTTGCCCAGTGCAGCCTTGTCCAGTGCTATTGCAGCCTTGCCCAATGCAGCCTTGCCCAGTGCAGCCTTGCCCAGTAGCTTTGCAGGCTTGCCCAGTACATGTGCAGCGTTGCCCAGTACATGTGCAGCGTTGCCCATTTAAAATTGGCGCCGAGTGGGGAGGACGAGCGCCGCGTGACATATCGAAAGCCGCGTGTATTTTCGGCTATTTTCGGCAACTCTTGCAGTCCCGCCCACCTCCACTGATTGCGAGAGGAGCCGAGCGCTGACAACATACAGAAATCCAAGTTCGGCTAGTCTCGGCTCTGCTCGCAGACAGGGGCGGGACTGCGAGAGGAGCCAAAAATAGCCGAACTCGGAAATCTTTATGTTGTCGGCGCTCGGCTCCTCTCGCAATCAGTGGAGGTGGGCGGGACTGCCAGAGGAGCCTAAAATAGCCGAAAATAGCCGAAAATACACGCGACTTTCGGAATATCGGCTCCGCTCGCTCCCCTAAAGAAAAAATCAGCGGGAGATCGGCGGGTATCGGCGTTTAACACGCACCCACGATTTTCCCCTGATTTTAAGGGGAAAAAAGTGCGTGTTTATACGCCGATAAATACGGTAATAGAAGTGCTGGAACCATTAACTAATTTGCATTTTTAAGTATGGCCTCAAAGAGGCTTGATTATGTCTCTACACTTGCAACCCCAATTCCAAAAATTGTACCATTTTAAGAAAAAATAAGGTCATTTTGAAATTGATGGCAGTAGCAGGTCTCAAAAATGTTGGAACAGGACTGTGTTTACTATGGTGTAGCATTCCTTCTTTATACAACATTGTGTAAATGTCTGGACATGAAACCAGTTGCTGGTGTTTTAGGAGAGGAATGTTGTCTCATTTTCGCCTGATATAGGATTCTAACAGCTCTGGGTCATCTTTGTTGTATTTTTCACTTCAAAATGCGCCAAATATTTTCAGTCGGTGAAAAAGCTGGACTGCAGGCAGGTCAGTTGAGCACCCGAACTCTTATACTATGAAGCCATGCTGTTGTCATAGATGCAGTATGCAGTTTAGCATTGTTCTGTTGAAATATGCAAGGCCTTCCCTGAAAAGGATGTTGTCTGGATGGGAGCATATGCTGCTCAGAGATGCAGGCTTTTGAACTGAGCACTGATAAGCAGGAAAGGTCCCTCTCCTCTTTAGTCCACCAATGTCAAATTTCAATTCAGCTGACCACAGAACAGTTTTTCACTTTGAAACAGTCCATTTTAAATGAGCTTTGACCCAGAGAAGATGGTGACATTTCTGGATCATGTTCAGATATGGCTTCTTCTCTGCATGATGGATCTTTACCTTGAATTTGCAAATGGCAGGGTGAACTGTGTTCACAGTCAGTGATTTTTGGAAGTATTCCTGAGCCAATTCAGTGATGCCCATCACAGAATCATGCCTGTTTTTAATACAGTGCCATCTGAGTACCCGATCACGGGCCTCCAATATTGTGTTTTGGTCTTGTTTCTTGCACACATCTTTCCAGGTACTTTGAATCTTTTGATAATATGTACTGTAGATGATTATATATTTAAAGTCTTTGCAATTTTACGTTGAGAAATATTATTCTGAAAAATTGAAAATTTTTAGACACATGGTTTCACGTTTCACAGATTGGTGAACCTCTGCCTATCTTTACTTCTGAGATTCTCTGACTCTCTAAGATGCTCTTTTTATACCAAATCGTGTTACTGACCTGTTGCCAATTAACCTCATTAGTAGCAAAATATTTCTTGTTATTACCACTATCATTACCATTATCATTTAAAAATGATCAATTTTTTTTCTTAAAATTTACTCAGTTTAAACATTTTGGAATATTTTCTATTGCGAATAAAATATTGGTTTATGAGATTTGCAAATCGTTGTTTTTTTGTAGATTTTAGACAGTATTTCAACTTTTTTGGAATTGGGGTTGTACAACTGAGCTGATCTGATGTCTTGTTGTTAAACCTCTAAAATCATCGGGACAGAAAATTGGGAGATTTTTGAACAATAAAGCTGATGTTTACCAATCTGATTTTTGCTGTGAATGAACCCACAATGGTCAGCACTTCAGCCTACTTTCGAATCCCACTGCTGGGGAAGATTTTGTGGTAATTGCATGGCTTTAGAAACGTTTTAAATTAAACATTAGAGTTAGCTTTAGCATTAGCGTTAAAGTTAGCTAGGGTTGGGGGGGTTCACATTCAAGTCAGAGTCAGAGTTAGGTTTACCGTTAAACGTTAACTATTTAGTGTGACCAACATTTGTTTGTAAAAGGTAAGTAAAAATATGCTTACTTTTCCTGACCACTTTCCCCTCTCCTTTGACGTAAAGTAACCCACTCTCCACATTCCAAGCTGTATACATACATAAATCTTTCATTCTTGGCCCATGTGCTAGGTCATCATTTATTTCTCTGAGACCATCTCCCAAGGGCTAAGACAGTTGGAATCCCAGGAAAAGCTTCAGCCCACAGAATGTACACAGTGTAACAGGCCTAGAAGGTAGAATTCAGGTAAGTATGCAGCTGGAGTGAGGGGGGATGTTGTATGTTGGCAAGGGGAGGAGAAGTAGGCAGAAAGGGCAAATGTACTGAAAGTGTACTTATCCTTCAAAGGGATGATCACACTCAATATAGATATCATGTATGTCTTTTTCAGTTTACTGCACAGTCTAGGAAGTGTGCTAATTAATAAACCTATATTCAAAGTTTATGTATGTGTATATCCCTGGGGTAGTTCATAAGCACATTTGCCTGGGGATGTTCTCAAACACATTGGTTTAATATTATTTCATCCAGGTTTTGCTTTTGAAAGATAGAATTTACAGCTGCCTGTTCACTACAAGTTGATCACATACCACCCCTCACTATGTGATGCTGGATTATTGTATTCCTAATGGTAAGGTTGTTTGTGGCTACTAATAACATAGTGTGTTGCTAATAGCCTATAGATCGAAAAGACCATAAAAGCATTTTTAATCTGAAGGATGCATTGATTTTTTTTTTTTTTTTTTTTAAGTTATAAGTGATTGCAGCAGTGATCTGAAGGGCTCTCTTTATAAAATGTAGCTGATGAGACGGATGTCAAGATAGATGTTCAAGAAAAGTCTCCTTTGTGCTTTGATGCAATTTTTAGGGACTAAAAGCTACGTTTTTTGTTGACTTTGAGTGATCTTAAAAAAAGAGTATGGATGATATGATGCCAAAAATGTATTTTTCTTTGGTAAAATCTAGTTACGTATTCTAGGTTTAGAAAAAGTACAATATGGAATATTCTCTATTAAAAGGGGAATGTAATCTAAAACATCCCCTATGATAAAGTGGGAAGAGAATCTGCACACATCCCTCTCTGAGATCCAATGGACACCAGCCATTTGTTGTAACTACTCAATGTATCAATTTGTAGCCCACTGGGAACAATCACAAAAGCTGCTCATCCTTTGGTACCTAACACCATATCACGTATAACATTTTTTCCAAATTCCACTCTATTCTTTCCCAACCCCTCTGAAGCTGTAAATCTAATTACTGTGCAAATTTCATATGAAAAAATTTACTACCACATAAATTCCACAAGTGCCTTATTTGACAAATTGCGGACATCGTGGATGGATAGTAAACATTATATTGATGTCTTTTGATACAACATATTGTACTGTTTGTATGCTCTATGCCACTGTCGTAAACCATGAAATCAGACCGAGACAGAAGTACAGTTTACACTTGTTTAATAATAAAAGTAAATAGAACAAACGTATCAAAACATAGCCAAAGTTTGGTAACTGGAATGGATAGTCAGCCAAGCCAGAGAGTCAGGGATCAGTGTAGTGGAAAAGCAAGCAGGATCTGGAGCCAGAAGGGATGTCAGCCAAGCAAGTGTTTAAACAGGAACGCAGGAGATATTCTCTGTGATGTTGACCAAGGCGAAGGCAGAGATCCTCTGGGCTTGACGGCTTAAGTAGGCAGGTCTGACATCATCAACAGGTTAGTAGCTGTGGAGAGATAGTAGCTGTCAATTAGCCGACAGCTGAGCGGCCAGCTCAGAGAAGGAAGGGCTGAGCCCAGCCCTGACACCCACATATTTGAGATTGGTATTGTGATTGTTCTATTTGGTGAACTAGCCTCTCTTTTGGAAATGTGTTACTGCACTCATATTGTTATGTGTATGACCTTGAAAACTCAATAAAAATATTGACTCAAAAGGGGAATATACAGTTATGCTCATAAGAGTACATACCCTGGCAGAATTTATGATTTCTCTGCCATTTTTCAGAGAATATGGATGATAACACAAAAATGTTTCTTTCACTCATGGTTAGTGTTTGGCTGAAAAAAGAAAAAAGGGCAAATACTGTGCTGTGCAAATTAATATATGAGCAACCTAGCTGCCAACACTGCTATGGACAAAACAGCTTACAATAATAAACGGAAAAAAGTGTAGCGCTTTGGTTGCAATAATCAAACAAGTGTATACCCAATACAGATATAAGTGTTGAAAATATAACTCAATACGTGAAGAAAGTGAGTTAAATGAATATAAATAAATAACAAATGAAGGTAATCATCCAGAGACTGATTCAAAAACAGTCTTTTTAAAGTGATAAAATCCTTCACACTCTACAAGAGTGCGATGGGACATAAAGTTCAAATATGCATATCCAGGATCTGGGGGTTTTGGTAGATCATAAGCTCAATAATAGCATGCAATGTCAAGCTGCGGTTTCCAAAGCAAGCAAAGTCCTTTCTTGTATTAAGAGAGGTATGGACTCCAGAGAAAGAGATATCATTTTGCCCCTGTTCAAATCATTAGTAAGACCTCATCTGGAATATGCAGGTCATTTTTTTTTCAGTTCTCAAAAAGGATATCGGGGAACTGGAGAAAGTGCAGAGAAGGGCAACCAAACTGATAAGAGGCATGGAGGAGCTCAGCTATGAGGAAAGATTAGAGGAACTGAATTGATTCACTCTTGAGAAGAGGAGAATAAGGGGGGATATGATCAACATGTACAAATATATAAGGGGTCCATATAGTGAACTTGGTGTTGATTTATTCACTTTACGGTCAACACAGAGGACAAGGGGGCACTCTTTACGTCTAGAGGAAAAGAGATTTTATCTCCAAATACGGAAAGGTTTCTTCACAGTAAGAGCTGTGAAAATGTGGAATAGACTCCCTGCAGCGGTGGTTTTGGCTAACTCAGTAGATTGCTTTAAGAAAGGCCTGGATACTTTCGTAAGTGTACATAATATAACTGGGTACTAACATTCATAGGTAAAGTTGATCCAGGGAAAATCCGATTGCCTCTAGGGGGATCAGGAAGGGATTTTTTTCCCCTGCTGTAGCAGATTGGAGCATGCTCTGCTGGGGTTTTTTTTTTTGCCTTCCTCTGGATCAACTGTGGGTATAGAATTGGGTATATTGGATTGTACGATATTTTTTTTTTTTATTTATTATTTCTTTTTTTTTTTTTTATGGTTGAACTGGATGGACTTGTGTCTTTTTTCGGCCTAGCTAACTATGTAACTATATCCAGTTACCAGTGTTTGGCCGAAGCCATTTATTATCAGTCAACTGTGTTTACTCTTTTTAAATCATAATGACAACAGAAACTACCCAAATGACCCTGATAAAAAGTTTACATACCCTGGTGATTTTGGCCTGATAAGATGCACACAAGTTGACACAACGGGGTTTGAATGGCTATTAAAGGTAACCATCCTCACCTGTGATCTGTTTGCTTGTAATTAGTGGTCCACCTCCGTGTTTTCACAGTAGGAATGGTGTAACTTTTATCATAGGCCTTGTTGACTCCTCTCCGAATGAAGCGTTTATGGTTGTGGCCAAAAAGCTCAATTTTGGTCTCATCACTCCAAATGACTTTGTGCCAGAAGGTTTGAGGCTTGTCTGTGTGCTTTAGGCATATTGTAAGTGGGATACTTTGTGGCATTTGCTTAGTAATGGCTTATTAGTTATTTGTGGGTTTTTCTTTGCATCCCGAACAATTTTCCTGGCAGTTGTGGCTGAAATTTTAGTTGGTTTCTATAGAACCCCTCATTTTCCACTTCTTGATTAGAGTTTGAACACTGCTGATTGACATTCTCAATTCCTTGGATATCTTTTTATTTCCCTTTCCTGTTTTATACTGTTCAACTACCTTTTCCCACAGATCCTTTGACAATTCTTTTGCTTTCCCCATGACCCTGAAACGTCAGTGCAGCACTGGATGAAAGATGCAATGGTCTGTCAGGAGTCCAGAAACTCATCACAGGGGAGGATGGTTACCTTTAATAGCCATTCAAACCCATTTGTCTCAACTTGTGTGCACGTTATCAGGCCAAAATCACCAGGGTATGTAAACTACTTCGATCAGGGTCATGTAAGTACTTTCTGTTGTGATTATGATTTAAAAAGAGTAAACACAGTTGATTGATAACAAATGGCTTCAGCCAAACTCATAGCCAAGAAGTCATTAATTCTGCCAGGGTATGTAAGCTTATAAGCACAACTGTAAATGGGAAGTTACTTGAGTAATAAACAAAAGCCAACATTTCTTCATACTTTCCTGTAATATAAATGGAAAAAATAATACAATTCAAGGGGGAGAGGGCTCTTCTTCTTATGCAGCTTCTAGGGCAGTGATGGCGAACCTTGGTACCCGAGATGTTTTGGAAGTTCCCATGATGCTCAACTATGCTGCAGAGTGAATGAGTATCATGGGAAATGTACTTCCAAAACATCTGGGGTGACATAGAAAATACACTAGTACAGTTGTGCACATACGTTTACCCTGGCAGAATTTATGATTTCTTGGCCATTTTTCAGAAAATATGAATGAACTTTTCTTTCACTCATGTTTAGTGTTTGGCTAAAGCCATTTATTATCAACCAACTTTGTTTACTCTTTTTAAATCATAATCACAACAGAAACTACCCAAATGGCCCTGAACATACCCTGGTGATTTTGGCCTAATAACATGCACAAGTTGACATAAAGTGGTTTAAATGGCTGTTAAAGGTAACCATCCTCACCTGTGATCTGTTTGCTTGTAATTAGTGTGTGTGTATAAAAGGTCAATGCATTTCTGGACTTCTGACAGACCCGTGTATCTTTCATCCAGTGCTGCACTGACATTTCTGGATTCTGAGTCATGGGGAAAGCAAAAGAAATGTCAAAGGATCTGCGAGAAAAGGTAGTTGTATAAAACAGGAAAGGGATATAAAAAGATATCCAAGGAATTGAGAATGCCAATCAGCAGTGTTCAAACTCAATCAAGAAGTGGAAAATGAGGGGTGCTCTTGAAATCAAACCATGGTCAGGTAGACCAACTAAAATTTTAGCCACAACTGCCAGGAAAATTGTTCGGGATGCAAAGAAAAACCCACAAATAACATCAGTTGAAATATAGTATTCTCTGAAAACATGTGGTGTGGCTGTTTCAAGATGCACAATAAGGAGGCACTTGAATAAAGAGAAGAAAGCCATTATTATGCAAATGCCACAAAGTATCCCACTTACAATACGCCAAACAGCACAGAGACAAGCCTCAACCCTTCTGACACAAAGTCATTTGCAGTGATGAGACCAAAATTTAGCTTTTTGGCCACAACCATAAATGCTACATTTGGAGAGGAGTCAACTAGGCCTATGATGAAAGGTACACCTTTCCTTCTGTGAAACACGGAGGTGGATCGCTGATGTTTTAGGGATGTGTGAGCTACAAAGGCACAGGAAATTTTGGTCAAAATTGATGGCAAGATGAATGCAGTATGTTATCAAAAAATACTGGAGGAACATTTGCATTCATCAGCCAGGAAGCTGCGCATGGGACATACTTGAACATTCCAACATGACAATGATCCAAAACACAAGGCCAAGTCGACCTGTCATTGGCTACAGCAGAATAAAGTGAAGGTTCTGGAGTGGCCATCTCAGTCTCCTGACCTCAATATCATTGAGCCACTCTGGAGAGATCTCAAATGTGCAGTCCATGCAAGACAGCCCAAGAATTTACAGGAACTGGAGGCTTTTTGCCAAGAGGAAAGGGCAGCTTTACCATCTGAGAAGATAAAAAGCCTTATCCACAAATACCACAAAAGACTTCAAGCTGTCATTGATGTTAAAGGGGACAATACACGGTTTTAAGAACTGGGGTATGTAAACTTTTGATCAGGGTTATTTGGGTAGTTTCTGTTGCCATTATGATTTAAAAAGAGTAAACGCAGTTGATTGATAATAAATGGCTTCAGCCAAACACTAACAATTAGTGGAAGAAAAGTTTTTGTGTTATCATCCATATTCTCTGAAAAATGGCCAAGAATTTATAAATTCTGCCAGGGTATGTAAACTTATGAGCACAACTGTACATGCTTGAGATGTGCCTTTAGGCTGTATGCGGTGTTATAGCACAGTATTATTCTCACAAACAGCTTCAGTGTATTCTGGCACCACATAAATTGCATTTGTAATACATTTTTTAATCTTACATAATTGCTTCGATTAAATACAGCAGTCACAGCACCCCAATTTGATTAATTATAACTAGCTATAAATATCTTCTTCTTTTTTTTTGATTTGACACCTATTTTCTTATCCAGTGGTAACAGGCATGAATTGACCATTGGAAGTAGCAGCCACAACAGATCTAAAAACTAAAGTAAGTTTAACTCTTAAGGCCCTCATGTACACTGGACATTTTTATAGCTGCTTCTAGGGGCATCTGGTGTTTTTTCTCCTGCCTCTAAAATCCCCTGCATGTTAGCCTATGTGTCCATGAAGACATAGACTTTTAGCAGTGTTTAGTGGCAGGAGAGTTTAGAGGCAGAAAACACTGCCAGTGCATCCAGGAGCAGCAGAGTTTTGGCAGAAAAAATGCTTGATGCTGCTAAATGCTTCTAAGCGCACCTAAACACTAGTGTGCATTTAGCGCTTATTCAGAATAAACTAAACTTCTGGCCAATTAACCACTTAAGCCCTGGAAAATTTGACTGCTCAATGGATAGGCCATTTTTTGCGATACGGCACTGCGTTGCTTTAACTGACAATTGCGAGGTCATGCGACGCTGTACCCCAACAAAATTGACGTTCTTTTTTTTCCAATAAATGTAGCTTTCTTTTGGTGGTATTTGATCACCTCTGCAGTTTTTATTTTTTGGGCTTTAAACAATAGTAAAGCGTCAATTTTGGAAAAAAAATATATCTTTTACTTTTTGCTATAATAAATATCCCACTTTTTTTCATATGTAGTCTTCTACATATTTTTGGCAAAAAAAAAAAACGCAATAAGTGTATATTGATTGGTTTGTGCTAAAGTTATAGCGTCTACAAAATAGGGGCTAGATTTAAGACATTTTTATTATTATTATTTTTTTTTTTTTTTTTACTAGTAATGTTGGGGATCTGTGATTTTTATCAGGACTGCGATATTTCGGCGGACAAATTGGACACTTTTGACACATTTTTGGGACCATTGACAATTATACAGCGATCAGTGCTAAAAAAAATGCACTGATTACTGTATAAATGTCACTGGCAGGGAAGGGGTTAACACTAGGCGGCGATCAAGGGGTCAACTGTGTTCCCTAGGTGAGTTCTAACTGTAGGGGGAGGGGACTGTCTAGGAGGAGAGAGAGATCTGTGCTCATACTTAGTATGAACACACGATCTCTCTTTACACACACAGATCCCGGTTCTCACACGAGCAGACGCGGGTGCCCGGTGGTCATCGCGCCCGTCGGGCACTTGCATCGGCTCCAGGCACCCGCGGCACACGCTCGCCCCTAGCTGCCATGGACATTGATTAAATCCACAGTTCTTACGGTATCGCCGGAGCAGCTGAAAGATTCGGGTACAGTAAGAAAAGTTCCTACCTTTACCTTCCAGTTACAACTAAGCTTTTCAACCAAGTCTGTGTGAGAGACTTTGCAAAGCTAGAATTACGGTTGGCTGCTAGATCCAAGCTCAAGGATTTATCCAGCAGTTAAAGAATCCAGTTGCGAGTGGCTATTCCCTGGATTATGTACAGAGATACTTATATTGAAGTCAGCAGTTCCAAGCACCTGAGCTAAACTTTATCCTTATACCCTCTATTCCCAACTTAGAGACTGAGTTTGTTCAACTGTTTTAAGCAAAATAAAATGCTAAAAAGGAATTCAGGTGTTGGTCTCTACAGTTACTGGGTCATCAACCCTGGGAACCCCTAGACAAGAACAACGAGTTATGAGCTGGTGGAGGTAATCGGTAAGCCCAGAAAAACTCTGCCGCTTCTTCAAGGGGTCAGTGTTACACTTGCTTGGGTGCAGCAGGGGCAGGCAGTCAAACACGGTTCAAACAGTTCAGGTGGCCCCACATCACCACCTCTGTCGAGTCTGTCCCCTTCTCCTCCAAAAAACAAAGTCTGGCGCTGCTGTCTTAAGCCCCATACACACGGTCGGATTTTCCGATGGATTCTGTCCTATCGGACAATGTTGTCGGAAAATCCGACCGTGTGTAGGCACCATCGGACAGTTTCCATCGGATTGTCCGACGGACAAAGTCCTATCTCCTGCTGGATAGATTTTTCGACAACAAAGTCCGATCACACCAAATCCGATCGTGTGTATCGAATTCCGACGGACAAAGTGCCACGCATGCTCAGATCACATTACAAGACCAAAGCTATTGGCTACTAGCCTCTACGTAGTCCCGTCGTACACAACAAACGTCACCACGTTCAGAATGATCGGATTTTCCGACAACTTTGTCCGACAGTGTGTATGCAACACCAGTGTCGGACTAAATCCGTCGGACAAAATCCGATGGATTTGGTGGTCGGATTTTCCGACCGTGTGTATGGGGCTTTAGGAGGATGACACTCAGTATTTATATTAGAGTGATTCCAAATGCCTGCTGCTCTTTTTTACATAGACCACTGAATGTGGTAACCTTTAGAAGACAAACTAAACAGCAAAGCCCACTGAGTTCCTTTGGACCAATAGATATTGAGCTGAATGTTCTTCACCCACTTTTGGTACTAATACAATATGATTAAATCTTAGGCGCTAAACCCCATGCCACTTGGTAATGAGACCCATAAACCTTAGCATCAATAGAAACTCTACCGAGCAGCATCAGGTTTAATGGAAATGGTCACTTTATTGTAAACCGAAATTAGTAAAAGAGTTTCACCTTGATTTGTTTTCTTGTATAGACAAGATTTCCTTTCCAGAAGAACATTTGTGTAAGTTCCTATTAAGTAGTAGTGATGTAGATATACATCATTTACATGCATTTTCATGTACTGCCTGTAATACATTATAGCTGAACACATAAAAGATTGTGCTTTTATAAAGGGTACATGCTTTTTAATATTTAATATACAATGTGATTTAATAGTAGATGTTTTAATTAAAAAAGAATCAACAGTATTGTATTAAGTTGCTAGTTTTTTGAGCCATTTGGTCAGATGGGCAGTGTGCCACGTCTGCCATCTGGATATCTTTGGACAGATGCAAGGGCTACATTTGCTTCATGATCCCTATCTTTCCAAGCGATTTAAAGAGATACAGGTCATAGCGTGGGTTACACTGGAGGGACAATGTTTGGATGATGGCAGTTTTGCTGCACTTCCTAATGGGGCAGAACAGAGCTTTGCCCAGGTGGAAGAAAATCTTTGCAAAGCATTAAAAAAATGCCAGATGAGACCTACTTTTAAAACTTCCAAGCCAGTTTAGGAAATGAAGACCTTATTGTATTGCTGGTTACAGGAGTAAGGCAGCTGCCTGCAATCTCTGTGTAGCATAAATCTTTGGGCTGTAATGAGGTAGATTTACTGTGTGCTTGATTCTTGATAGAACCCAGTGGGCTGCTTTAAAAATAGACTGAAAGCCTTTTACTTGCCTAGAGTTCCACTAATGCCGACTAAAAACCAATATTAGCTGGCTTAATCACCCACTGGTTTACACCTTGCAGTGATGCTCTACACAAAAATCTCATTTGTGCAACAACCACTCTACCCTGCTACATACCTTATTACATTTGTTCACTATACAGCAAAATAAATACAGATACTCCCTGTTTAACGACTTACCTGTTTAACAACCACTCAGACTTACGACCAGCTCTCCCCACCTGAACGGCGCACTATACATCACTGTATTGTTCAGTAGAGTACAGAATTTTCATTTGTGTTCTGTACTTATGCAAATTAAATCAACATAATTGAGCTGGAGTTTTGAGTTTAGACCTTTTTTTTCACAATACTTAGGAATACTTAGGAATGCTTAAAATATTAATTACCATGGCTCCTCGTTTAACAACCAATATGTTTAACGACCTTGTTGTTGGAGCGTAATTTGGTCGTTTAGTGAGGGTATACCTGTAGATGAGTGGAAAACGCAGCATTTGAGAAGGGAAGACCCATAGTAATGGATGCAACTAGTGGTACTTGAAAATTGTGTATATTGGGCATATAGACTTTGCAACTAAATATCAGCTTCATAAAAGAATGGCAATATTGGTGTACAGTGGTGTTACAGAAATTATGTTTTGACTTTATTTCTAAGTTATGGCAGCATTCATGATCTCAAAACAATAATCTCCTGCGCTACGGTGTTATTGCTATGTGCAAATGGTGTAATCCACTCTTTAGTTAATAGTAAAGTCTCCGATCTTGCAGCCCTCCTCAGACCAATGGGTTTTCTTGGAACTAAAAGGAAAAAGAAAAGGAGGGCGCACCGACCTAGTGGTAATGCACTAGGTCGGTGCGCCCTCCTTTTCTTTTTTCCTTTAGCATTCATGATCTCTCAAACACCAAAAGAAGAAGCATGCCAGGGTGGTTCCTGGTATGTGGAATGTGTGTCGATATCATTGATAGGAAAGACATTTGTTGGTGGTGTTAAAAACTCACAAATTAAAAGAGCTGGTAATGTTATTCGCCATCCAACCTGACTAAATTAAGAAATGAGTTGCAGAACATGATAGAGAATGATGTAAATTATGAAAATATTATGAAGAAAAAATAGAGCTGTATGCTTTTCTTGGGAAAAAAAAAGCAAGGCAGTGCCGTGAAAAACTGAGGGACTCTGATATAAAGTGAATACAAAGATGCACACCTTTTCTGTTCTGAAAGTGATTAGATAATCTTGTTGGTAAATAGAACAAACATTAGATTGCAAAAGTGTGTGGGCACCTGACTATCTCCACACAGATGGTGTTTTAACTCATCCCTAATGCTTTCAAGTTGACGCTGGGGCCCTGTCTGTGCAGTTTCCTTGAGTTCTTCCATGCCAAGCTCATCAACCATGTCATTGTGGGGCTGGCTTTTTATGCAGGACCACCGTCATGCTGGAACAGCAAAGGGTTTTCCCCAAAATGTTGCTACATGGTTAGAAGTGTAAAATTGTAAAAAAAAGATTTGCATGCTGTAGCATAACATTATCCTTGACTGGAAAAATGCAACTCAATTTTACACAACATCTCAGTTAAGTGGTTACAATTTTGAGTATTCTATCCCACTACAGTAAGAACAGTAGAGATGGTGAAGTGCATGCTTATGACATTATTATTTTTTAAATGTATTTGTATTTTACTGCCTCCACTATCTCTAAAAACGGAAGACCCATTTTCAGCCACATTGGTTTATAAATTATATCATTTTATATTGGACATTATCCGTTGCGCTTGAGATGGTTATTAGAAATACTTTGCAGTGTTAAGTGGATTGAGTATGTTTATATCCTTCCGAAATGCTCTGATAAGCCTTTATTTCTTAGCAAATTCTGAGATCAAAAGCTAAGACCTGCAAATGCCAGCTATTTATGGCAATGTTCTCCAGGGAATTAACTGTTGTGTAATCATTCTCACCTTCCAAGATCATTATGCACTAGAGAACATCTTGTTCACCTAGAGTTATTTAAATTTCATCTTTTACAAGCTTTGCTATATGTTGTACCTTAGGTTGTCCCATCGCTTGTAAGCAATGATTTTGTGTTTAAAAAAAGGGAGTAATCACACTGACACTGCTGTGTCACAAATAAACTGCACTGGGAAGGTGAATACAATAAAATACAATCAATCAATGCAACAGTTGTAACTCTACATTTTGTAATTTCAGACACTTCCCAAAGCTGTACTAAATCACTCTTTGAAAATATAGATAAT
Organism: Lithobates sylvaticus; assembly: GCA_028564925.1. Taxonomy (NCBI): domain Eukaryota; kingdom Metazoa; phylum Chordata; class Amphibia; order Anura; family Ranidae; genus Lithobates; species Lithobates sylvaticus. The sequence goes on along the minus strand of CM053036.1, from coordinate 137,158,346 downwards.
AATAAAAATGGCAACTCAGAATCACAGGTGTTTCCTGCCCAGGGAAGGACTGGGCTAGGGGTCAAGATAGCATTTTCTCCCTGCTCCAGTATGTTTTGTTGGTGGTCCTGATTAAACATAATTTCCCATTTAGACTTCAATTAGAGCAGGAGCTGCAGTCCGCAACAACTGTTCCATGTTATATAGCATTATTCTATCTTTATTTAGAACTGTAATAACAACACATGGCCAAGGGAAGTTTTTCAGCATAAACTTCTTTGCAGCACTGAGATCTTAGGTGACCATATACAAAAGAAGTTATAGTATATACTACACTATGTGAGATCTTTTTGTTTTGCATATCATTTTTATGGTACATGGAGTGGAAGCCTTTCCATTGATGTCTATGCTGAATGTTTACTAAAATTGAGCGCTTTGTGAGCACCTATACATAGGGGGTCTTTCAAATCTGGTAAGCAGTGTGGGTTGTCATCTTGAATGTTATAGAAATGGTTCCCCAGCATGTTAAGACTATTTATAATGTGGACTTTATTCACTTGAGGATATATGTATTATCTTGTTGTTTATGTTGCTGTATTTGCTACTTTTGGTTGATTGTTTTCATTATAAAGTTTTGTACATTGGAGGAAGAAAAATGCTGACTATAACCTTAAGAACACCATCCCTACAGTGAAGCAAGAGGTGGAAACATTGTGCTTTGGGGCTGTTTTTCTGCTAACGGTACAGGCCAACATTGTCTCATTGAGTGGCCAATGGATTGGTCCATGTATTGTAAAATTTTGGATGAGAACCTTCTTCCCTCGGCCAGGACACTTACGTAGGGTCATGGATGGGTCTCCCAGCATGACAATGACCCAAAACATACCGCCCAGGCATGAAAGGAGTGCCTCAAGAAGATGCACATTAAGGCCATGGAGTGGCTTAGCCGGTCTCCAGACCTTAATCCTCCAGAAAATGTATGGAGGGAGCTGAAACCTAAAGGATTTATAGAAGATCTGTAAAGAGGAGTGATCCAAAATCCCTTCTGATATGTGTGCAAACCTGGTCACGAACTACTAGAAACGTCTTACCTCTGTGCTTGCCAAAAAGGGTTTCTCCACAAAGTACTAAGTCATATTTTGCTTGGGGATAAAATATTTAATTTACTCACTGAACTGCAACCCAGTTTATAACATTTGTATCATGTGTTTTTTTTTTTTTGGATTTTTGGTTGACATTCTGGGATTGATTTACTTAACCACTTCAGCCCCAGAAGAATTTGCCCCCTTCCTGACAAGGCGTTGCTTTAACTAACAATTGCGCAGTCGTGCGACTCTGTACCCAAACAAAATGTATGTCCATTCCCCCCCCAATAGAGTTTACTTTTAGTAGTATTTGATCACCTCTGTGGTTTTTATATTTTGCACTATAAACAAAAAAAAGAGCGAAAATTTTGAAAAAAAATAACACAATATTTTGTAATTTTTGCTATAATATCTCTCAAAAAAAACAAAAACGTGTTCGTCAGTTTAGGCCGATATGTTTGGTAAAAAAAATTGCAATAAGCGTATATTGATTGGTAATGATGGCGATCTGCCATTTTTAGCAGGACTGTGACATTGCGGCGGACAGATCGCACACTTTTGACAGTTTTTGGGACCACTGACATTTATACAGCGATCAGAACTATAAATAGCCACTGATTATTGTATAAATGTCACTGCAGAGAAGGGGTTAACACAAGGGGGCGATCAAGGGGTTAAATGTGTTCCCTCAGTGTGTGTTCTAACTGTGGGTGGATGGGACTGACTGGGGGAGGAGACAGATTGCTGTTCCTAAATACTAGAAACACACGATCCGTCTCTACTCCCCAGACAGAACCGGAATTTGTGTGTTTACACAAACAGAGCCTCATTCTGGCTCTGTCAGGAGCGATCTCAGGTGCCTGGCGGACATAGCGGCCACCAGGCATGTGCATCGGCTCCTAAGTGACGCAGCGCACGCCCCCTATACTCAAAGCGGGCACCATACAGCTACGGCGATTCACACAGGGGAGCCATACTGCCACCGTCAAACGGTGGGTGGTCAGAAAGTGGTTAATGTGTTACTATACCCACAACAGTAAAATCTCTCTGTATATGTAGCATAGCATGCTTGTTATACTCACTGTGGAATTTAAGGGGTTAATCCTCTACATTGTGTAAAAATTATGTTATATCCTGTATGCACAGATCCTCCCCTTCTGCACTGTCTATCTGGGGAAAGCCAGCTAACACAGGCAGGGTAGCCAACCTGCACATGCTCAGTTGTATCTGTTATGCTGGAGAGAATATTTACTTGTTCTCAGAGCTAGCCAGGTCACATGATATTGGCATCACACATGTGGGCATGTATACAGGCTGAAGTGGAAATATCCTCCTACTTGAACTCTCAGCACTGGAAAAACGCTGCAGTTTATAACTGACCGTGGTATACAGATCAGCCAAAAAGGTATATAGTGGCAATATTTTAATGGAAAAAGAAGATTTAAAAGCTGTGGGCACTGGGGGGGGGGGGGGGGGAGGCGGGGGGCAGATGAACTACTTTCATATGACTGGGTTTAGTAACACTTTTTAGGAGCAGCAATGATCACTCTACATCTAATTACTCCCAAATAAAACAATTGAGACCTCAAATTGGCAAACAGGCGAATGGAAAAGTGCGCACATTTAGGCAAGCCTGCATTAGTAAATGTTAAATCGGCATAGTCGTGGTTCCACAAGTGGCAATTGCAAATGAGTTTCCTATATGGAATTGCACTGCAGTATTAAGCCATTATCATGTGTGTATATGTATGCGGATAAACCATTCTTGTATTCTTGTATGGGATGTCGAATAAAAGCAGCCGGCAACTCCATAACTTCAAGCGTATTTGTTTTCAAGCCTTCACAGTGAGTACAGTCAGCAGCAGACTAGTTTCGGCGATAAGCCTTGTTTACAGCATTTATATAGGATGTGCTCTACATCTTTTGCTGATATTTATAATATTAATCATCTTTCCTGTTTTTTTTTTTTTTTTCCTGTTCTGCAAACAAATGCATTTCTTAATGGGTTAACAGAGTAATGTCTGCTATTCTCTAATGTTATAGTTCTTGAACATTTATATGTTATATATATATATATATATTTGTACTCAGCATAGTGGCTTAGTGGTATGCGCCCCTAGCCAGCATCAGTCAGGTTCATGGGTTCAAAACCCACCCATGCTTGGACCTCCGTTGAGTTTGCAAATGCATATGTCCTTTGGCGACTGTGTAAGTGCCATCAGCAAGTTGTTTATAAACCCCTCATTGTATAATTTTTACACTGGAGGGTTTAAATGTATCTCGCTGATGTCAATTATATTTTTGCCTACGCACAAATCTGCCATGAAAACTTTAGGGAGGTGGTGGGATCTGAACCCATGACCTGACTGTTGCTATTTAGGAGTGCAGACCACTATACCACTGAGTACAATTATAACAGGAATATACATTAGTACCATGATTAACAAATTCACATGTTGTAGAAATAGAACTCAATATATTCATAAAATACAAATTCAACATTCAAAATATTTGAGATAAGAGATAAATCTAACAATGAGTGTTGGCGTAATGTCTGCTATTTTGTAATGTTACATTTACTGAACATTTACAGTTACATCTCTATTATATGTCAAATATTTTTGAATGTTCAATTTGTATTTACATTTATCATGGTACTACTACTGAAGCATGTCAGGACCCCGCAGGGCAAGGACTGCGCTATACCACAGATGGACACCAGTGGCAAAAAGCGCCCTGAGGTGATTCAGTTTGCATAGGTAGCGCTATACAAGTCATTCATTCATACTATATATTCTAGTTATAAGTCTGATCAGCACAGTGGGTTAGTGATTAGTGATGAAAGAAAAAACATATATAACTAGAAGTCAACATGCTAATAAAAATTTTAAATAATTTTAGGGCTGCAACTAACGATTATTTTAGTAATCAATTAGTTGGCCGATTATTGTTTCAATTAATCGGATAATAACCTTAAAAAAAGTGTGGTGTATAATTTTGTTAATACGGTATATAAAAATAAAAGGCAATTTATTCTTAAATATCCATATGCAATGGTAAATATAAATAACCAACTATATAGTAAGGGAGCAAAATCTCGAATCCACTCTGAGAATAACAGACAGAAGAGATATACTAAGTTTTAAGTTCAGACTTAAAATTGTCCGCTGGACTCGCGAGTCCGGCGGAAATCCCGCGGTCTGTATGCTAGTCCGCGGGACTTTTGGAAATGAATGGACTTGCCGACACAAGATCGGAAAGTCCGTTCATTTAGAACGTGACTTCAGGTAGACGGGGCTAGCGAAGGCAGTGAATGCCGCCGCGCTAGCCCCGTAACGTGGCGTGGAGTTAAAGGGAATCCCTACGCCGAAAAAACGGCGTAGGGGTCCCCCCAAATCCATCTCAGACCCTTATCCGAGCACGCAGCACAGCCCGCCAGGAAAGGGGTGGGGACGAATGAGCCCCCCCCTCCTGAGCCGTACCAGGCCGCGTGCCCTCAACATGGGGGGTGCCCTGGGGAAAGGGGGGCAGTGCGCCCCCCCCACCCCAAAGCACCTTTTCCCCTCATGTTGATGAGGACAAGGGCCTCTTCCCGACAACAATGGCCGTTGGTTGTCGGGGTCTGCGGGCGGGGGGCTTATCGGAATCCAGATCCCGGCCCCCACCCTATGTGAATGAGTATGGGGTACGATGTACCCCTACCCATTCACCTAAGGTGTAAAAGTTTAAATAAAAAAACACACAATTTTTTAAAAATATTTTATTGCACTGCTCCGGGGGTCTTCTTCTGTCTTGGGGGGTCTTCTCGCCGGACTCCTCCGCTCTCTTCTGCTCTTTCACCTAGCTCTTTTACCGAGCGGATTTCTTCTTCGTCGTCGCCGCCGTCGTATGGGGGTCTAGTTCCGTCTTCGGGGGTCTCTTCTGTTCTTGCCGCTGTCGCCGCCTTCTGCGCCGTCTTCTTCTTCCTCCTCTTCTTCTTCTTCTTCTTCTTCCGATGTTGACTCGTCGCTCTCTCTGGCCGGAATGACAGAGACGCGCTGTGTTGTGACTTATATAGGGACAAGGAGGCGGGGTCACATGCTCATGTCACATGGTGACCCCGCCCCCCTAAAATTATTTATCATATAATAGAGACGTAAGGGCCTGCTTTCGTTTGGGGGGGGGGGCCCAACGTTGATTTTTTTTTCCAATCAAATTTGTGTTGTTGCACCTACTTGTGGCAGACAGCACAACTTCACTCAACAAAGCTACGTAGAGTTCCATGAACACAATTAAGAGCTACTCCTAACTTTCTAAATGTTACTGAAGTGGATTTGTATTTTGAAAATGTTGCAAAGCAAACAAGTATTAGGAGTAGTTTGCAACTAGTTAATTTTAGGTGGCTAAAGGTGGCCATACACTATACAATCTGTTTGTACAAGCTCTGTACAATCTCCTTTAGATTTACCAAAACTATATAGAGGGAGGACACACCAGCTATCTGATCACTCTGTATCCAATCAGGCAAGTCCTTGCACTACATAATTGATGACAGATCTAAAGGAGATTGCGCAATCAGATTGTATAGTGTATGCTGAGCTTTACAGAACCCAGGACATGCTTCTCCTGTTTTCAATACTACAGCTCTATCCAAATTAGGGTTGCCACCTGTCCAGGATTCACCTGGAGATTTCGGGTTTGGAATCATGTGTCCAGGTTTCAAACTGCCTGAATCCCAGACACATTATTCTGACTGGACTATGGCCTCCCAGCAGGGTTGCTGGCTGCAGTTGTCTAAGCTGAGAGTGTCTGTTAGACTCTCTTTCACACTGCCCAAAGCCAACACTAACAGTTCCCCCCACATACAGATGGGAGAGGAGAAGATATGCTCCTCTTCCTCCCGCCCCTATCCATCCCTGTCTGTGACTGAAGCCTCCCCCTTCTCTTTCCTGCCTCTGAGTACACTAAGGTAAATCGGGGTTCTCGGAGTACCCCTTATATCACAGTTCCCCTTTACACCAGAGCAGTGTCCTCAGCATGCATCAGAGTACTCAGTGCCCCCCCTTAAATTTAGGGTTCCCAGAGCATCCCTTATGTGAGAGTCCCCAGTGTTCTCCCTTACATCAGAGTCTGCAGAGTCTCCCCTTACAGTATAAGGGAACTCTGTGGATTCCGATGTAAAAGGGTAACTCTGCGGATTCCGATGTAAATGGGGAACTCTGCGGATTCCGATGTAAAAGGGGAACTCTGCGGATTCCGATGTAAAAGGGGAACTCTGCGGATTCCGATGTAAAAGGGGAACTCTGCGGATTCCGATGCAAAAGGGGAACTCTGCGGATTCCAATGCAAAAGGGGAACTCTGCGGATTCCGATGTAAAAGGGGAACTGTGCGGATTCCGATGTAAAAGGGGAACTGTGCGGACTCCGATGTAAAAGGGAAACTCTGCGGACTCCGATGTAAAAGGGGAACTCTGTGGATTCTGATGTAAAAGTGGAACTCTGCAGATTCCGATGTAAAAGTGGAACTCTGCGGATTCCGATGTAAAAGTGGAACTCTGCGGATTCTGATGTAAAAGGGGAACTCTGCGGATTCTGATGTAAAAGGGGAACTCTGCGGATTCTGATGTAAAAGGGGAACTCTGCGGATTCCGATGTAAAAGGGGAACTCTGCGGATTCCGATGTAAAAGGGGAACTCTGCGGATTCCGATGTAAAAGGGGAACTCTGCGGATTCCGATGTAAAAGGGGAACTCTGCGGATTCCGATGTAAAAGGGGAACTCTGCGGATTCCGATGCAAAAGGGGAACTCTGCGGATTCCGATGCAAAAGGGGAACTCTGCGGATTCCGATGCAAAAGGGGAACTCTTGTGATTACCTTCATATGATTAGAAATGTCTTTAATTGCAAAATATATGTATATTTTATATTATAAAAAAAAAATTGCTGTGTGCCGCTAAAGTGTTTGGGTTTGACTTGAAGAAAAGGTGGCAACCCTAATCCAAATAGGCTGGTATCTGATCTCTCATTTATTGCACTCTCCAAATTAACAAAATCTATGCAAGATGAATTTAAGAAAAAAAATGAAGAAAAAAATGTCTGTGTTTTTAGTGAGAGCGGTGATCACTGATTAATTGTATTAGGAAAGCGTGCACATTGGGGTGGTAGTGATCTGCTGGAAGGAGGGAAAGCAGCCACAGGTGTGCGCTAATGAGGTCAGCTGATGAATTCCTTCCTGTGTCTTACTAGCGTCTCTGTTTAATATCTACATACCAGCAAGGGATGAGGTGTTATAGGAAATATAGCAAAAGCACAGGTAAGGTCTTCTTCTCGTGTCGTTTTTTGCAACAGAGGTATATTAATGGTAAATTGGTATATAGGGGAGCTGGAATTTAGCAAAAAATGTAAAAAAAAAGCCTTTAAGTGTGGCATTTGCATATACACTCGGCTGTCAGGGAAAACTGTTAAAAATGTGAACATAAAAGGACTCATCTGAGACATTTTATGTGAATGGTGAACTTTTGATGGGGTGACATGTGAACAACACCAGGATGAGGCAACCAAAAACTAGACAAGTATGTATGGGGTGGTGAAAATTGCTAGCCAAGTTACATATGTGTAGAGTTCATTATGACTATACAGGATTGGATTTTAGCCAACAGTTTGTGGAGCACTGACTAAAATGCATTCGCATGCACACATTTCACACTGTATTTAGACCCCTTTCACACTGACCCGCCCCGGGCATCAGCGGTAAAGCAGCGCTATTCGGCCGCTGGCGGGGAGGTTTTAACCCCTGATAGCGTCCGAAAAGGGGTTAAATCTGCCCGCAAAACTCTGCTGCAGTGACGCTTTGCCTGCGGTATAGCAGTGCTGCCCCATTGTTTTCAATGGGCAGGGGCACTTAAGGAGCTGCTGGCAGGACTTTTTCTGACGCCCTGCCTCGCGCTGACAGCGTGAGGAGAAAAAGAAAAGCCAATCACCGGCGGCCGTGAGAGGGACATCAGTCCCTTGCACAGCGAGCTGCCGCCAGATCACCAGTGCAAACCTATGCCCCCTGCCAGTGCCACCTAGCAATAGGCAACAGTGCTGCCCACAGTGCCACCCATCAGTGCCAACAGTGCCACCTATCAGTGCCCACAATCAGTGCCAGAACAACAGTGCTGCCCATCAGTGCCATCTTATCTGTGCCCATCAGTGCCGCCTTATCTGTGCCCATCGGTGCCGCCTTATCTGTGCCCATCGGTGCCGCCTTATCTGTGCCCATCTGTACCACCTTATCTGTGCCCATCAGTGCAGCCTATCAGTGTCCACCAGTGCCGCCTCATCAGCGCATATCAATGAAGGAGAAAAATTACCTGTTTGCAAATGTTATAACAAATTATTAAACATGATTTATTTTTAATTATTTTTTTAATTTTCCACTTTTTTTTTGTTTGTGTAGCAAAAAAAAAAAATCCCAGCTGTGATTAAATTCCACCAAAAGAAAGCTCTATTTGTGGGGAAAAAAATGATAAAAATTTCATTTGGGTACAGTGTGGCACGAACGCGCAATTGTCATTCAAAGTGCGTCAGCGATGAAAGCTGAAAATTGGTCTGGGCAGGAAGGGGGTTTAAGTGCCGGGTAAGTAAGTGGTTAAAAAATATTTTTTACAGGATGGCAACTGGTTTGACATTTTCAATAGTTTACCTAAGCAATAGCAACAATTATTGTAACCTGAAAATCAGCATTGGAAAAAGCTTGCTTTTTTTCGTTTTGGGTTTACGCTTTTTTCTCTTTACTTAATGACGTGTGTGTGCAGACTACAATTATTTTGTAGCTAAGTAGATTTAATAGAGATTGAAAGGTGTGTTAACAATACATTCCACCTATAAAATATTTTATTAATCATCAAAAAAAAAAAAAAAAAACAATTCAAAACCGATTCTACATTTTATTTGTACAATAGGAACACTAGTTTGTACATTCAGTTACTTTGCCCAGAAGAATTGACTGGCGTTTGCAAAATTTCAGTCGCAAACGCATTTTTGGCTCTAAACATAATTTCCTTGTGCAATTCCCATGCTCCTACCACAAACTGATTTAGACAGTCGTTGATTTCTATGACCATTAGTAAATTCGGTTTTGCAACTATTTTATTCCCGCATGCTATAGTAAATGCCTTTTCCGACTAAATCTACCCAGCTTTAGCTGGCGCCACATAGGCGCTAAAGTAAATCAACTCCTCTGTCTCCATCATTTAAAATACACCTATGATAAAAATTATAGACCCTTAATTTCTTTGTAAGTGAGCAAGCTTACACAATCTGCAGGGGATCAAATAATTATTTTCCCCACTTTATATACACTGTATTGTCAAAAGTATTGGGACACCTGCCTTTACACGCACATATGATCTTTAATGGCGTCTTAATCTGTAGGGTTCAATATTAAGTTGGCCCACTTTTTTCAGCTATAACCGCTTCAACTCTTCTGGGAAGGCTGTACAGAAGGTTTAGGAGTATGTTTATGGGAAGGTTTGACCATTCTTCCAGAAGAGCATTTGTAAGGTCAGGCATTGATTTTGGACAAGAAGGCCTGGCTCGCAGTCTCCGCTCTAATTCATCCTAAAGGTCTTCTATCAGGTTGAGGCCAGGACTTTGTGCAGGCCAGTGAAGTTCCTCCACCCCAAACTCACTCATCCATGTCTTTATGGACCTTGCTTTGTGCACTGGTGTGCAGTCGTGTTGGAACAGGAAGGAGCCATCCCCAAACTGTTCCCACAAAGTTGGGAAACATTCCAAAATGCCTTGGTATACTAATGGATATCTGTTTATTCTATAAACTTTTTGTGCTTTAATTCTTCAGAGTAGGTGCGCAAATTGGGGCAGGCTGGTACGGGCCCCAGGCCAGTACATTACTTTGCCCAGGGGCCCATGATGCTATTAAGATGGCCCTGGCTATACAGTAGGATAAATGAGCATCGTAGGACCTACATGATACGAGTGGCCACATAATGGCTCATTTTAAAATTTCTCATGATAACACACTTATTCTATAAAAGGTGCCATATGTTACAGTTTAATTCATATACAACCAAAGGGTGGTGGTTATGTCCTGCAGTGATGTACAGCTGTGTCAGTACCTTAGTATCTTCGATTCTATGCACCATGCATACAGCATATTCATCACATCTCTTGTATAATGTCAAATGTTTTTACATTTCATCTATAATTATTATTACAGTAATTAGTGCTGATGACATTATGTGTGAAAGCTGTGATATTACTAACCTGCTTAGGGCTGATTCAAGATGTAAACCAGGGACTATGCCGCAGGGCTGGATCTAGTCCGTCTGATGTTGGGGTGCAGTAAAAAAAAAAAAAGTCAGGGGGGCAGAGAATGGGTGGTCAACAGTGCAGTGTACAGGGGGGTCAGCAGGGCAGAAGATGGGGTCAGCAGGTTGTAGGGTAGTGTACAGAGGCTATTCGTTTTTACTGAATGGACATACGGAGCTGCGACTCGGTTCGGGTGGCCCCATAGCAAGCTGCTTGCTGTGGGGTTACTCAATAGGAGGAAGGGGCCAGGAGCAGCGAAGAGAGACCTGAGAAGAGGAGGATCCAGGCTGCTCTGTGCAAAACCAACTGCACAGAGGAGGTAAGCATAACGTGATTTATTTATTTTTAAACTAGAATTTACAATCACTTTAAGGTAAAAAAAAAATTCTGCCTTTAGAACCACTTTAACCGCTTCCCGACCAGCGCGCGATGATGTACGTCGACAGAATGGCACGAACAGGCAAAAGGGCGTACAGGTACGTCCCCTTTAAGATTGCCACAGTGCCATCGAGCGCGCCGGTCGGGATCCCTGTGAGTCCGGTTGCGGGTCCCGCGGGGATACCCCGGATTGTCTCACGGGATGGCTGATAGAGATGTAGAAGTAAACAGCATCTCCCCGTTCTGCCTAGCAACTAGTGACACCGATCTCTGCTCCCTGTGATTGGAGCAGAGATCAGTGTTCACTAGATCACAGCCACGCCCCCCCACAGTAACACGCCTCTAGGAACACTTAACCCTACACTGCCACCTAGTGGTTAACCCCTTCACTGCCAGTGTCATTCACACAGGAATCAGTGCATTTAAATAGCACTGATTGCTGTATAAATGACAATGGTCCAAAAAATGTGTCAAAAATGTCCGATGTGTCCGTTGTGTCCGTTGCTTTGATTTATCTCTGGTGCAAGACATGTGAGTGCCTCTATACCTGTTTTGGATTGGCATAGGTTTCTTTGTGGATGCGCACCTGGGCATTCACCTACATAAGATGCAGTGGCTTCCCTTGGGACTGTGATTTGGTATACTGTATATAAAATATGTATACACCAAAGATGACTTTATTCTTCGAAGCAAACTTCTCTTGGATAGACGGCTAAAAAATCCCTCATTAAACAATGTATTCATAGCCCATTTACTGCTTCATGACTGCAACGCATTGTCATGCTCATTTACTGCTGAAGTATGCTTCAGTGACTTATCGAAAGCCTTTCTCTCTTGGCCTTACCTGGCACAATTGTGATTATTGTCTAAGTAAAATTAGTAATTGATTCTATAGCTACCTTTCTTCTAGATTGCACGCATTAGCTAACTACAAAGCCTAACAGCCACTTAAACTCTTAAATGTTTCTTAAATCAAGTTTAATGTTTGTTTGTATGTGGTAAAAAGTCCAGTATATATGATATTTAGAGATTATTGTAAAGCGCTGCGTAAACTGTTGGCGCTATATAAATCCTGTATAATAATAATAATAATAATAATAATAATAATAATAATAATAATTATTATCTATTGGCTTGCTTTAGTCGATGAACAGTGGAAAACAGATAACAAAGGTCGAACTCAAGGCAGATGTAAAAACAGTATTATTTAAGCATTATAAGATGGATTTTTACATAAACATTGTCCTGTGTTCTATGCTAGGCATAAGAACTCTGAGAAGTTCTATTGCTTTGCATATTGCTATTATTCAACCAAATGGAACTTTACTAGTGGGAAGAACAGAGGGATGACCTATTTAGTGTGCTGTAGTCACAGGTCCTAGACAATATAGTCTGCAGAGTACTGGGACCTGGCTGAGCTGCCTGGTAGGAGTACCTGGATCAGAGCACTGTCTGGATGCAGTTACAATATCTTTGGCAGAGAAAAGTTTACATATGTATAATTCTCATGTGTATTTGTCTGGGGGGGGGGTTGGTTGCTCTCAGTATGAAGCCACATCTTTTTTGCACCTGGGCCATTTACCCCGTTTAGCCTTACAGCAATCATCTACTGGGTCACTTTCATCTGCCTCAGGGGATGTCGTATAAGAAGAAGCCAGAGAATCCCACACAATCTCCTTCCACCACTGCCATAGACTGCTATGTGAAGCAGCTCAAGCTGCCAGCCTCCACATCAGACTTGGGCAAGATGGCGCCTCCAGCATACCAGCTTAGCCTGTGGCCAGAGCAGCCACAGCAGCATGCATTTACAGGGAGCAGTGGAGACAACACAGATCGCATCATGCCTCCTTTCTTCCCACTCAGTGATCTGTCTCCATCCCTCCCGAATTCCCTGACAATATCACTCAACATTAGATATAGTGCAGAGGGACAGAAGCACTTATCTAATACTGACTTTAGAGACAGCAGGTTCCCAGTCTCAGCGCCAGAGCTTACAGGCTTGGATTCCAGAGACCCTTCTCTCTTCACTACTCAGTCGGAGGCAGTGGGGAGTAAAGCTTCTCTTCTCACACTTGTAACAAGCTGGACAGGCACCCCTGGGGAGGAAACCCTATGGTCCCTATTGCAGAAGGTGTCCACTACGGCAGACTTTGAGATCCTTGTGCTAAGAGTAGAGACAGCCATTAGTGTGAGTAAACCTTAAAAAAAAAGAAGTAAAGGGCTAAGACAACAAGGTCAAAGATGTAGCACCGGACACTGTAAAGCTGTGAAATGCAATTATGGAGGTTTAGGGAACCCTCAGTTCCCAAATGACTCAATTGCACCTTTTTTTGGACGACTTAGAAAATGTAAGTCTTTGCCAGAACATCAGCATCTGAAGCATCCCAGAAGCTACTTCACAGGCAGACCTGTGAGCCACAGTCATGGCTATCTTTAATACCTACTTGGACCGCCAATATCGATATGACCATAGACAGAACACTGGGACCCAGATCCATAGACCTGGTCCACCCAAGGGATGTGCTATAATGCCTGAATTCATACACTCTAAATTTAAGAAATTATGCAACGAACTTGCCACAAAGGGCCACTGGATTTTGATCGCGCTGAGATCCACTTGCTACCGGATGTATCCAGAAAGACCCTACAAATGTGTTGTTCCCTGAAACTGTTACTTTGATGAGCTATGCAGATCAGATCTGTCATATAATGTAGGTGTGGGGCTATCCTTTTCATCTCATTGTACATAAAGGTAGCTACACTTTTGCCCTAAAACATCCATCTGATTTGCCAGATCTGGTTAAGTTTGCTGAAATTAAACCATTTCAAGTCCCTGACTGACTCAACACCTCAGCAGTCACATAAACTGGCACACAAAATGCATCTACCAGATCACACTGGGCGAAAAGGATCCAACGCCATCTGAAGAGAGCATCAACCCCACCAGGAAGCAAGCCTGGACTGCTTACTGTCCTGCATGGGTATTGAGGTTCTGCCATATGTTCGGGCAATTGTTTCCTTACTGTTCATTATGTACTCTTGAGAGTATGATGAGTAGTCAGATCTGTCTTTTTTTACCAGAGATGTGAAACCCTTAAATCAGAGGTCTTAGAACCCCTTCTAGTCTTAATATCTATAGTTCTTACCCTCCTACAGTTAACCCTAAAGTAATTATAACTGTGATATTTGACACTTATGCCCCATACACACGGTCGGATTTTCCGACGGAAAATGTCCTATCAGACAATGTTGTCGGAAATTCCGACCGTGTGTAGACTCCATCGGAAAATCCGACGGACAAAGTTTTATCTCCTGCTCTCAAATTTTCCGACAACAAAGTCCTATCGGACTTTTTCCGATCGTGTGTAGCGAATTCCGATGGACAAAGTGCCACGCATTCTCAGATCACATTACAAGACCAAGGCTATTGGCTACTAGCCTCTACGTAGTCCCGTCGTACGCAACGAATGTCACCACGTTCAGGATGATCGGATTTTCCGACAACTTTGTCCGACTGTGTGTATGCAACACCAGTGTCGGACAAAATCCGTCAGCAAAAATACATCGGATTTTGTGGTCGGAATTTCCGACCGTGTGTACAGGGCATTAGTCTATAGAGAGGGGGGTCTACAGCTCAGCCCACCTTAGCTTTTTGCTGTATAATGTTTTTTTTTTTTTATCTGTTACACTATGAGCTTGTTCACACTTGAATACATTTTGGGTCAACATTTGTGTGACCGTGTGTATGCAAGATAAGTTTGAGCCAACATCCTTCAGAAAAAAAATACACGGTTTTGTTGTCGGAAAATCCGATCATGTGTACCTCCTCACAATCACATCCTGAATCCTGCTATGACCCCCCTCATGGGTCAGAAGACCAAACAGATGTGGGGCTGCGCTCTTACGGAATTCGTTTGGGACCCCCCCCCCCCCCCCCCCCGATTCTTCTCTGTCTCTGGGACTGACTATAATTTTTCAATAGTCTGACCAGACATATTTGACTGGATTACCAGTTTGGTGGTGTCCTGGGTTGGACGTGAGAGGGATGGGTGGCCTCCCTCCTGGTTACTCTTGGACACCGTACAGATTGCGGATGCTGAGATTTAGTGTTTGGCTGAGGCCAATCAACTGTGTTTACTCTTTTTAAATCATAATGGCAACAAACTACCCAAATGACCCTGATCAAAAGTTTACATACCACAGTTCTTAATACCGTGTATTGCCCCCTTTAAAATCAATGACAGCTTGAAGTTTTTTGTGGTATTTGTGGATGAGGCTCTTTATCTTCTCAGATGGTAAGGCTGCCCATCCCTCTTTACAAAAAGCCTCCAGTTCCTGTAAATTCTTAAGCTGTCTTGCATGAACTGCACTGGAGATCTCCCCAGAGTGGCTCAATGATATTGAAGTCAGGAGACTGAGATGGCCATTCCAGAACCTTCATTTTATTCTGCTGTAGCCAATGACAGGCCGACTTGGCCTTGTGTTTTGGATCATTGGCATGTTGGAATGTCCAAGTATGTCCCATGCGCAGCTTCCTGGCTGATGCAAATGTTCCTTTTTGATAACATTACTGCATTCATCTTGCCATCAATTTTGACCAAATTTCCTGTGCCTTTGTAGCTCACACATCCCCAAAACATCAGTGATCCACCTCAGTGTTTCATAGTAGGAATGGTGTACCTTTTTGACTCCTCTCCAAATGTAGCATTTATGGTTGTGGCCAAAAAGCTAAATTTTGGTCTCATCACTCCAAATTACTTTGTGCCAGAAGATTTGAGGCTTGTCTCTGTGCTGTTTGGCATATTGTATGTGGGATACTTTTGTGGCATTTGCGTAGTAATGACTTTCTTCTGGCGACTCAACCATGCAGCCCATCTTTCTGCAAGTGCCTCCTTATTGTGCATCTTGAAACAGCCGCACCACATGTTTTCAGAGAGTCATGTATTTCACCTGAAGTTATTTGTGGATTTTTCTTTGCATCCCAAACAATTTTCCTGGCAATTGTGTCTGAAATTATAGTTGGTCTACCTCAGGGCTCAAGTCCTGTGGGAACGCATGGGAACGGAGTTCCTGTACTTTTTCCACAACAGGAACTCAGTTCCCTTTAGCAGCTGTGTCCTGCAAGACTGAAGTATGCAAGCTGTGTGGCAGGTGCTACACCAGCAGCCGCTGACACAGCTCGCAATGGTAAGTGACGCACACCAGGGGTGGACTGACCATTCAGGCATTGCCAGTAGGGGACCCCATGACAGCTTCCGCTTCGATCTACCTGTCAATCACAGCTAGCTGACAGGTAGATCAGGTCCCTGCTACTAAGAGATTGTATTTAGTCAGACCTCTCGTGATGCGCTTCTCCCCGCCAGCCCCTTCTGATTTTCTGTCTCCTCACCCCCCCAGTCTCCTGCATACTTGCTCTGTGTGTCCCGCTGAATCCTCCCCTATTCTATCTTCAGTGCCATATGATGAGAGAACCCAGAGGAGGAGCACAGCTATTCTGCTCACAGGACATGCAGGGAGAGAGGTGAGCTGAGGGAGGAACATCAGTTTGGGGTGGTAAGCTGAGCACAATACCTGGCAAAGGAGGGATGTTTATGTGGAAATATGTGAAGGGTTGGAATAGCAGCGAGTGTGTGTTGGAGCCCTGCAGAGTTTGCAGCCCCCCAAGCTAACATACATCTCCTAAGCAGGAACACATCACTATGTCCCCAAGCATTCTGTCCAGATAATGTGCAGTTCATTTATGACCTTTCTGTTTAACCCTGTGTTATCCAAACTCTGTTCAATGAAAAGTGTAAACTCACCACATAAACATTCTATATACAAAATAAAATTCCAATAAAGATCAGAACATGATGTTCACATTTGCATGGAAGCACAATTGAATGAATGCTGATTATTCAGAGAATTACTGTATTTATGTTTATTGAGGATTGTTTTCTTCAGTTAAGTTCAGTTCAGTTAAGCTTCATACACGCAATACGAAAATTGGATGAAAAATACCACTTTTGAAGCGTTCGTGCATATGAGCGTATCATTTTTTTTTTGGTGGGGGAGTGGATATTGTGTGGGAGTTCCCACACTTTTTTCCCCAGGACTTGACCCCTGGTCTACCTGACTGTGGTTTGGTTTCAACAGAACCCCTCATTTTCCACTTATTGATTAGAGTTTGAACACTGCAGATTGCCATTCTCAATTCCTTGGATATCTATACAGTTCAACTACCTTTTCCTGCAGATCCTTTGACAATTCTTGCCTTTTGTGTCAACTTGTGTGCATGTTATCAGGCCAAAATCATGTGGTATGTAAACTTTTGATCAGGGTATTTTTGGTAGTTTCTGTTGCCATTATGATTTAAAAAAAGTAAACACAGTTGATAATAAATGGATTCAGCGAAACACTAACCATGAGTGAAAGAAATAGTTTTTGTGTTATCATTCATATTCTCTGAAAAATGGCCAAGAAATCATAAATTCTTCCAGGGTATGTAAACTTTTATGAGCACAACTGTAAATGCTCCTCCCAGTACAAGCAAATGGTATGGAGCCTAGTCTCACTTATTTCAGGCCAAGTGCCTTATAATGTTGGTCCTCATTCAGGAGATACCAGCAACAGCAATTATTTGTATGTACACGTGATGAATCTGAGATGGTGGTATGGTAGGGGGTTCACCTTCTTTTTTTTTTTTTTTTCTCCTCCTTTACCCCACATCAAAAATTTAGCCATTCACTTCAAATTCCTTGGTCCCTCCCCTGGGTGGGAGCTCACATGTTCTCTCTTTTGTCCTTACTCTGTTTCCATACCTGTTTACTGTTTGTTCCAGGAATTAATCCCTGATATTGTCTGATTTCCCCAATTTTTATTTTTTATAAAACTGAGTATCTGCACTGAACCTTTGATTGCTCGAGTATCCCTTACCGTATTTCTTTAGTCCTGTACTGTCTGAGCATTGACGTTGTATCTTATATGCCAATGTATGAAACCATGGTACTCTGACCCATGCCAACATTCTATGTAAATTATGTTCATGATCTTTTTTTGATATGGTGTTTATTCTCTTTTAATTTAATTATAAAATTATATAAAAAAAAAAAAAAAGAGTATGTAGCTGTTTGACTGAAGTTCATCTAAAACATGTGAATTTTACCTCCACCACCAAGAAAAAACTTTGCCTGATATTACGGTTTCGTAAAAGAGCACCCCTGGGATATTTTTATTCTCAGTAGAATAAAGAAACAGACAACTTGCCCATAGCGAGCATATACATGCCTTCTTTCATTTGCTTCTTTCTTTAAAAATCTACTTATATGGCAGAAAGGAACAAGCACGTTCAGTTGCACCTTAATTATCCTGCCAACAGCCATGTACACCTTTTATATTTACTGCCAGGTTGGAGCACTTTGTGCAGAAGCAGGGGATGAAAGGTTCATAGTTAATCAACCACCAATGTGGAGTTTTTGTAACACAGACCAGTGATATTCAATAACCCGTAGGAGCATTTAAAAATGTGACAAGTGTAATTCTTAGAGTAGGCAGCATACAACTACTCTCCCAAGTATTAGTGTTTTCATACAGATGAAAACTGGGGCCTTTAGGAAAAAAGCTAGTGAAACTGCTTGCATATTAAAAGGATAAGTGTGTCTTCACATAATATACATTTATTCTTTCTACCTACTGTAGCTCCCATCTGAAGTTAAAGTGATTGTAAACGATCACCTTGTAAAACAGCCCAGTTAGTATAAAATCAAAATGAAATGCAAAACATTATTGTATAGATATTTAAATAGCAATATAAATACCTTTTTTTTTTCGATAAGTGATCATATTCCTTCTGTTCTCAGCTGCATACGAGCTGGGGGAGGAGAAGTAGCAGCACACTGAGCTTCCCAGTGAATCATTGGAAGAGAACATACTGAATTCCCAGCATAGTTAGGGAACTGACCACAGTGTTAGTGTTAGTGCTTAGTGTTGTCAGTTTTTAATAGGAAAGCAAAGGGACTGGCAGGAACACCAGGGATTTACATAAAGGAAGCAATACAAAGAGAACAGGATACCTTCCTGTACAAGTACATGGTGCAGCAGCCCTATATCAGGAACATGAAATGTTGGGGTAACAAACGCTTTAATATAAGATGAAAAACAAACGCTTAATATTTTGGAGCTTCATAGATCTTTGATGTGCTGGCTCCCCCACTTCTCTTCTTCATAACATGCTGGTTGAAGCAGGTGGTTGTTCTGTAGTCTAAGTGAGCTGGGAACATTTCTGATTACATTTCTGGTAGAATCAGGAATTTTTTAGCAAACGCATCGAACAGATATAACAAAACACTTCCAATGTATCTGACCTATAGGATAGGGTTTGCATTTACTTTAACAAAATTAAACCAACCCTCCCACACCCCAGATGCATAATTATCTAGAAACCACAGCTACGTAACCATTTCGATGGCCACCCTTGTGCAGTCAATTCCTATAGATTTCTTTGGGCCCATCCCAATACAGGAGATGCTCAAATGGAAGTTTATGGAGATGAACTGCATGGGCAGGGACAGCAGAAATAATATTTTAACAAAGGAATTTAGGCCATGGGATTTAGGTGGGTATGCATTTGGGGCAGAAGAGGGTGAGTTACTATTTTCAGGGGAGTCCAGGCAGAAAGGATTACTGTATTTTTTTATGAATGCCAGTACAACCTTTTTTTTTTTTTTTTTTTTTTATTGTTAGTAAAAGTCTGCATCACAAAACACATTGAATGTATGTTTCTCTCTTTCTATAGGCTACAGACAATGATGTTGGAACATATGGAAAAGTAAATTATTACTTCAGCGATGATCCTGACAGGTAAGAACATCACATGCTTAAAGAATGAAACACTAAAAGCAGGCGATATGAACCCAACGCAGCTTCCTACACACTAATCTGTAATTAATTCAGTCTTAAAGCGGAGTTCCGCCTGGGGAAAAAAAATATAAAATAAAATAAGGACACTCTCCTGTCCAGGGCACCCGCAATGTCCTCACCTGAAGCCAACCTGTCCCTCGGCTCTGGGTGTAGGCACAGGCATCCTCAGTAAGGGAAACAGGAAGTGAAGCCTTGTGGCTTCACTGCCTGGTCCCCTACTGCGCATGTGCGAGTCACGCTGTATATACCACGTGGGAAGGTATGTCCGTGTCCTTCATTTGGAGCAAGATATCTCACTGCCTGTGTCCAGTTTATACATTTGGCCAACTATGTAATGACACCTAAGCTTAACTTTAATATCATGAAGGGGCAGCAACAGACAGAATATGATCATCATATATAGGGCAAATGTAGTCACTGTTTATCCATATCAACCATACTTACTTCCTGAACTTAAGCTTTTCATCCCTTTTTAGCTGCTCCTGCACATAGGTGTGCCTGGGCACACCCTAATCACTACATGTGGTGCCGATTCCCCCTGCTGCCTGGGCTTCCCCCCCATATTGCCCCCCCCCCCCGCCTGCATTGCTGCTGGCTTCCCTCTCCCCGGCTCCTACAGGGGATGTTTCAGGGTGGAGAGCGGGGGGAAGGGGCTAGCCAGTATGTCATTGACTAGCCCCTTACTTTTCTTAATGAACACAGTACTGAACACACTCAATGACAAGCAAAAGTGCCTTTTGTACTAAAGTATAGCCTCCAACATATCTGTTTTCAGCATCCACTCTCCCCTTAGTGAGCTTGTCACAAAACCCCAGGAAGAAGGAAAAGGATAGGCAATTGTGTAATTCTATAAAACCAGCTTTTTATTAAGATCCCATAAAATGCTACTTATTACATCAGAAAGCCCATCAAATCTCCTAAGGACATGTGTGAGAAACCACTAGTATGCCGCTTAGATGGCATCTCACCCGATCTCCTTGCTCACTGACATCGAAACCTGACTTCCAGTGAGGGTCTGTTGTCACTTCCATTTGCCATGCGGTCTGACCCAGACTAGTTTTGTCTCCTGTCTTTTTTGTAATATTTTTGTTAGTGGGATTTTAATCCCTTTTGAGTTACTCCTAAAGGGGGATATTTTTTTATGTTTTATTTTATTCATTTGCACGGTGTACTTGTTTGTAATTTTTGATCAACAAAGATCTATGTCTTTATTTACTGTGTATTCCCTGACTAAGGTGTAGCTTTATTTTGACTATTTTTAATGGCCTAAAATACATATGTATCTCCACACGCACACACCTAGACTGGAGTGAGTATGTGCTAGCAGAAAGGTAGTTAGATGTGGGCAAGTTCATATGCAGTGTACCTTTTACTGTGAGTGAGTTGCTTTAGACATGTGCACTGCCGAAAAGTTGGTTTGTTTTTTCTTTTTTTAATTTTTAGGGTCATTTGTTATGATTGAAATTCTAAAATCCCCAAAAATTCTAAAATCAGAAATTCGGGAATTTGAAAATTTGGAAATCTGCAAATAAGAATGAAAATCCGAAATAATAACGAATAATAACTATTAAATTGTAGATATTGGAATTTTCTTTCAAATTTGGCTTTTAGTGAACGTAACAAATACAAATTTATCCGACGTTATGAATTATCTGAAATAATAAATGCCGCATCTAAACCAATGGAACATAAGGAACTAATAATAATAAATAATAATAAAAAGTTTTTATTATTCATTTGTTACGTTCCATTTAGATGCGGCAGCGGCATTCATTATTTCAGATAATTCGGATACATTTGTATTCATTACATTCACTAACAGCCAAAATTGAAAGGAAATTCCAATACTTATAATTTAATGGTTAGTAATAGTTATTACTTTTGGTTATTATTTCATATTTTCGAGGTTTTCAGATTTTCATTCTTCTTTTCGGATTTTCGTTCTTTAGAATTTTCATATCTTCACTCTTATTTTCGAATTTCGAATTTTTTCGGAAAACTTCATTAAACAGGTTTTCGTTAATTCTAATATTTCCGAATTAACGAATTTGTCAAATTTTATCGAAAAACGAATTTGTAATAAAACGAATTGCACATGTCTAAATTTGCTTATGTTCAGTCATGGCCACAGCAAAGTGGTGGGTGGAATACACACCAGCTCACAGATAGTTGCTGGTGATGGCAATCGCCAAGTAAAAGTAGTTTTCAATCCATTTTTTTTCATTCAGCCCACTGAAAAAAAGAACGAACGGATTCCTCCATATACAGAAATGAGATGGATTGTTTATTCCCCCCGGACATTGTATTATAATAATCTTCTTGACCTTCTTGGCTTTCAAGGGGGAGAGAGAGAGAGAGGGGGGAGAGAGACACGGCCACACTGTACTAATGAGAATTAGGCTGCCTTCACACTGATCAGTTTTTCTTCAGCTTTTGCATTAAAAAAGCATAAGAAAAAATGCCTGACCATTAAATCCTATGGAACTCTTCACACTGGTCACTTGTGGGTCTGTTGTATTTTGCAAAGTCCTGCAAGCTGCATTTTTGCTGCATGTTGGATGCGGTAAAAAAAGAAAAATGCACCAAAAACGCACATCCCCATTGAAATGAATAGAATATTCGGGTGCAAAACTCACCGGAAACGCATCAAAAATGTGGTAAAAAATGTGTTTTTGCAGTAAGCAGTGGGAAAGTAGTCTTACTAAAAAAAAAAAAGCCTTCGGACTGGAATCACTCTGATCAGGATATAAAAACAACCTTGGTCATAAAGATGATAAATTGCAACATGTAGCAGGTTTGGCTGACAGCCTGCATAAAGCTTTTAAAGCATAACATATAAAAAAAAAGTACATAAATGTGTTTGTTATAAACAAGGGATACTTATCAGCGTATATCACACAGAAGGAGGCTTCTTTCTGCCTGTAGTACCGCTCAACGCTGTAGACTTCTGCTTTACAAACTGAAGTGCTATCTTATAGCAAGTGTCATCATTGTCCTTGTCTGCTTGGATGCAGCAAACATCGGGTCACATTCATCCTGCGCTCCTCCTGCGCACTAAAAATCTCCTTTTCAGCATCTAGCAGATACTGGCAATGACGATTGACGAGTTTATAGGTCCTCACAGGTGGAAATGAGGGTGCAGATACATTCTTGTTCTTCAATTTTTTAAATTGAATTTGACACATTGGTTAAAGTGGTTGTAAAGCTTAAACATTGTAATAAATGAAGGTAAAAATGTTTGGGTAGCAGTAAGCCCCCTCACCCCCCTCCTCCCCCCCATTATCACTCGATCCAGCGCTGTACCCATCTGTAGTGGCTCTCCCCGCTCTCACAGGTTTTGCTGAGACCGCAGGAGTCATTGGCTCCTGCTGCTGTCAATCAAATACAGTGAGAAGGGAGAAACTTTTGGGCCGAGCATCGCTGTATGTATCTATGGCAGCTTGCTGCCATTTGATTTGATATTTTGATTTGATATTGGATTTGTATTGCGCCGAATGCGCTCCATGGGAGTACACCAAGAAGAGGAGGAGCAAGGAGCGCTGCCGTGGGACCTGAGAAGAGGAGGATCGGGACACTCTGTGCAATAATACCTTTTTACAGAACAGGTAAGTATAAAACATTTTTTTTATGTGTTTACAGTCATTTTAATTACGGGGAATTATTAGAATTTGCCATGCTTCCAAAAAAAATCAGTTTGGAGTATAGGTATTTAAAATAGAACTATGGTCTCCCTTTAAAAAAAATAAAAAAATAATATATATATATATATATATATATATATATATATATATATATATATATATATATATATATATATATATATATATACATATATATACACACACTATATTGTATACAGGTGTCACAAAAATATTGTGACACCTGCCTTTACACGCACATGAACTTTAGTGGCATCCCAGTCTTAGGGTTCAATACTGAGTTGGCCCACCCTTTGCAGCTATAACAGCTTCAACTCTTCTGGGAAGGCTGTCAAGGTTTAGGAGTAGGTCTGTGGGAATGTTTGACGATTCTTCCATAAGTGCATTTGTGAGGACAGGCACTGATGTTTGACGAGAAGGCCTGGCTCGCAGTCTTCGCTCTAATTCCTCCCAAAGGTGTTCTATCGGGTTGAGATTCCTCAACCCAAACTCGCTCATTCGTGTCTTTATGGACCTTGCTTTGTGCACTGGTGCGCAGTCATGGTGGAACAGGAAACTGTTCCCACAAAGTTGGGAGCATGAAACTGTCCAAAATGTCTTGGTATGCTGACGCCTAAAGAGTTCTCTTCACTGGAACTAAAAGGCCAAGCCCAACCCCTGAAATGCAACCCCACACCATAATCTCCCCTCCACCAAATAATTTGGACCAGTGCACAAAGCCAGGTCCATAAAGACATGGATGAGTGTATTTGGGGTGGAGGAACTTGACTGGCCTGGACAGAGTCCTGACCTCAACTCGATAGAACACCTTTGGGATGAGTTGGAGCGAATTGTGAGGTGTGAGGTGGCGGAATTATCAGGGTCGCACTAGTCGCATTTGCGACTGGACCCTTGAGTTCCGCCACTGTAGGGGGACCCGCCGCCGCCCAGGAGATGGTCATTCACGTGGAGTCCCGGTCCGGTCCGCCCATCCTCTCCGGCTGCTCCGCCCATCCTCCCCACACATCCTCTCAACCCATCCTCTGCTCTCGCACTCACGGGGACAGTCCCTGCCCGCATCGCCCATCCTCTCCACCTGCACAGTCCCCACCCATCTTCTTTGTCCCCGCCCGCTCCGCCCATCTTCTCCAGCTCCGACTTCACTCACAGTCCCATCCCCACCCAACCACCACCACTACTGCCACTGATCCCATCCCCTCACCGCTGCTACTCATCCCATCTCTCCCTCACCACTGCCGCTCATCCCATCCCCCACCACCGTTGCCACTGATCCTATCCCTCCCCAACCACCACTGCTGCTGCTAATCCCATCCCCCATCACCACCGCTGCCACTCATCCCAGGGGCGTAACTACAGGGGTCACAATTGCAATAGAGCACATGTTGCCCTTTAACACCTGGATGGGGGGGGGGCATTTAGAGGAACAAATCCCCCTCAATTTTTTCTCCTACAGCCACTAAAAGTCTGCTTCTCCTCCTCTCCTTGTGATAGGCATTAAGTGGCTGCAGGAGGAAAATGGAGGGTATTTGTTCCCCCCTCCTATCCAGGTCCTGCTACCCCCGGGATCAGTGGAAGGACCCTAGCTGGAGGTCAGGGGGCCCTCCATGGTATCTTGCACCGGGTCCCTGAAGGTTCTAATTATGCCACTGATGCGAGCATCATTTATTTGCTCAGAAGGAATAAATGTACAGTATATGGGAGAGCAGATGAAATGGCACATGGAACTTTGTTTTGATACAAACAAGAAACAAACGATGTACAATAAACCAAAGTACATTACAATCACTAGGCTGTGGGTAGGTCCTCGCCATCAGGAGGCTAAATCCAAATGGCGCCTGCTTCTCCAGAATGATCTTTTAAAGGTTTGTCCCTGTATCCTCTTTCCTAGGCATTTTCTCCATCCAGTGGAAACCTTGTTTCTTGTCTGGCTTGGTGGGGTTGCAGCTCTTGCACCATTTTGGGATAGTGCCTGTGATTCTTACTGATGCCCTTGCTAACCGGCAACACAAGATACCAGAGCAGTACATTACCAGGGCATCTGTTTTGCCATGGAAAAACTCCTTAATATGGGGACTGTCCCCAGGGGCAGATGGCAACCATATGCCAGTGAAGTCCACTCAATGTGGCTTCCTGTGATGGTGTTGTTACTTGTTTAGACTGTCACACAAGAGTCTTTAGTTGTACTTTCAATTTTAACAAGCTCATTTTTTTAGTGGCAAATGGGTAAAGAATGTGACTAGTTTTGAGAATGATCTAAAAAAAAAAAACAAGAGCGGTAAATTGAATAGGGGAATGGGCTGTGTTCAATATTTTGTGCAGTCAAAAAGGTGAAACGTTCAGTGGAATTACGTGGCTAATCAAGAAAACATGGGAAGACTGGTTTATCGATGGTCCATTCACACCAGTTCCAGTCATGTGAAAAATCTATTCTTTTTAACTTTAAATAAGCAGTCAAAATTTGCTTTTCACATGATTGGATATATGAAGTATATGTTCAAAAAAATGTATTGTGTGAAGATTTTTAACTTCTTTAGTAAGTCAAACTCATTATATTTCATTTTGAACCTCTTGGTGCTGGGTAATAAAGTAAAATGTATGGCAACCATTACTTTAAATTCCAATATCCAAGTTTTCTTTAAAACAGAAACCAAGGGAATGATTTATGAAGACTAGGGATGATGGCTACAGCAACTAGTGAAGCATAAAAAAGATCTGGAAGAAATTGACAACTTCTCTCTAAATGTATTTGTTACAGTTTGTGCCTGCAGAATGTAATGGGTTACTTTAAGCAGCCTTTTGAGATGCTTTATGAAATGTTCTTCTTTCATGTAGCTATTTTTCTGGCTCTCCCCTGCTACATGAGTTTTATTCAACTCTAAAGATAGGAGCTCTGGTGACAGCATGGTTTCAGCAGAGAACATGTCGGAAGCAGAAAGCAGGGTGAATGGGAGATACCTATAGTTGACACATTTATGATATACCCTCCTGTGTATAGTCTGTATTCCCTGAGATAGTGTGAATCAGTCATGCAAAGAATCGTCAACATATCTGAGAAAACTACCTGTAAACACTACACCAAAGTCATTGTCTGTGGCACTGTATGCCGCAGCATAGCAATAAGCACAGCAGACAGCAAGTGGTGTTGCAGTGTAAGAGGCCTTATTTCATAGCTTATGGTAGGTGTTATAATAAATAAAATGAAGATTTTTCTCTTAACTTCACAAGTACTTTAGAGACAAAAAAAATAGTAGGCATTGCCTACTGTACAACAAAATAATGTGTCTGCTAACTCTCAAACAATTATTATATAGCTTTGTATTTCGGAACTGCAATGGCACAAACCAGGAATACAGTGCTATGTTGTTTCAATAAGAAGTACTTACTGCTGTGCAGATTTTGGATAAGACTCTTTAATCTTAATTGTTTGGTAATGGATATAAATATTTCCAGGTCTCCAGAGGTAGCCCTTTTCCAGAAATTAGATCCCGATATTACTCTGTGGCCTAAAACAGATAATTATTGATGATTATAAATACTTTTAGCAGCATGAATCGTGATAGCACAGTGTTGGAAGCTGGAGTACCCTCCATAATCACATTACTACATTTATTAAGACTTGGGACCCTTGAATTAAATATATATCTCCTATGGACTGAGACTGGAGTGGATTCTTTCTTCTAGCCAACGCAATCGTCTTCTCTTTTACCTTTCTTTTCTGACCTCTGTTCTCTCTACATATGTTCTATTAGATCTCCTATTAGTGAACATTGGTGTTTTTATTATGTTTGTGCTCTATGTAAGCTCAAACAAGAAAAGCAGCACTTACAACAACTTTAAAGTGTTACTAAACCTAGGAGCCTGCATTCATTATATCTGGTCTCCCACAGTACACAGAACATGGAAACGCAATAGTTTTAGTAAATATAAACTGCTAAATACCTGTTCTCCTCAGCAGTTAGAGCAGTCTTGTGACTTCTATTAGTTGTCTGGTTAAAGCTTGTAGGAGAAGTTTTCATGCTCCCCTGATTGTCCTATGTGGCTGAAGGACCCCTAACCCTCTGCCTGGACAGTCCTGATTGGCCCTGTGCTGATCACATGCACCCTCCCAAAAAAAAAAAAAGCTAGCAATACACACCAAACTGAGTATGTGCAACTTGCCCACAAGGCTCTGTTCTATCGGGAGATGGTTTGGGGACAGTGAAGTAGAGAAGACGGAATCAAACAGCCTTTTTACACAATGTAGATGATTAACCCCTTAGGTTCCAAAGTGAGTATAACAACCATGGTTTACTGCATATACAGACTGATTTTACTGTTGTCGGTTTGGTAACACTTTAAAGGTTTAGTTTTCAATAGGCTTTGCCATATTCCCATATACATTGTGTTAGTACTCTAAGATTATTTTGTGATTATCACTTTAGTTCATCTATGTGTTCGTTTTTATTCTGTGGACACTATCATTTTGGAGCAATTTTCTCATTTACTGCTCATGAAACTTAAAGGAGACGTATAGTCAAAGCTTTTTTTTGCTGTATTTCTTCTATAGATCACAGGAGCGCAGTTTGTTCTGCACTTCTGTGACCCGTTTTCAGTTGACAGCAGGCTGAAGTCCGCTGTCGTCTGACGTCACTAAGCCGGTCCAGGCTCTGAAAGGATCCTGACTTTATGGTTGGGATCCAACCAGCAGCCTGGATCGGCACCTGGCTCAGCCTCTCAGCGATCTGCCAAGAGCCTGAGCCAGCCCCTCCTGCCCCATTCACAGCCCATCGCTGCAGTGAACACTGGAGGGACAGAGCATAGAGCTGGAGACTGACAGTCCCGGGTCTCTGCTCAGAGCGTATTGGGAGAAATTTGCGGTGTTTGATTGCTCAGTTCTCATTGCAGAGCAGGAGGGGGGACAGATGGAGCATCAAATCGATGCTGCATCCAACTAGGTGAGTCTAAATGTTCTTTTTCTTTTTTTTTTTACAAAGTCCATACTTCTCTTTTAATAAACAGTTTGAAATATGAAAAGTACTTGCTGTGGGTTTTTAAACATTACGTGAATTGTTCTCTTTCAAGATCTCTTTGTTTTTCAGGTTTTCACTTGACAAGGACACAGGTGTAATAACACTGATTGCCCGGCTAGACTTTGAGACCACCCCACGCTACACCATCACAGTGATCGCAAGGGATGGTGGTGGTGAGGAGACAACTGGCCGTGTTCGTATCAACGTACTAGATGTCAATGACAACATCCCCACATTTCAGAAAGAGCTGTATCTAGGAGCAATCCGAGAAAACGAACCGTCTGTGGTCACAGTAATTAAACTTAGGGTGAGAAGTACATTTGTCTCTGTTCTATTTATGTGTTATTGGCTGGCTTTTCTTTTTTCTCGCATCAGATTTTTTGTTGTTTTGGCCAAGACTGATGAGTTGGCCAAGTCTGTTGATTATTCACAGCAGGATCTAACAGCTCAGTTAAACCTTTTATGCATATTAATCCCACTAGAATTAGTAATAATAGTTAGGAGCAAACTGCTTTTCATCAACTACACACAAAGGTTCAATTGGTAAAAATTCTCTGCCAAATGTGACCTGTTGTTTCATAGTTTCCAGGCACAATATGAGCCTCCTGTTCTCAGAAAAGGCACTGGGGTACTCAGCTACTGAGGGCATTGTTATAAAAATTAGATGAAATGAATTCCTTACTATGTCATCTTTCAGATCACACACCTGGATTGTAAGTCACAAAGAACCTCTGGGGTTCACTATATATGAGGTTATTTTAACATCAGAGACTAACATAAGTAGATTGTTGCTAAACTCAACTCCTTTGTTGTTTTGTATTAAATGGCAAATCCCCTAAAGTTTTTTTTTGGAGGAACAAATTAAGCTCTGATACTACCTAACCAGAAGTAAGCATATATACTATACAGTATTCTAGATTTTTCTTGATGTAAACTCATTTAGAAGAGCAACCCAACCCAATAGTAACTGGCAAAATACCAAGGATGCAGCACACAAGATTGCATGAGCTATGTGGTGCATTATAAAAAAAATGGGACAGGTAACTAAAGTGTGTTGGCAGCCCATTCAAAATTACATTACCAAATGTGCGATAATGCACTGAAACAGACTGCTAAACAATATACAAAAACATCTACATGAAAAATATTCAAAATATACAAACGGTAGTTTTTTTTTGGATGTAAACCCATTTACATAAAGTAGAGAATAAGATTTCCTTTCATTTGAGCCCAGTCTTGCCACACAGATTTACTCCAGCCCTGAGAAATCCTCTTATTGTTCAGTTAGAAAAATTTGACAAAGTGCTGAAAACGTTGGCAAAAACACCCCCTTGCTGTGAGTGACAGGTGATTTACATGCACTAGCCTGAGACAGGCACATCCTGTGTAATTATAAAAAGTGAGAAAATCCACCCCTCCCCCACATAACATTCCTTTCCATCACCAGGATTTGTTATCTGTGATCAGGTGACCTCAGGCACACACTGAATGAATGAATGAATGAATGATTTGTATAGCGCTGCAACTGCGAACTGAATCGCCTCGATCTCTGCACTATAACAATCATCCGATCACTGGATGTTCTACTCTGCCCAACTCTGACTACATACATCTCCCCTATATTCTTCTTGCTGTTCACTCGAGAAAACATTTTCTTTCACTCTGGTCTGTGGATCTGTGGTCTGTGCCTGTCTCAGGCTAGTGCATGAGATATGTAAATCACCTGTCACTCACAGCAAGGGGGCGTTTTTGACAAAGTTTTCAGCACTTTGTCAAGATTTTTCTAACTGAACAATAAAAGAGGATTTCTCAGGGCTGGAGTAAATCTGTGTGGCAAGACTGGGCTCAAATGGAAGGAAATCATATTCTCTACATTATGACATCAGAAAAAAAAACACCTGTAAAGTTTTTATTGCTATCTGTGATCCCATTAACGAGATACTCATTATATTTGTTCTGTTTACCAGTATCCCTGAGAGTGAAAGTGACCAGAACAGGAATGGAGGGGAAATCTTCCAATAGAGACACTAGTTCTGGTGACCCTGATGACAACCAGAGATTCCTTAACTTTGCTGGGATTTCCTCTCACCTCCTATATTGGCTATGGGGCAGGAAGTGAATGAAAATCTTGTTAATCGGACACAGATGACAAAAAACCTTTGCAATGGTTTTAACCTTTTCTTATTCTTTTCAAAATGAAGAAAAAAGTTTTGCCATTTAGTATTGGAATTTATATAAAGTGCACATTTTGTTTTGTAACATATATGAATTTTTGTCAACGTATCATACTGAATATTTGTTTCTGTATTTGCTTTGATGAAGGCAACTGATGAAGACTCTCCACCAAACAACCAAATTACCTACACCATTACCGAGGCTTCAGCATTCCGCAACTACTTCGACATCTCAATTTCTGAGGGCTATGGCGGTGAGGGATGACAAATAACAGATTTTTATATAGCTAAGTGTTTACTGTTTTTTTTATAAGCAAAGTCACAAAAGAACCAGCCTAGCCACCATTGTAGACGCTCGTAATAGCAATACTGGATGTGTAGGCTGTTTAATTTACAGAACACACATGGAGGGTTTATGATATTTTGCTGAATATGTTACTGTAAGCATTCCTCAGTCATTTGTGTATTAGTTCTAAATGGAGTACTTAAACTTCAAGCTTAGTTCCCTTAGATTTAACCTGAGCAAAAGTGACTTAAATTAGAAGTACAGCCAAAGCTCGTTTGGCTGTACTTCTCCTTTGGATCACAGGGGTGCAGTTCGTTCTGCACTCCTGTGACCCGTTTTTATCCGACAGCAGGCTGTTGGCTGATGTCACAGAGCAGGTCCAGGCAAGATTGCGACAATGAAGTTGGGATCTGCCCACATGCTAACCGGCACCTGACTCTGAGAACCGAGGGATCAGCGGTGTTCGATCGCTTGGTTCTCCGTGTTAGAGCCAGCAGGGGGACAGACGCAGCATCGGACCGATGGTGCATCCACCTAGGTAAGTATAATTGGAAAAAAAACAAATCCGTACTTCTCTTTTAAAAGAAAGGCAAATCTTCTGGCCCATAGCTGTAAGGCAAGGGTGAACGGTGAATGCCCTTTTTTCCATGTTTCTGTCGCTCTTTATTTCACTTTTATTCTCTTTATCTATTTTCTCTTCTTACCCTTCTTCTCTCCTTTATCATTCTTCAATTCTTTCACTGAGACAGTCTATCATGTCTAGTAAACCTTTGGTTTGCTAATGCAGGGCAGGACCACCAGATAATCCCCCGGAAGTACATAGTCTCCTTCCTTCTGCTTCTCAAAATGAAGAAGCTTCTCAAAATAGGAGAGCATATGATGTACTCTCCTTCCTCTTTTGTGACATTGCTGGTACTTGGTGATTGACTGCCACATGTGGCTGGAGGAGAGTTAACCACTCCATGTAAACTCTATATTACAACTTGGAGCTCAGACAGGGTTTCCGATCTTTGCTTCAGCACTCATAATGCATTTTTTATTTTCTTAAAGCAAGACCTATCTAAGCAGTGGGGTGATAATGGAGCTTTACAGAGCAATTTACACCTAGTTTAAATGCTTTTCACATAAGAAAAAACATATATAAGGAAACACACTGGATTAATAAAAGTCACAATTTCTATATTGTATCAGTTAATATTATTTCTGTCCAATTTTTGCCTTTTTAGTTATCACTTTGGTTCGACCCCTGGATTATGAACAAATCCCAAATGGTATTATTACTTTGACGGTTATGGCAAAAGACTCTGGGGTACCATCATTGAACAGCTCTGTACCTGTCACAGTTGAAGTCTTTGTAAGTATCTACTAATTCTTTTTTAACCTGCTGTCTAAAGAACATTCATTACGATTTAATTAGGACCCAGTCATATAAATAAAATTAGTTAGTTGAATGAAGTTATAACATTAATAGCTTCTGCCACGATTCAACATAACCATTTAAGAAACAAAATGTTACCCATATGGAATCTATTATACACAGGTATTATCTAAAATATTGGATTAAAGATTGGATTTGTATTTAGGATTGGAGGTCTCAATGTGTATGTATCCAGATACACTTTAAAATTTTTATATAGGAGTCGTAGTATCATAGGCCCTGCTGCGGGTGCTGAAATGGTCCACATAAATGGCCTCTCTTTCCAGCAACCTGCCTAACCATGTGGCTTGTCATTTTCCCTTCAACTTTGTACCTTCCCCTACCATAGATGTGCATGAAATGGCACAACTGCCAGGAAATAGCCACGGCTCCAATATTTTTTTTAGAAACGTTAAAGACTTAATACAGTCATATAGCCACAGAAAGTAATCTTTAAATTTAAAAAATCTTATGAGTATTTGCTGATATTCTATGTATGTACATGGGCCTTTTGTATTGACTGTATCTATTAATCAGCACATGGTGCCATTTTATTATAGCTGCTCTTCTATATAAACGTTGGGAAAAGTTTTACCAAAATGCAGTGGTGAATGCCAGAGTATTTACTGATAGAATCTAAAAAAAAATGGCACAAGTTAAAGAGGAACTGCAGTCTGCTTACATAATTTGTAATAAAAACATCTTTGCCATTCTGAAGCTTCCCTCCAACCACTTTGCATATTATTTTATATATACTGTGATTCTGTACTTGCCAAATATGGTGTAGAAATCTCCCTCCACTGAGTCTGGCTGCAACCATTTTAACTGTGGGCAGCTGAGGCTGCTGCCTGTTCACTTCCTGGATTTACACAGACGCACACCTCCAGCTCTGCAGCTTTCGTTGGCCCTCTTATGACTCACCCCCCTCCCTTCCTGGCAAACTCTCATGAGAGTGAGAGAGAGAGCTGTGCATGATGTCATAAGCCTAGGCTTTTTACCAGACAAGAAACTGGAAGTGGGCTGTATAAGGTATTTACTGGCAGAAAAAAAATGTTTTACTATCCAAAGTTAAAACGAGGGCAGAAGATTTAAAGTTGAAAAAGAAATTACTGAAGGTCCGCTTTAAAACAGATTAGGACTTGAAACTGTGAATAAATATATTCATTAAATATGGCATATATACTATAAAATGATCTGGGTTTTAACAAATGTGAGCTCTCAACATTGGGCAAATGGCAGGGCAGGAATCTTGATCCAATAAGAACATTGGTGCTTATCTGGCTGGGGAATAAATGAAACAGTGTGTGGGGTAAGAATTCAGGAGGTGCCTGAAGGTGATTAAAGTGGAATGTTTTAGTAAAGAATGGAAGGGTTGTTTTGAATAAAAGGGATGTGATATGGAATTGCTTTTTTAAATGGCTGTCTTTGTCCTATTTCTTGAAATTTCGTCTCCTTTCCTTTTAGGAAAGGAAGTAATAGGCAATCTTTCCAAATGGGCATACAGATAAAAAAAACACATGGTTTAGTAGAGTGGGGAAAGGTTTGAACTTCTATCCGTGTTTTTAACACCATCTCTGCCTTCCTGTCCTCTTGACAATCACGCGCCTAATTTATTGTATGGGGGTAACAGGGACAGACAAATATAAATCTGACCAAAAATGTTTTCTCTTTCCCACTCTATCCGAAAACTATTGGCGATGGTTGCGGCTTTAAACATTGCCTGATGCAGTTGTTAAAAGAGAAGTATGACCAAAGCTATTTTGGTCATACTTCTCTTTCAGGTCACAGTATTGCAGTTACTTTTGCTCTCCTGTGACCCAGAATCAGCCAACAGCGGGCTGAAGCCTGCTGTCAGTTGACATCACAGAGCCTTTCCAGGCTCACATTGTCGGGATCCACCCAGAAGCCTGATCGTCAGTGGGCTCAGCCTCTCAGGGTACTGCTGAGTGTATGAGCCAGCCTGGAGCTCCAGTGGAGGGGTAGAGCAGAGAGCTGGTGACTGACAGTCACTACTCTCTGCTCAGAGCTGACTAAATGACTGATCAGTGGTCATGTGATCGCTCAGTTCTCTGGCTTAGAGGGGACAGCTACAGCATTACACTGATGCTGCAGCAGCTAGGTGAGTGTGTACATTTATTGTTTTGGATTCCCACATAGACTCTTTATACTGTCCAGGGCATTTTACTGCATAATGCTGCTCAAAAAGATCTCCGAAAGACTGGGAGACGTATCTGTTTTATTGCAAAAATAACTATAACAGCATAAAATAATTACTAAATTTACATCCGTTCATAAAACAGCCAGTCAACACAGACCTATGTTGGTGGGCCTTGTGAAATCAAGTAGCAAAAAAAGGTAGTGAAAGCTCCGCAGTCTAAACAAATGTTTGAATCTTCTTCCAGGCATAGCAGGTTATAAGCAGTGAAAAAGTCTATGTAGCATTGATTAATAGTCAGTGTGGTGAGAAAAAAACAGCACAAATGAGCAGGCACAATCTGACATCCTGTTAACTGCATCTCATTAAAGGAAAACTATAGTTACAACTGAAATTGATCTTGCAACATTTCATGAGAAAAGAGAATAAACACCTGGCCTTACTGATAATACAAGGAATGTTAATACAAAAGGAAAAATGGACTGTCCTTAACCACTTGCCTACTGAGAACTTTTACCCCCTTCCTGCCCAGGCCAATTTTCAGCTTTCAGCGCTCTCACACTTTGAATGACAATTGTGTGGTCATGCAACACTGTACCCATATCCATTTTTATAATTTTATTTCATACAAATAGAGCTTTTCTTTTGGTGATATTTAACCACTTTCAGACCGGACCAATTTGCAGCCAAAGGACCAGGCCCCTTTTTGCGATTCGGCGCTGCGTCGCTTTAACTGACAATCGCGCGGTCGTGCGACGTGGCTCCCAAACAAAATTGACGTCCTTTTTTTCCCCACAAATAGAGCTTTCTTTTGGTGGTATTTGATCGCCCCTGCAGTTTTAATTTTTTGCGCTATAAACAAAAAAGCACGACAATTTTGAAAAAAAAACGCATTCCTTTTTTACTTTTTGCTATAATAAATATCCCCCAAAAATATATAAAAAAAAATTTTTTTTTCCTCAGTTTAGGCCGATACGTATTCCTCTACATATTCTTTGTAAATAAAATCGCAATAAGCGATTATTGATTGGTTTGCGCAGAAGTTATAGCGTTTACAAAATAGGGGATAGTTTTATAGCATTTTTATTAATATTTTTTTTTTTTACTAGTAATGGCGGTGATCAGCGATTTTTATTGTAACTGCGACATTATGGCGGACACATCGGACATGTTTGACACATTTTTGAGACCATTGTCATTTTATACACCAATCAATGCTATTTAAATGCATTGATTCCTGTGTAAATGACACTGGCAGTGAAAGGGCTAACCACTAGGTGGCAGTGTAGGGGTTACATGTTCCTAGAGGCGTGTTTCTAACTGTGGGGTGGCGTGGATGTCAGCTAGTGAATGCTGATCTCTGCTCCATTCACAGGGAGCAGAGATCGGCGTCACTAGTTGCTAGGCAGAACGAGGAGATGCTGTTTATTTCCGCATCTCTACGTTCAGCCTTCCCGTGAGACGATTGCGGGTATCCCCGCAGCGATCAAGTCCGCGGGACCCGCGACCCGCCTCACGGGGGTCCCGACCGGCGCGATCGCGCGCCCCGATGGCACGGCGGCATCTTAAAGGGGATGTACCTGTACACCCTTATGCCTGTCCGTGCCATTCTGTCAACGTACATCACCGTGCGCCGGTCGGCAAGCGGTTAATTACCACTGAGTTTTTTTGATTTTTTTTTTGCTAAACAAACCAAAAAAGACCGAACATTTAGGAAAAAAAAAAGAAAATACGTTTTTCATAGTTTGTTATACAATTTTTCAAACAGGACATTTTTTCTCTCCTTTGCTGATGGGCACTGATGAGGCAGCACTGATGAGTCGGTACTGGTGGGCACTGATAGGTCAGCACTGATAGGTGGCACTGATCACTGGTAGGTAGTACTGATAGGTGACACTGAGGAGGAGGCATTGATTGGCAGCACTGATGCACATTGAAGAATGAATGAATGAAAGACTTGTATAGCGCTGCAACTGCGAACCGAATCGCCTTAAGGCAGCACTGATGCGCATTGATTGGATGCACGGATGGGCAATGTTGGGACTGCACTAATAATCAGGACACTGATAATCAGTGTTATGATTATCAGTGTAGATTTTCCTTTTTACACAAGCTGATTATCGGCTCTCCTCTTCTCACGTTGTCAGCATGAGGAAAGCAATGCCGATAACCAGCTTGTGTTTACATTGTGATCAGCTGTTATTGGACACAGCTGATCATGTGGTAAAAGGCCACTGTGATTGGCGCTTTAGCCCGATCTGTGAGCAGCAGTGTCCCAAGGACACAGATATCACAGAGGGCACTGCCCACATGCCACAGAGGGTGGGCAAGCAGCATGATCACGGAAAGACGTCCATACATGCCCCCCCCCCCCGCAATGTGAGCCCATGCTGTAGCCGTTTTTCAGCTATAGCGTGGGTGGGAAGAAGTTAAAGTGGTTGTAAACCCTCACATATACCCAGTGAAGTAACTTGCCTCAGGTGATACAGAAATTAAACTAATTCTCCTACATAAGTTGTACCTGTTTATCTGCAGTCTTCTCTACATCCATCCAGAAAATATAAGCTTGCTGAGCTGTCAGAAAAAAAAGGGGAGGAAAGCTCTGACAGCTCACTGGAAGGAAGGGACACACCCCCCATACAGGAATAGATCTGAGGCTGCAAATCAGCTGGAGGTCCCTCCCCATCACCATCTTATTTTTTATTTATTTTTTGGTGCCTGGAAAACTTGTCAGAAGTGATTCATACTGATAGCAGAGGAAGGAAGCAGCAGAAAGAAATTACACTTAGTGCCCTTTATTGCGAAAAATACACACTATAGAGGGATGTGCTTCGTTCATATTTCACGTTTGAGGTTTACAACCACACACAAAAATTGAACCTCCGCTTTTCTAAGACAGGTATTGGCACCCACTTGAAAGGTCTGGTATGGATTTTGAGGGGGACCCCCATGCCATCTTAAAAAAAAATGTTGGCGCGGGGTTCCCCTTAATAGCCATACAAGACAAGAAGGGCCTAGTATGGAATTTGGGGGGTCCCAAACGCAATTTTTTGCATTCCCCTTAATAGCCATACCAGACAAGAAGGGTCTGGTAATGGACTGTGGGGGAATCCCATGCCGACTTTTATGTGTATTGCCGGGACCGGCAATTCATTATAGCCGCGAGTACTTTTAAATGACTTTTTTCCCTTTAGAAATGTAATTTTGTGCAGGGACTGTTGTAAACACGGGAAACATGCACCACTTTACAGGCATACTATAGACACCCCCAGGTATGAAATTTAAAGGAATATTTCACTTTTAGTGTTTCACTTTACGCATTATTAAAATCACTGCTCCCGAAAAAAACGACCATTTTTTAAAACTTTTTTTTTTTGCATTGATACATGTCCCCTGGGGCAGGACCCAGGTCCCCAAACACCTTTTATGACAATACCATGCATATAAGCCTTTAAAATTAGCACTTTTGATTTCTCTTTAAAGGGTGTTTTGTGGCTTTCGAATTTGCCGCGAACACCCCCAAATTGTTCGCTATTCGACGAACAGGCGAACACCCAATGTTCGAGTCGAACTTACGTTTGACTCGAACATTGGGCTCATCCCTACTAGGGACCCTTGGACGAAGGTCCCTGATCTCCTCTCCCACGTCACCCCCCGGGACCTATCCCTACTTCCGTTGTCTCCCTCTCCCTCTTTAGTCCCTCTGTTCCTTGCTTCTTCTCACATCCCCTGCATTTTGGTCCCTCTCCCTTTCTTATGCTCCTTCTTCCTCCCTCTTTCTTTCCCCTCTACCTTCTCTCTTTCCCCTCTACCTTCTCTCCTTTTTTTTTTTTTTCTGATCGCTTAGCTCATTACACATGGACTACCCTACAGCCCGTCCAGATGATAGAATGAACAGGACATTAGCTGTGCCCAATGGCACGCGTAAATCGCACTACTCTTTTTACTTACAGTAGCCTACTTAGTTTCCACAAACTGTCAAGCCCATTACCCCTACTTTCACACCCCATGTGTTATCCTGCAGAGTATTTCATATGTTTTTAGCTGTCGTGAGGAGTGGTCCTTTCCTCTCTTCCTCCTTCCATACATAGACTACTGTAGCTGAACAGTTGGGGGTTAACCATTCTCCCCTATAAAGTGTTATACTACAGTTACCAAGCATTTATTATCTTTGTTTTCAATGCTTTCCTTACCATATTGTTATGGGCTTCCTCCCTACAAAATTGGTTCGCTATTATGCACACTGTTTTTCACCCTTTCTCTTTAGGGTTATTTTGCAAGATTAACTGTGTTTGTTACTCTTTTTTTCTGTACCAGTAGATTAAAACATACTGTATATAAATCAATAAACAAGAATGTAAAAGGGCGGCTTACTAGACCTTAGATATGGTGAAATCATTCATATTTTTTCAGGCTGTTTTCCCTATATCACCCACTAATCCTGAAAATAACACATCACCTGGTCCTGGAGGCTGGATTTTGTCTTTTAAATGGGGCAAGGTGTCTGGCACGCTACCCATGAATTAGCAGGAATTCCTCTGAACAGACAGGCGCACGATTCACAGTCACACCGCTGTAGGCAAATCATCAAAGTAAATGATCCAAAACTCTGTTAATTGCTCTTAAAATCTTTCATTTATTATTAACTCCACAGTGTACATATCTATCTAATACAGCAAGGTGAGGCGTTTCAAAAAAAAGATAGGTGACAAAAAGGAGCCTAGCGTAGGTCTACAGGACCTTATGTAGACTTTTGTCTAAATATTAAATAGGTACATAAATTCCTTTGAATTATATTTACTACTTGATGATACTCCCTCAAAAAGTAGTTTCCATCTATGTTTCTATAGTTCTTCTTCCTCCTAGCGGTATCAGCTTTAGCCCATGCAAGAAGATCTTCCCTATTGGATTTTGTCTTTGTCTGCCTTTATCAAATAGGGATTTTTGACACAAATGTAAACCCTGACCTCATAAAATGTGTAAATCAGGGGTCTCAAACTGGCGGCTCTCCAGCTGTTGCAAAACTACAAGTCTCAAGATGAGGCATTGCAAGGCTGACAGTTACAAGCGTGACTCCCACAGGCAGAGGCATGATGGGACTGATAGTTTTGCAACATCTGGACGGCTGCCAGTTTGAGACCCCTGGTGTAAATAGTGTTTAACTTTGTTATCTCAAAATGTAGCGAACGCCAGTGAGGCAGCCCTCATGCAAGAGTAGAGAGCAGCCACCCTATTCCATCACATTTTGGAGCTGTTGTCTCCCGGCCCACTTCCCACAGCTCCGATGTCTGGGCTTTTTTTAGTACATGTGCAGCTGATCGCACTGTTGCTATTTGCAAACTTTGTCTCAAGCGAGGCAAATACACCAACCATTTGGGTACCACATGCTTGACAAGGCATTTAACCTCCCACCACTCAGCCCGTTGGCAAGAGCACCTAAAAGCCACACAAGAGGCACAAATCTGTCCCTCCTCCTTACTCACCTCAGTCCGTCCCTGTTATACCTCATGATATCTCAGCAGCCTCCACTGACAGGGATGATGTAATAGCACAGGGGGTCCCAGTTCCTTGCAGCACATCTGCCAGCAGCACACGACCAGCTGTAGACTATAGCCAGCAAATTTCTCTGCCCCATCTTCTGCAGCAGAATAAAAATTAAATCCCTGCCACCCACATGCTCGGCGTCTAAATGCAAGCTTGTCAAAGCTGCTGGCTCTACAACTTCTGCTTTTCCTCCTGGTGGATTCTGCCCCCTTCCGTGAATTTGCAGAATGTGCTGTACCACAATGGCAGGTTCCCAATCACTATTTATTTTCATGTAATGCCATTCCATCTCTCTACCATCACGTGGAAGGCAATCTTGTGGCATCGTTGAGCAAGGCAGCCAGCTGCAAAGTCCACATTACTGCTGAGACATGGTCCAGCAAGCATGGGCATTTTTCGTTTCACAGAACACTGGGTAACTCTGCTTGCAACTTGGAAGGATGCAGGACAGGGGTCAATGCTGCAGCTTGTTGTTCCCCCACGTCTCCATACAGCTGGTGATGTCAGATTCGTCAGCTCTACCCCCTCCTCTGCTGAATTGTCCTATGAACCTCAAGCATCCCCTAAGCGTTCAAAGGGCTATTCAATGAGTCAGGCTAAAAGGTGCCATGCAGTGCTTTAGCTCTGCAGGGACAGGCCCAGAGGTGGTTCATGCCACGCCAGCTAGAGCCAGGAATGGTGGTGTGTGATAATGGCACAAACCTCCTGTCTGCTCTTAGACAGGGAAAGTTGACCTCAATTTGGTGGTGCAGGCCAGAATTGTCTGTAGCCATTTCAGGCGGTCATACACAGCCAGTGCTCGGTTGGCTGAAATTCAGCGGGAAATACACCTGCATGTAAACTGCCTGATTTGTGACATGCCCACCAGGTGTCGACTTTGGCAATGCTACAGTGGCTCCACATGCAGCAAAGGGCCATCAACAAGTACCTATATTGAAAGGAATTTTTCATTTTTATACTTTCACTTTAAGCATTAATAAATCGCTGCTCGTGTAAAAATTATGTTTTTTACAAACTTTTTTTCATTGATACATGTCCCCCAGGGCAGTACCCAGAACCCCATAACCAATTACTTGCATATAAGCCTTTAAAATGGGCACTTTTGATTTTTTGACGTTCGGGTCCCATAGACTTCCATGGGGTTCGTTATTCCGTTCCAAACTTTTCCAATGTTCGAAAGTTCTGGTGCAAACCGAACAGGGGGTCGTTCAGCCCATCCCTACTAGGTAGAAGAAAGCTTACCATTTCAGCTGAGATCTTAATTACAGTATATTGAGTCAGTAATGTCAATTTCAGATGTTTTCTTTTTTTTTTTTTTTTTTATGTTAGTGAACATTCTATATGTGGATGGAGCACACAAAACCATTGTCAATGCAGTCTATTATAACTCTTTAGTGTATTGTCAGCACGTTGTTTTTATAGCTTAAAAACTAGTCTTTAGATTTACTTATTTTTTATTTATTTTTTGCAGTATATACATTTATAATCCAGGTAGTAATAATCTCGTATTTCTAAATCAGCTTCTGATAATATCGCTTGACTTCTCTTAGCCATTCAGCGAACGCAATTAATTTGATCTGACAAAAGCTTGGGGAATAGAAACATTTGACCTTCAGAAGCTGGCTCATGCGACAACAGAAAGCGTAACTGGCCATAAAATCACAGCACGACCTCGGGGAGAAAATACATTTGTCGCAGAAATAAGCCCTTGCATTTGCAAGGAAATTGTTGACTTTCTTTTGTGCTTCTTCAGCTGAGACAAATTAACAGTGCAATATTGAAATTAAATAGGTAGGTGGAGATAATGCAGTAGACAAGGGAGATTTAGTTGTAGTCTTAATACCTCCCCCAAGTGCTGTTTGAAAAGCAAATCATTTCAGTCTAAAGTCCTGACTTGAAAAGGTCACTGGCATTTTTTTTAAACTTCTTTTTGTAGATGTCAAATAACTTTTTTTCAGCTTTTCTGACCAAAGAAATTCTAAAACCAAGTTTCTCAACTAAATTTAAAGAGACACTGTCACCTGCTCATTAAGGGCAAGATGACAGTATCTCCCGTAATGCCTTCTGCCCCCCCCCCCCCCCCCCCCCCCCCCCTCCGCCCCCCCCCCCCCCCCCCCAGAAAGCAATACTCACCCATCTGTGTTCCATTGCGGCCTCTCTAATCTTTTTTAGGACTTTCAGGTATAGGAGGGCATGTGGCCGCCTTCATGCGATAGTGCTTAAGGTGTCATTAGATCCACATCATTAAAAACTGCCAGTACATTCTGTTCATTCTCACTCAATCATTATAGGATTATTTTGTTTGTGTTCTGCAAAAAAAAAAAAAAAACCTGGTTGATCCTGCTGTTCACTGTCCCTGCCTCCTTGTCTGTGAACCTGCTGCAGCCTGAGTGAGATTGCGTACACCAGCCATTGCCACATCTACTGAGCATGCTCCAGTTTTAGTTCTCTTCTAAGCCATTCTTTTCCTCCTTTTCTTATCTGTGTAGCCCATGTGACTATAGAGTCACACATGTGGGTTTATACACTCTGGGTAAAAGACCGCCCACTCCCTCCCCCCTCCCCCCGCCTCCATGCCCACTAAACAGCTAAACACAATTGGGATTGAATATTACATGTTGGTTGATGGAGACATCACCTTCCTGTAATTCTAAGCACATACAAACAATAGACATAGAGGTTTATTTACTAAAGCTGGAGAGTGCAAAACCCGGCTCACTTCTGCACAGAAACCAATCGGCTTCTAACCTCAGCTTTGGCAATAAAACCTGAACCTGGTTTCTATGCAGAAGTGAGCCTGATTTTGCACTCTCCAGCTTTAGTAAATAAACCCCATTGGCTGCAGGGACGCAAAACAGACTGTGATTGGCAGAACCTCCCCCTAGAGAGCCCACGCCATGTTTTTGCACAAAAATAATAAATATTTAAGTCCAAATACATATTTGAATGAGGATTTTAAACTTTTATTTGTATTGCAAAGTTTTTTTTTTTTTTTTTTTTTTTTAACATGTTTTGGAAAATAGTTTGTTTTTTTACACACATGGTATTGAATATTGTTTCACTTTTATATGATACTTTATTTGTTGATGTTTTGTATAGGTTTTTTTTTTTTTGTATCTGTGAACCTGTGCTAGCAGCTTTTCATCTTTTTCTGTTTGACATTTTTGATACACTCTTTCTAGTGCGTGCACATTTAAAAAAATCTAATTTCGCCATAAATTTAGGCCGAAATGTATTCTGCTACATGTCTTCTGTAAAACAAATCCCAATAAGCGTATAATAATTTATTTGTGTGAAAGTTAAAGCGCCTACAAATGATGGTGTATATAGACTGGATTTTTTATTTTTATTTTTTTATACTACTAATGGCGGTGATCAGCGACTGTTATGCCCCGTACACACGATCCGAAATTCCCCCAGCAAAAGTCAGATGTGAGCGTTTGGTCAGAAATTCTGACCGTGTGTATGCTCCATCGGACTTTTGCTGGCAAGCATTCCCGCCAGCAAAACATTGAGAGCAGGTTCTCTATTTTTGGGTCGGAAAAAGTTCAGATCGGAAATTCCGATCGTCTGCAGCAATTCCGATGCGCAAAATTTCTACGCATGCTCGGAAACAATTCGACGCATGCTCGGAAGCGTTGAACTTAATTTTCTTGGCTCGTTCTAGTGTGTATGCAAGCCAAGCTTGAGTGGAATTCCATTGGAAAAACCATCCAAAATTTTTCTGACGGAAAATCCGCTCGTGTGTACGGGGCACTAGTGGGTCTGTGATAGTGCTGCAGAAATCTGACACTGACGTGGCAGGGGAACTGACTAGCTGCCACTGAAATCACCTGTGACACTAAAACAGTAATTCGTGCTAATAATATACACTGTCGCTATACCAATGGCACTGACTGGGAAGGGGTTAAAATTTAGGGGCAATAAAAGGGTTACCTGTGTGCCTAACAATGTTTGCAGTGTGCGCTGTGTAATTTTTTCACTAAGCGATGTGCCCGTTTTACACCCTGCTTTGCAGGGAGAAAAAAAACGACACATCGCTGCTGACATAAGAGAGCTCTGTGCTGTTTACCAACATAGAATTCTCTTCTGCCATTTGCTCAGCCGGTCAATGACTGCCAGCCATAAATTATTTGCCCGGACCAGCTAATCTGCTTGTGCTGCAGTGAATGGCAGTACAGCCAGGGTGGCGTGTGCACGCACCCTGCCCGGAAGAAGCAGATCACACACATGTACGTGACCTGGCACAGATATACTGCGGCAGGTGGTCCCCAAGTGGTTAATAATGACCGGCCATTGCTGATCTATCACCTTGTGTAGAGTGACAGGTCTTACTTTATATCTGCCCCACTGTTTTCCTCCCCAGAGCCCCGCCCACAGCTCTGTTGTCTGCATAGGTTTATGTACAGCATAGTGATGATATCATTGCTACTTTTATAAGATAACATTTGGGTTTGCAAAGGTATTTGATGCACACAAAATGGATTTATATCCTTTGTGGCTATTGAGAAATATATTTCAATGAAACTTTATTAGTCAGAAGTTCAACTTTAATATTTGCCTGAGGAATGGTGCACAGAATGAAAGATGAAATACCAGTGAAAAATTTGCACTTCTACATGAAAAAGCAATTCAGGTTTTATAAAAACCGGAGTAAATAAAAGTAGTTATCCAGGTCTGCTACATGACTGAAGGACTGCTACAGTCTAGCTGCCACAAGCAACAATTTGCGTCAAGTTTTTGCTAACCACAATGAATCTACAGTAGCTGGCTTATTTGCTTTAAAGAATTTTAATAATTGCTACCTGGTGTACACATCTATTAGACCCCTTTCACACTGGAGGCGTTTTTCAGGCACTACACCAC
The DNA here is from genome assembly GCA_028564925.1 of Lithobates sylvaticus. Lineage (NCBI taxonomy): Eukaryota > Metazoa > Chordata > Amphibia > Anura > Ranidae > Lithobates > Lithobates sylvaticus. The sequence continues at coordinate 137,113,603 of CM053036.1, read as the reverse complement.
TAAAAATAGCGCATGAAAAAAGCCTCAGCTGCAAACCCAGTGTGAAAGCCAGAGTGCTTTCACACTGGGGCGCTGCGGTGGCAGGGCGTCACAAAAAGTCCTGCCAGCAGCTTCTTTGCAGCGCTGTAGGAGCAGTGAATACACAGCTCCTCCACCTATTCTCCACCGCTCCTGCCCATTGAAAACAATGGGGCAGCGCCGCTATACCGCCGGCAAAGCGCAGCTGCAGCGCCATTTTGCGGGCGGATTTAACCCCTTTTTGGCTGCTAGCGGGGGGTTAAATCCTTCCCGCTAGCGGCCCGAATAGCGCTGCTAAAACGATGTAAAGCGGCGCTAGAACAGCGCCGCTTTACCGCTGATGCCCGGAGCTGCTCAGTGTGAAAGGGGTCTCAGATATTCTTGTTACCAAGCCAGTAGTTCTCAACCATTGGTACCTGAACTCATTGGCTACTTCTGACAATTTCTTTTGAAATAATATTTAAATGACTGTTTTGAGTTTCATGTAAAAAGTTTTACAGAAATAAAATATAACTAAGTTGCATAAAAAACATTTATACATAGAGTACTGCAAATTACCCATTTAAGGACCGCTCTATAGCAGATTTACTGCTACAGCACGGCCCTCCTGCGTAGAATCACATAAATATATGTGATTTTACACACCCGCCTGGGGGGGAGGGGTGTGCACGCCGCTGATGGGCCGCTTTTGCTGTGATTACTCACAGCAGAAGCTGATCTGCGGGTTACGGGCAGTGGATGCCTGTCGGGCAGAGACACAGGGAATAGAAAGCAGGGAATAAAATCCATCACTTCCCTGAGAAAAAGCAGCACACATAGTAAAAACTGGCTAGGCACACAGTTAACCCTTTGATCACCCCTGATGTCTAACCCCTTCCCAGCCAGTGTCATTAATACAGTGACAGTGCATATTTTTAGCACTGATTACTGTATTAGGGTAACTGGTTTCCGCAAAGAGTCAAAAGTGTCAGTTAGTGACCAACTGTAATATTGCAATCCAGCTATTAGTCGCTGATCACCGCCATTACTAGTATAAACAAATAAATAAAAATTCCAGTATATATCCCATAATTTGTAGATGCTATAATTTTTGCACAAACCAATCAATATACACTTTGGATTTTTTTTACCAAAAAGATAGCAGAATGCATATTGGCCTAAATTTATGAAGAAATTCGATTTTTTTCAATTGTTTTATTAGATATGTAATAGCAGAAAGTAAAAAAAAAAATCTTAATCTGAACACATAGAGAGGTCCGGGTGAGAATATCTGCCGATCCACTACCTACTCTTGGATCGATCCCCAACTGGGTTCCAGTTCCATCTAGCCTCGTGCAGCATTGGAGTCCCAGGCTTTGGCTGATACAAGCTTGATTGTCTCACTACTGCTGGTATGTGAGTATACTCCGTCCAGTAAGAGGATACATCTACACTTTCTTGGTGGAAGATTCACTATTTTTGGCATCTTCACAACCAGTCATACTCTATTTCACTATTCCAAGTGTCTATTTTAAAGAGTGGATCCCAAGTCCTTCACATTTCTGGACATTTTGCTCAAATGAGCTCACTATAGTGGTGATTTCATGTTTAAAGGGGTTGTAAGGCTTCATGTTTTTTTACCTTGCACTCTCCGGCCCCCTCGAGCCCCTGTTTTACTTACTTGAGCCCTATATCTCCGTGGGGACGACCCCGCGCCGTTCTCTCCATGGCTAATCGGCTCCTCATTGGATAGATTGAGAGCAGCGCAGCCATTGTCTCACGCTGCTGACAATTAAATCCAGTGACGCGGCCGCCGGGGGGGCGGGGCCGTGTCATACACTCGGCGGCTATGCACGCTGAGTGTATAACATGGGAGTACGCCCGCAAGGTTACCCCCTCGGGAAAGAGCTTCTCAGAGGGGGTTATCTAATGCAGGGAGGAGCCGAGACAGCCGCCGTGGGACCCCAGAAGAGGATGTTTGGGGCCACTCTGTGCAAAATAAACTGAACAGTGGCGGTAAGTATGACATGTTTGTTATTTAAAAAAAATAAAAAATGAACCTTAAGTGTCCCTTTTAATGGGTTCAGCCACTGGACTTTGTTATTATTTATCTCTTTGTATATATCATTATTTTTCCTGCATACATCAGCATTTTATGTTTACGCATTTTTAATGCACTTTATAGTATGTTGTATTTTTAATGGTTTTCAGCGCTACACTGTGATTCCACAATGTATATAGATATCCTGATATCCTAATGAGTTGCTACACAGAAGCAACTTTTCATATATTCCAAGCTGAAGGGTATGCCACAGGTTGCTTGCTTTGAATTGATTCCATGAAAAATAATGGCAACATTTCTGCAGAAGTAGAAACTCTCAATTTTGCTGCTTCTTTGTAAAGCAGTGCTCATTTTGGCAGCAAATTTCGATTTTGTTTTAGTCATAGCTGGAAGTTCACAAGGGTAAACGTCCCTTCCTCAAATTTTCGTTTTCGTTTCGTTAACAAAATCAGAATTGATTTTCGTCAGTTTACGAAAATGTGGTATACTTTTCATTTAATTTTCGTCACTGTAAAAAAGGCTGCTTATGAAAATTTTTATGGAAATGTTTTAGTCTATGAAATTTAACACTGTTGTGATGAGAGTGTTTTTGTTTGTGTGTGGGGGTTAGGCTAGTTCAGTTGATTTAATATTAATGTTTTTTGTGTTTTTTTTTTTTTACTACTCTTTGGCTTTTTTTTTTTACCAAAAAACTAAGAAATATTGAGTCTAATGAAGTGCATTTTATTGGCAGGTGCAGGATAGTTAAAAACAACTTCTGTAAACATCAGGAGCCACTGAGAGTCCCTGGCACCACTACAAAACCTCCATAAATCATCCTTTTGCCTCCCAAATGTGCATTCTAAATTTGCAACCCAAGTTGGTATATTAAACCCATGTGGAGCTATCTTTTCATCTCCTTGTTGTTAGCCTGGCAATGGCCATTTTGGTTTGTACATTGCTTGCCACAAATCTTTCTGTGCTCATCAATCTTTTAGAACTACTAAGCATTTGATTATCTAAGCAGTCTCCTTCCGAGTTGCATTTCTCAATAACTGATATGCAATTTTTTTAGAAACTTAATCTCAAATTATTTTATCATTTAGTTTGTCTAAATCACAAAACATTGCTGGACATTTTAACCTGGTCACATAATTGTTTCTTGAACTTCTTAATAAGCTTGCCCAAACATATCCCTATAAAAAGGAATATGCTTCCTTGTCTCACGCACCCTTTGTAGAGCTGAATCATAATCTGAATCTTCCCTAGTTTCTCTCCAGGGCTTTAAACATTTTATAAACTTCAGGTCCCACTGGCTACAGCAAAAAAGCTTTCTTTTATGCAGCGTCGCCTTTAAAGGGTAACTCCACTTTCGTGGGAAAAAAATTTATAATATAGCGTATACAATTGCGACTCAAGTCATATTGTAATTGAATGTTATTAAAAATACCTTTCCTTTTCAATCTGCAGCTTTGTAATTTTCTGTAAAATTCAATATGACTACCTGGAGGTGTTCTGTACACAAGAAAGACCATCTCCTGCTTGTGTGATTGGCTCACTGATTTTTCCAGAATTGTGCACTAAGGTTCAAGTCAAATATCAGGCCTCCCCTGCAACAAAAAATTTACTTTTTGACGAGATACTCCTAATAGAAAGTCACGTCTAAAAGGGATGCAGACCCTGCAATTTGGAGCCCTGCAAGTGCAGCAGCTGATTGATTATGAAACCACTCCCATTAGATTCACTTTACACATGGGCACAAATACACAGGGATTTCTACAAAATAACAAAAGATAGGAATCTGCAACAAAGTTTGTGAAATGCAGCTCATTAGCTACATCAATGTGCTTGCTTTCCCAAATTTGAACTATGGACAGTAAGGCATGTATACACATGTATACCACAATCCCCACAATAATACAAGATATACATATAGTGGGGTACTTGAGGATTGCTTCTTTAAACAAACAATTGAGGCTGCTGAATGTAGACTTTCAGAAGGGTTGCATATTTTGCCTATCCAGATAGATTGAGTAACCAAGGTCCTTACCCAGTGCCAGTTAGTCTCCAGGTGGGTCTGCAGGACCATCCCCAATCTATCCCTCTTCCCCAGGAATATCTCCCTAACCAAAGTGTGTGTCCCTGTCTATACACACCCCACAATGCGGGTGTGCCAGCAGGAGGCAGAGAAACGACAGGACACTAATCTTTCTAGTGAAGAGCTGTGCGGGAGGCATGTCAGCACAAGTGTGACCATTGGGGTACAAACAGGCATAGCTCCCAAATAGAATGCAAAGAAGAAAACTGACCACACTAGGATAGATGTGCTTCCATGACCTGGCGTGGTCAGTTTGAAATAGGAAAGCAGACGGACTGGCAGGATAACCAAGTATTTCACACAGAGGAAGCAATGCAAAAAATACTTTTTTTATATAAGTACATGGTACAACAAACACATATCAGAAATATGAAATGTTGGAGTAACATGCACTTTAAATTGTAGCAATTGTTTACTAAAAATATATAAAATTAGGAATATTATTATAGCTATCATAAAGCGGGGTTATGCTCTCTTGCCTGTAAACAAGCACCCTAGGTATGTACATGTTTTGCAGTGTATTACAGATCTGGAATGACAGTGATGCTGCAATTTTGAATGGAAAAAATAGCTTTAAGCGGAGGTCCGCCCACCGCTGCAAAAATTAAAGGACAGTAGCTGCACATACTGACGCTGCTGACTTTTAGTAATCGGATACTTGCCTGTCCTGGAGTCCAGCGATGTTGGCACCACATCTGATGTTTCCATCAGCTGTCGGGTGCATGCCGCCTCCATTGCGAGTAAAGGAACCCAGCAGTGAATCCTTACGGCTTCACGCCGGGAACCCTATTGCACATGCGCTCCGCTCCGCTCCTCTCTCCTACTGGCCCGGCGGCCGGGGAGGAGAGGAGGGAGCCCAGACGGTGACATCAATACCCGCAGCTGAAGCCCCCGGAAGTGGAAACAGGTATCCTGTCCCCCCTCCCCCCCCGAAAGGTGCACAACGAGCGGAAGTTGCATTTTTGGATGGAACTCCACTTTCAGTTCTAATCTTGGATTACTGTACCCTCACATTAATGATTCACAGGATTAGCACATCTACATGAAGCTTGTTGGTACTAGTCCTTAATCTGTCATAATCAAATAACACTGTGAAAGAGACCATATTACTATTTTTATCTGAAGAAATGACTCAAGCACTCCCTTTTTTCGCTTTGTTTCCAGTCTTTAATCACTGCAGTTTAGCATCTTTAATTTATTTGCATAGAAAATCAGTGACACATTTTTCTCACAAAACAGATTATCACTGATGTCTTTTTATCGGCTGGAGGATGCAGTTTGTCACACTATAAAAAAAAATACACACACACTGGCTAGATTTACAGTTAATAGGGACTGAAACCTAAGACGAGTGATGAAATGTCTTTCCTCTGTCAACTTCAACGATCATCTTGGCATGGAGACAATTTCAAATTAAAAATATTAGCAAAAAGATGGAGAGCAAGTTGAAAATTAGATGGTTTTGCGGAACAATGCAATATGGGAAGACCACTTGTAGTCTCCATTGTGAAAGTTTATGACAGGGTGGCCGCGCAAGAGAACAATTGGGAGAAAGTGACAGGGCATTGTCACCCTATAACAGGAAGTGCCTGCACAAGAACTTTTGGCAGGATTACCAGATCATATTTTAAATAAATCTCCAGATTTCTAAATATTTCAAATTACAGTAGCATGTTAAATCCTATAGGCGTTTTTCAGCAATGTAGGGATTTTTGTTTTCTTAAAGGGGTATTTTTTCACCTTAATGCCCCCCAGTTGTACTTACCTGAACCTCAAACTTGACCCACGGGGATGCTCGGTCTCTCTGCCCAGGGTTCTCGGCTCTTGATTGGATAGAGTGATAGCAGTGCAGCCATTGGTTCCGCAGCTGTCAATCAAATACAAGGACGCAAGCGCTGGGGGGAGGGCCCGAGCCCTGCATTCGGCCTCTATGGACGCCGAATGCTGGACTTAGGAGTGTGCCCGCAAGGTAACCCCCCCCCGGGGAAGCGCTTCTCAGAGGGGGTTATCAGATGTGGAGAGGAGCCGCCCGGGGACCCCAGAAGATCAGGTTCGGGGCCAATCTTTGTTTTTTATTTTACCTTTACAATCACTTTAAGAACATTTATGACTGTCTGTCCTTCAAAGCTTCCGTTAGGTAAACCGAGGAGTCTTAGACCCCATACACACTGTACAACTTTTGTTGTCTGATTTCCTTTAGATTTACCAAAACCATATAGTGCAAGGGCCTGCCTGATTGCATACAAATTGAAACTCTTATGCCGTACACACGGTCGGAATTCCCGATGGAAACAGTGCGATGGGAGCTTTTCATCAGAATTTCCGACCGTGTGTATGCCCATCGGTCTTTTTCTGTCGGAATTTCCAACAGACTTTGGATTGAGAACCTGTTCTCAATTTTTCAGCCGGAAAACCTTTTTATCGGATTTTCCGATCGTGTGTATGCAATTCCGACACGCAAAATTCCGACGCATGCTCGGAAACAATTCGACGCATGCTCAGAAGCATTAAACTTCCCTTTTTATAGTGCTGTCGAACGTGTTTTATGCCGCTGTGTTACTGACCGTCGGAATTTGGTGTGACCGTGTGTAGGCAAGACAGTTTGAGCGAAATTCCGTCGGAATTCCGACAGGAAAACCATCAGAGCTTTTTCCGACGAGAATTTCTGACCGTGTGTACGCGGCATTAGGCCCCTTTCACACTGAGGCACTTTGCAGGCGCTAAAGTTCTAAAAATAGCGCCTGCAAAGTGCCTTCAAACGGCCGCTGCTGTCTCTCCAGTGTGAAAGCCTGATGGCTTTCACACTGGAGCGGTGCGCTTGCAAGACGCTGAAAAATGTCCTGCAAGCCGCATCTTTGGAGCGCTGTGGGAGCGTTGTATTTACCGCTCCTAAAGCGCCCCTTCCCATTGTAAACAATGGGGCAGCACTCCAAACCCACCTGCAAAGCGGCGCTGCAGCAGCTATTTGGGGCGGTTTTATCCCTTTTTTGGCCGCTAGCGGGGGGTAAAACTGCCCCGCTAGCGGCCAAAAAGCGCTGCTAAAACGACAGTAAAGCGCCGCTAAATATAGCGCCGCTTTACCACCAGCGCACCCAGCATGAAAGTAGCTTTAGGCAGGCCATACATGGGTCGAATTTCGAAAGAAATTTCTTTAGAGAATCTTATCTAAGAATTTTTGTTAGAATTTTGCACCATTAGTGGGCTGTAGCAACAGACGATTTTCATGCAGCTATCAAACTTGAGTAATCTGGCATGTTGGAAATGTATTGAAAAATTAACGATTTTCTAATCCAATGATGGGAGAATCGTGTGAGAAATGTAAAAGAAAAAGAAATGCGCATGAGTGCAAGAAAATTCCTGGAAAGAAAAAAAGATTCCCAGCCACGAAAGTTCTTCTCTGTAGCAACATCGAAATTTCGAAATTCGGCCAACGAAGCCTTCAATTTCAATGGTGGCACCATCGGATCACAAAACACACACAATTTCTGATTTTCAAAAGAAAATTCTTTTGAAATTCAACCATTTATGGCCAGCCTTAAGGTTTGACCTCATATTTATATGGTTTTGGTAAATCTGAAGAAAACATTTTTTACAGAAAATTGTATAGTGTGTATCCAGCTTTACTTCTTTAATTTGTGAGAAATGTTGTGTCTTTTTTTGCTTTGTTGTTTTATTTATGGATTTTGTAGAAAGAAAAGCTTTTTTTTTTCTCCCTTTAATGGGTTATAGGATCAAGTTTGCATTCCCACTTGGAAGATTTGTATAACAAAACAACTTTTTCTCTTATTTTTTTTTTTTTTTTGGCGGGGGGAAACACCAGACGTGTGTACTTTGGCTCACTTCACTAGCTATACACCACACAAGCTATACACCACAAAGACAGTGTAAGCTTTTAAATAAAGGAGGATAGCCATTTACCAGTAGGGGGTGGGCAGGAGGGTTGGGACCTAAACTGTGTAAGTTGTCAGAGCACTTACACCACTGTGCAGTTTTAGGATAGACTACAGTCCCCATTTTTTTTAAAGCCTGATACTCTTTTGAAGTGGCCCACCCCCTTTGTCTGGCTGCAGTGTTTTGCAAGCAGTGAGTCCTTATTAAGAATTTTGTTTCATTATAAATCAAAATGTGGACAAAATTGTTGTTATTCGGAGGTATCCGAATCTCCTAATCACAATTCACAACAAAATGTATTTGTTTCATTCGGATCCAAAATAACATGAATACTGGATCACCCGAACTGATTCAGGTTCCATTTTGTTTGTTGCATTAACATTTTTCCTTATTATAAAAAAATGCTCTACATATGAAATGGAAATATATTGCAAAAAATACAGTAAGGTATAAATGTGAAATATGAGGATTCCTACTTGATGTGGTTGGGTTGGATGGAAATGGATCCATTAAAATCTCTGAATCATAACTTAAAAAATCTGAAATTTATTTTGTTACATTCGTTACGTTATGATTCAGAGATTCTGATGGTTCCACCTCCATCCAACCCAGAGTGCATAAGTAATCTCCCGAAATAACAAATTAACACCTTTTAAATGAATGTAGGCAATCTTCCGAAATAACTTCCAAAAATACAAATCTATTTGGATTAACAAATTTCCAAAACAAATCCAAATATACAAAAGGAATTCCCAAAAACGATTCATTGCAACATAACGAATATGGCGAAACAAAATGATTAACTTAATAAACAAATCTGAAACAATTGTCAATTGTGCACATCTCTAGTCCTTATGTACAACAGGTAGCAACCCTACTGGTAATTATCTCCAGTGGTGCTCTTTTGATTCATTAGAATTTGTATGAGTTGTTCCCCCCCCCCCCCCCCCCCATTATCCGGGAGTGATTGATTGGTAAGAGGATAATTCAATGGTGGCTGTATCACTCAAAACATTCTCTTATTTGTTCCTCAGATAAATCGCAAAATGTTTCCAGGCCAGTCACTATAAAGAACATATTTTAACGCTAAATTCTTCACTGACCAGAACTGTGTTAGACAGAAAACAAGTAGCAACTAGCCCTCAATCACCTTACTGTCTTTATCATTTTCAGTTTCCTCGCCTGACTTTGACTCTGACATTATCCTTATGTAACTGCTGTTGGTTTCTTAGTTTTGTGAAATAGTGTGACAACAGTTATAGTATACTGAAAAAGAGTCACTGCCAGATAGAAGTGAACATAGGCGATTAATAATTGCACTTTGTGACTGTGAATGTTTGATGACATTATGAGGTTTAGAGCAGCCCCCATAGAAATATGATGGTGACTCTATGACAAATGAAGGCATTGAGTATCGATGGGAAGCCACGTGCAAGCAGAAAATGGTACAGTGCTCATGCAACGTTTTAGTATGGAGGTTGTATATACAGTAACAGCAAAACTTTACCTAATTGGCTGTGGTAAAGGAGAGAGAAGTACACAGGAGAATGCGAGGACATGCATAATGAAGCGATAAAAATGCCAACCATAGAAGGATTTTTTTGGTTGACAAATTCACATCGGGTAAATTGTTGTATTGTGGGTTGTGGCATTCAGTGCACTCTACTGGATTTTCTATTATTCATCATCTTTAATGCTTCAGAGTTAGTATATATGCTTTGTTTTGCAGGATGAAAATGACAATCCTCCCACATTCAGTCGCTCATCTTACATCATCACTGTGCTGGAAAACCTCATAGCAGGTGATTTAGTGCATATTCACTTCTAATGGCAACTACGGTTTACAATAGGCTATAAAAAGTACAGCATAGTGTACTTAATATTTTTTACTTTACATGTTTCTTTCAGGCGCAACTGTACTTCTGCTGAATGCAACAGATTTGGATCGATCTAGAGAATATGGCCAAGAATCTATTATATATACTTTGGAAGGCTCACCTCAATTTCGCATTAATGCCCGGTCAGGTAATAATCTTATCTTTTTAAATAGAACACTCTAAAACCTTGTACACATGATCAGATTGTTGGCCAACAAAGCGTCAGACTTTTGTCCGAAGGGCGTGTGCCGTGAACTTGTCTTGCATACAAACGGTACACAATTGTTGGCAAACAAACACAAACGTAGTGACGTACTACGTGGAATTTCAGCTCTTGAGCACCACCATTTGGGCACCTTCTGCTAATGTCGTGTTTGGTGAGCATTGATTATGAGCATGCATGTTTGTACTTGTGTACATTCAATAGGAAAATCTGACAACAGACCGTTGTCCACCGAAAATTTACTAGCCTGCCATCCAACATTTGTTGGCGGAAAGTTGGACAACAATTATCTGATGGAGCGTACTAACGGTCGGATTTTAGCAAACAGTCTGTCCTTACACAATTCCCTGCCGAAAATCCGATCGTGTGTATGAGGCTTAAGGGTCCATGCACACTGGCTGAAAAAAACACTCACACAGAGCGTTTTTATACTAGCGTTTAGTATATTTTTTCTGCCACTAAACGTCCTAATGTGCATAGACACATAGGATAACCTTGAGCTGCTTCTACAGGTAAAATGCAAAACTCCTGTAGAAGCATCGTTTTTTTAAGCCAAGTGTGCATGGACCCTTAACGTTCTATGTTTTTATAAAACTAAAATTGCCTTGCAGTGATGGACATTAACTAGTTAAAGTTTTCAGCAAGACTGCAAAGGTCGTCTGCCTTTAATTAGATGTTTAGCACTATTAGTACAGATCTTCAATAAAAATTTACTTCCAGATGTCATATTTAAATAGTTCTTACAGCTCTTACCGTGAAGATGCGTTTCTGTATGTAGAGGTTACAACGCTTTTCTTTTCCTGACGTAAAGAGTCCCTTGTCCTCTGTAATGAACTGAAAGTTTATAACTCTCCACCATGTTCACTATATGGACCACCTATGCATTTATACGTGAATCTATCCCTCCTTAACTTCTTGCTGAGCGCCCACTGTCAAAAGACGGCGGAGCGGTGCAGCTCTTGTGGCGGGCTACCATTTTGGCCACTAGGGGGCCACTAGGGGACCCGATGCGTGTGCCCGGCGGCCGCGATGTCCGCCGGGTACCTGCGATTGCCCAGTTACTGAGCAGGACGTTGATCTGTGTATGTAAACACACAGATCCACGTCCTGTCAATGGAGAGGAGACCGATGGTGTGTCCCTTGTACACAGGGACACCGATCGGTCCCCTCCCCCAGTCAGTCCCCTCCCCCCACAGTTAGAATCACTAAGATAGGGAACATTTTAACCCCTGCAGCGCCCCCTAGTGTTAACCCCTTCCCTGCCAGTCACATTTAGTAATCAATGCATTTTTATAGCACGGATCGCTGTATAAATGTGAATGGTCCCAAAAATGTGTCAAAAGTGTCCGATATGTCTGCCGCAATGTCGCAGTCACGAAAAAAATCGTAGATCGCCGCCATTACTAGTAAAAAAAAAAAAATCATAAAAATGTCATAAATCTATGCCCTATTTTGTAGACGCTATAACTTTTGCGCAAACCAATCAATATACGCTTATTGCGCTTTTTTTACCAAAAATATGTAGAAGAATACGTATCGGCCTAAACTGAGGAAAAAATGTGTTAAAAATAAAAAAATTGGATATTTATTATAATAAAAAGTAAAAAATATTATGTTTTTTTCAAACTTGTCCCTCTTCTTTTGTTTATAGTGCAATAAATAAAAACCGCAGAGGTGATCAAATACCACCAAAATAAAGCTCTATCTGTGGGGAAAAAAATAATAAAAAATGTATTTGGGTAGAGCATTGCATGACCGCGCAATTGTCATTCAAAATGCGACAGCGCTGAAAGCTGAAAAATGGCTTGGTCAGGAAGGAGGTGTTCGTGCCTGGTAGGCAAGTGGTTAATCACCTATTCTCAAGAGAGAATAAATTCAGTTCAGCTAATTATTCCACATAGTTAACCGCTTGCCGACAGCCGCACACAGATATACATCAGCAGAATGGCAAAGGCAGGCAAATGGGCGTACAGGTACAATGTCCCTTTAAATTTGCCACCTATTGGGCGTGCCCGCGGGTCCCGAGTACTCGATGTTCGCCGGCGGCCCGCAATTGCAGTGTGGAGAGGTAGAACGGGGAGAGGCCTATGTAAACAAGGCCTTTCCTCGTTCTGCCTAGTGACATGACAGGGATCTACTGCTCTCTGTCATCGGGAGCAGATATCACTGTCATGTCAGTGGCAGCCCATCCCCCCACAGTTAGAATCACTACCTAGGACACACTTAACCCCTTGATCGCCCCCTAGTGTTTAACCCCTCCCTGCCAGTGTCATTTACACAGTAATCAGTGCATTTTTCTAGCACTGATCGCTGTATAAATGACAATGGTCCCAAAATAGTGTCAAAAGTGTCCGATGTGTCCGCCATAATGTAGCAGTCACGATAAAAATCGCAGATCGCCGCCATTACTAATAAAGAATTTATAATAAAAATGCCATAAAACTATCCCATATTTTGTAGACGCTATAACTTTTGCGCAACTCAATATACGCCTATTGTGATTTTTTTTTTGTTTACCAAAAATATGTAGATAAATACATATCGGCCTAAACTGAGGAAAAAATTTCTTCTTTTATATATATTTTGGGGGATATTTATTATAGCAAAAAGTAAAAAATATTGCTATTTTTTTCAAAAAAGAAAGCTCTATTTGTGGGGAAAAAAAGGACGTCAATTTTGTTTGGGTGCAACGTCACGCGACCGAGCAATTGTCAACTAAAGCGACGCAGTGACGAATCGCAAAAAATGCTCTGGTCAGCAAGGGGGTAAAATCTTCCAGGGCTGAAGTGGTTAAGCTTCTCCTTGCCTCTTATCCGTTTGGAATTTACTGATGTTAATACTCGGGATCTGGTTGACAAAAAGATCCTGAGTAAAATGCATAAAGGAGCGTAAAGGCGTGTAAGTGCATACAAGTGTAAAATTATTCTTTGTTATCAGTATTGCAATATACAAGTATATTATACGTGTGTAAACGTGTATAGGTGTGCAAACATGCGTACATGCAAAAATTCTGCATTCAAATGTGAAATTTTACATGTTTGCTTTACAACTCTGTACTTCTCACTCTGTTGCTCATCTTTACACAGCTGTGTGAATGGTTTCATAGACTACAATGCATCAATATCCAGATCAGTAAGAAATGTGTTTTTTAATCCCGTGTGCAAGAGGCCTTAAACTACAAGCACACTCAGTGTGTGTGATGAGTAATGTGTACAAAAAGTGCTGTACTGCATGCTGTTATTAAAGTGGAACTAAAGGCAAAACTTGTTTTTATTTTTTTTTTGCCATTTGTGCCTAATTGGGGAGATTTACCTTCACTTACTGTCCCATAGCCAAAATAGGAAGTGAGAACAAATCCTTGCAAATTAAGGGAATCCCTTGGGGGTCCCCCAGGCCATCCAGAATTAGTTTCTCCATCAGAAGATTTCCCTTCTATTACTTTTCTGGGGACAACTGGAAGTTTGGGATTTTCTTTAAATTTCACTTTCAATGATAATGGTAAACAGGACAAACAGAGAGAGTGAATCTCCCTAACGGGGCATAAACAGAAAAAAATAAATCACAGGGGTTCTAATCCCTCTCCACTCTATTCAAAACTAAAGAAAATGTTTTGTCTTTAGTTATACTTTAAAGGGGTTGTAAACCCTCAAGGTTTTTCACCTTCTTGCATTCTATGCATGAAGGTGAAAATTCTTTTGTACTGCAGCACCTCATAGACCCCCCCCCCCCCTTTTTTTTCTTAACTGAACCTGATCGTTCCAGCGACGAGCACCGCAGCTCCAGCCACTGTCTTGGGTCCTCATTGGATCATTGGCTCCTGCTGCTGTCAATCAAATCCAGTGACACGGGAGCCAGGGGCGGGGCCGAGTCATGCTGTCTGTGTCAATGGATGCAGCAGCAGAACTCCCTGTGTAGAACTGTGGCAGTCTTCTAGACCGCCCCAACAGCCCACCCAATTTCCATCACCAATAACTTCAATGGTGTTGAGATTTGGGTTCTGGTTCCTCGGTCAAAGTGCCAATCCATCTAGCATGTATGTAGTCGAACAACACTAGTGCAGACTTTTCCTTGTTGTTTCTGTTCAAAAGGTTAGCAGCAGCAGTGGAGATGAGCCATAAAAGCATCATGTAATACCAGTTACTACAAATATTCTGTAGACAAAGACCACACGCCATGTGACACGACAATTTTATCAGTATCTTTGATCATAAGACACTGTAGAAATAGGAAGATATAGCCCAGCTGCAGCACACCTCACCCGGCCCAAGTGGTTAGCAGGCAAAAGCAGTCTTGGCTTGATTTATCCAGGCCACACCCCCAACTTGTTTGGCCCCACCACCTCAATGATTAAAGCAGGGTGATACATGTTGGGCCATGACCTGGATGAACCAAGCTGAGGCTGCTTTTACCTGCTAACCAGTTGAGTCTGGTGAGGTATGTGGTGGCCAGGCTATCTCTTCCTACTTCTACAGCATGCTTTGGGTCTGGACGAACCTTTCCCCAGCCTGCACCCTCACTAGTCAGCGGCATCCAACTCATTGGACCTTGTTAACCAGAGCGGGGCCCCTAAGCATTAAGGCCTGGTTCACACCTATGCATTTTTTCTTGCGTTTTCAGTTTTGCAGTAACACACTACAGTCCATTTAACATGGTTTCCTATGGATGTAGTTCACATCTGGGCATTTTATGGAAAGGGCCAGGGACTTTTTTCTGGTTTTTGGTTTCATAGACTTTAATGGATCAAAAAACGTGTATTGAAAAATGCAAACTGCAACCTTCATAGGTGTGAACCAGGCCTTATCGTGGGTCACTTTGAAAGCAAGACAGTTTTAAATATCTTTCTACTGGCACTGCAAAAACAAAAACGACTTCTCCCTAAATGTTGTTAGGATTTGCACTACAACACATGCAGCATTACACATTGCCATGAGCTTTGAAATGTGCTGCACTTTGACAACATCCTATTCAGTTAAAATAAATGGGACCCACAGTGCAACACTTGTCACAACATGCTGCATGCAAATTAAAATGTCAACGCTTTTGGTTTCTGCATTACCTTGCATTTTTCCTGCATTTTAATAAGCACAGTAACCTGGCCATTGTGAAGGAGTCTTTAGGGTCCAGTCACGTTGTGGTAATGCAATAGCACACCAACACACCTTTATTACAGCACACTGCAAAAAAAGGCGATGCACTACTATGCTTTGTGGTGTCTGTGCTGCATCAGAAAAAAAAATGCAGGTACGTTTTGTGAACTGTTAGAAGCCCACTAAGTTGAAGGGGTGCCACATTAACACATGACATAACGCACATTAGAGGCAGCGCACCCAAGTAGACCAGTGTGAATGGGCTATTACTTAGATTATTGATTATTGATATTGGCAGTGTCACAGCTAGTGTTGCACCCACAGTCATTTAAATGACAGGTATGTGTGCAGTATGCACACGTTCTGTATAGGCCCTAAAGATACACAGTAAAATTGTTGCGCATTCAGAACAATTTTGTGGTACTTATGTGACAATCACAAATGTATGGAGAGAAAATAACTGCAGGAGGATTGCCACTCACTTGAACCCTATTACCATTTAAATGATGATGGTTAAATAGGCTCTGTCACATACGTAAAATGTAATTAAGGTTCTCCCTGCAAAAGAAGATACCTAATATTCCCCTGCTGCTCACATTGCTGGTCTCTGGTGTATTTAGGAGAAACCGCTACTCGAAGGATGTTTAGTATCTGACAGTTTTGGCATTGTCATATTTCTGGTCTCCTGCTGCACTCAGTGGTTGCTCCTTCCATCTCCTACATCACTACTATGTAGTGAAACATAGGCCCAGCAGGAGGAACCATTGAATACAGCATGAAATCAAGAGTATGTCGCTTCCAGAGGTGTCAGATTTTTATTTTTATTTTAACCTGCAGCTTCTTTAAAATACAGTAGAGATGAGCGACATAGACAGAAGAGATGAGAATTGAAAGAGAAGTGCAGGTTTTCAAAAAGAACAAACAATCATGCTCACATAGGTGGATACAATATCAGTCTGATGCTGCATCTGTCCCCTGTTGATCGGTCACTGTCAGTTCTCAGTCTTCAGTGAGCAGAGCACAGTGAATGTCAGTCACCGCTCTCTGCTCTGCCCCTCCAGCGCTCACTCTAGGACCGGGCAGTGGATGCTGAGAGGCTGAGCCAGCTGCCGGTCCGGCATCTGGGCAGATCCTGACATTATTGCAGATCCCTGCAGAGCCTGATAGTGTATTATATAATTCTGCGCTATGCACAATAGAGAATAATATATGTATATGTAGCTGCTGCCTCCACTATGAATAAATACCAAGGTAGGGTCAGAAATAATAGGTTAATTCAAAAGTGGATTTTGTTACTGCTAATTTATGTGTCTATAAGTGCTTAATTGAGGGGAGGGCCAATATTTAAATCGTATACAGTATCTCACAAAAGTGAGTACACCCCTCACATTTTTGTTAATATTTTATTATATCTTTTCATGTGACAACACTGAAGAAATGACACTTTGCTACAATGTAAAGTAGTGATTTTACAGGCTGTATAACAGTGTCAATTTGCTGTCCCCTCAAAATAACGCAACACACAACCATTAATGTCTAAACCGCTGGCAACACAACACCGCTAGAGTACACCCATAAGTGAAAATGTCCAAATTGGGCCCAAAGTGTTAATATTTTGTGTTGCTACCATTATTTTCCAGCACTGCCTTAACCCTCTTGGGCGTGGAGTTTACCAGAGCTTCACAGGTTGCCACTGGAGTCCTCTTCCACTCCTGCATGACATCACTGAGCTGGTGGATGTTAGAGACCTTCCGCTCCTCCACCTTCCGTTCGAGGATGCCCCACAGATGCTCAATAGGGTTTAGCAATAAAGGAGGGGGAGGGAACCAACAAATTAAAGGTACACAAAGGTACCAACCAGGTATTTATCCACACACTCGAATCAAGTGGAACTCAGTGGCCGAAAAGAGCATATGAAATATTGTGTACTGTACCAGAGAGGGCACAGTACCAAGTACCACACAGAAAAAGCCCAAGGAAAAAATAACCAGAAAATATATACACAATCAAATTCATTTATTGAAAAATAGAATGTAACCAAATTACATAAAAATTGGCAAAAATCCTACACCTAACACCATATATAGACAACGTTGTCTGGGGACAAAGACAAACACACACACACACAAAAGACAGAACATATGACAACACCCAAGCATACAAATATACCATTAGGACACTATGGATAAGTGCAAATAAAAGTAACCACACCACCAGCAAGGCCATCCTATCAGATATAATACAAGCAACGGTTGTTCAAAAATGCAAAAAAAAAGTCTGAAAAGACATGCCAATCTGTGGCTGAAGGGAATGCTACTATTGTGGAACAATCCTGGGGATGGGGAGAGGGCAAAGGGCAGAAATGAACTACTGCATATCCACATACACTAAGGCCACTTTTACACTGAATCGCTTCTAAACTGCCAGTAAAAAAACTGAGCGCTTTTGAAGAGCTTTTCAGGCGCTTTTGAAGAGCTTTCCATTCATTTCAATGGGGAGGGGAGTTTTTCACAGCCCTGCCAGCACACTGCCCCAGTGTGAAAGCGTTCATTGATTCTAATGGAAATACGTTTTCGTGAGCTTTTTAGGCGCTGTTTTTAGCGTGAAAGCGCCTGAAAAGCGCCTCAATGTGAAAGTGGTCTAAGAGATCCATTGAACTGTAGATAACCTGGAACCAGCCAAGGCTACTGTAGCCATTCAAATGTTCACTGTGAAGGCATATGGATGGATAGCCGTTTCCAGATTGCTGCATAATAATCAAAATTTGAATAAATACAACAGTTCAATGGGCAGAGATAGTGTGTGAATATGTAACTCACTGTCAGCAGAAGACTGTGAAAGCAGAGCTGTGCAGCACAACTGAAACAGCTGATCGAAGCTCCTGTGATCTCTCCTTGTGGCTGCATTGCAACAAATGTAACCTCCAAAAAGGAATAACTCACGGAGTATGCAAAGCGAAGAGATGTTGCTGGGATAGCTAGCTAACTGCCACTGCTGCACGATGGCAGGACTCCCATATCCCGCTGTTCCTGGAGCAAAGCCTGCGCCGCGGACCGGCATAAAGCGAGGCAGTGATGTAGGGTGATGCTGGGAATGGTGTCTGGCATTCAGTAGAGTACGGTCAATGTGTTTTGCTGGGAACCCCCAGCTTCGTCAGGACTGTCTTTTGTGTGTGTTTGTCTTTGGCCCCAGACAACGTTGTCTATATATGGTGTTAGGTGTAGGATTTTTGCCGATTTTTTTTTTTTTTTTTTGTCATTTGATTGCATCCTTTTTTTTCAATAAATGTATTTAATTATGTATGTATTTTCTGGTTATTATTTCCCTGGGCTCTTTCTGTGTGGCGCTTGGTACTGTGTCCTCTCTGGTACAGTGCACAATTTTTCAATGGGGTTTAGGTCTGGAGAGATGCTTGGCCAGTCCATCACCTTTACCCTATGCTTCTTTAGCAAGGCAGTGGTCGTCTTGGAGGTGTGTTTGGGGTCGTTATCATGTTGTAATACTGCCCTGTGACACAGTCTCCGAAGGGAAGGGATCATGCTCTGCTTCAGTATGTCACAGTACATGTTGGCATTCATGGTTCCCTCAATGAACTGTAGCTCCCCAGTGCCAGCAGCACTTATGCAGCCCCAGAGCATGATACTCCCACCACCATGCTTAACTGTAGGCAAGACACACTTTTCTTTGTATTCCTCACCTGGTTGCCACCACACACGCTTGACACCATCTGAGCCAAATAAGTTTATCTTGGTCTCATCAGACCACAAGACATGGTTCCAGTAATTTGTGACCTTAGTCAGCTTGTCTTCAGCAAACTAATTTGCGGGCTTTCTTGTGCATCATCTTTAGAAGAGGCTTCCTTCTGGGATGACAGCCATGCAGACCAATTTGATGCAGTGTGCGGCGCATGGTCTGAGCACTGACAGGCTGACCCCCCCACCCCTTCAACCTCTGCAGCAATGCTGGCAGCACTCATACATCTATTTCCCAAAGACAACCTCTGGATATGACGCTGAGCACGTGCACTCAACTTCTTTGGTCGACCATGGCGAAGCCTGTTCTGAGTGGAACCTGTCCTGTTTAACTGCTGTATGGTCTTGGCCACCATGCTGCAGCTCATTTTTAGGATCTTGGCAATCTTCTTATAGCCTAGGCCATCTTTATGTAGCGCAACAATTCTTTTCATTTTTTCATATCCTCAGAGAGTTTTTTGCCATGAGGTGCCATGTTAAACTTCCAGTGACCAGTATGAGAGAGTGAGAGCGATACTGCCAAATTTAACACACCTGCTCCCCATTCACACCTGAGACTTTGTAACACTAACGAGTCACAGGGAAAGGAGGGAAAATAGCTATTTGGGGCCAATTTGGACATTTTCACTTAGGGATGTACTCACTTTTGTTGCCAGTGGTTTAGACATTAATGGCTGTGTGTTGAGTTATTTTGAGGGGACAGCAAATTTACACTGTTATACAAGCTGTACACTCACTACTTTACATTGTAGCAAAGTCATTTCTTTAGTGTTCTTACATGAAAAGATATAATAAAATATTTTACAAAAATGTGAGGGGTGTACTCACTTTTGTGAGAGGCCGTATACACAGTGTATCTTGTTGAATGTACTTGTAATTTGTGCTTATAACATACAAAGTGACCAGTGCTACACAGTGTAAAGCCTTGACCGTGGAGCCTGTTTTTGCTATTTTCATGCAATTGGGTTATACAAAAGCTGCCAACAAACAAAACAAACCAAAATACTGCTCGCGATTTTCAAGACTAGTGCTGGTGTTGATTCCAGTAAAACAGAATTACAAAGAAATATATAGTCCATATAGTGATAACATGGAGAGACCACTCCAATGGTGCAGGTCAAAAAGTGCATGTGAACATGAAAAATAAAAATCTCGAGACAAAATATAAAATTCTGGCAATATGAGGGGCATAGGATAGCTGGCCCGACGCGTTTCGACTAAAAGTCTTCCACAGGGGCATATCTCTAACCCCTCCATATTGCCTCAAACTATTTATAAACATGCAACTAAGAATGGAGCCGCCACTTGGTCTAAGCAGGAAGTGAGCGCTACAGACCCATACTAAATGCAAATAGGGGGAATAAGTTCCAATTTATCTGAACATAGTAATTGCATCTTCATGTTTATAGACTTTGGAAGCACCTATGGATGAGTGGCAAAAGTACACGTGATGGCCTCCCACCCAGACAGCCCATACCACGTACACGGTGCAATAGCCACACCAGTGCACGCATACATAGCTGACCGCGCACAAAAAAACGTCCCAGCAAGTGACTAATTAATAAATGCATCATATGGTAGTGACACAAGTAGGATAACAATAATATAAAAAATATATTGTAAAAATTGTGTATATTATAAATGACAAACGATCATACATAGCTGAGACTGCTGAGGCAGTGGAGGTTTTTATCTATTCATTTTTTAAACACCTCAGGATTTAATATTTGTAGCACTAGTCACTTTGTATTTTATCAGCACAATTAAATTTCATTGTGAATCACTGTACATTCAACAAGATATGCTGTGTGTGTATATATGATTTAAATATTGTCCCTCCCCTCAATTAAGCGCTTTATAGGCACATAAATTAGCACCAAAATCCACTTTTAAATTAACCTATCCCTGCAGAGCCTGGGCCAGCTCTGAGACGTCAACAGACGTAGGGCTTTAGCCTGCTATCGGCTAATTCTGGGTCACGGGAGTGCAGAACTAAGTGCACTCTTGTTATAACCAACAGGAGAAGTATGGCCAAAAGAGCTTTGGCCATACTTCTCATTTAAGTATCTTCTTTTGCAGGGGGCACTGTGTTTCCATAATATTGTAGCAAAAGAGTTGCTTTAAGGCTGGTACACATGGGTCGAATATCGGCCGGTTCAACAGACACCAGCTGCCAATTCGGCCAGTATGTACAGTATGACGAAAGCCGGCCTAAAATCCGGCTTCAGTCAAGCGGGCATGCTGGAAAACCAGCAGCTAACTGGCATCCGATCAGCACTTGCAGCTAATGGCTATGAGGGCTGACAGATGTGTTCTGACCCCCAGTCAAAACACCATAGCTCAGCGGAGAGGTAGATGGACTAACATCACATAGTTAGTACAGGAAGCTCCTCAGCTTTTTTTAGTTCAGCTCGCTGGGTTGAACAAAAAAAAATAAATACCTGTGTGTATAGGCTTTAAACAATACATATACTGTGAATACTTCCTTAGATACTTGGTATGCATTTGTGTACCTTCTCTTTGCCTTCTGTACAGTAATAAGACTCATTCTGAGCATGAATTTTAGCAAGGTCCATTGATTCTTACATAGAATGTAATTTCATACACAATTTAAAGAAATACGTACTGGTCACTGCACTCATTCTCAAAGAACATTAACAGATAACTAAAGCAAAACTTTTTTTTTTTTCTATTTTTGAATAACGTTAAGAGTGATTAGGACACCTATCAGGTGTTTATTGCTGTCTGTGCCCCTGTTAAGGAGATTTGTTCTCACTGAGAGCGAAAGTAAATTCAAAATATTGAGTTGGCATCAGGACAGAAATAGGAGGAGAAATCTTCCAATGGGGACAATAGTTCTGGTGACCCTGATGACAACCAAGGATCCCCTCACTTTGAAGGGATTTTGTCTCACTTCCTGTTTTGTTTATAGGACAGGAAGTGAAGGGAAATCTCCCCAGTGGGGATATGGATAGAAAATAAAAAACTGACAGGGATTGTACCTTCCTTTACTCTATGCAAAATAAAAAAAAAGCATATTTGCCTTTAGAAAAACAAGAGGCAAAAAGTTTGAGGCAATTTTTCAAAATTGATAGGACAATAGTACATTACTTTATTGTTTTCAGTTTAGTAGCGATAATTAATGTTTGCCTTTAGTTCTACTTTAGGTATGTTTAAAGCTTAAACAACTAGTTTTCCTTTTCGAAAGCGCAAGGATGTGTAAAAATCCATGCCATGCTGTTTGTGTTCCTGCTAGGGAGATTCAATCTCTCTATTTGTCCTGGAGCAGGGCCAGATCTAGCCTTTCTGATGTGGGGGTGCAGTAAAAAAAAAAGGCAGGGGAGGAAGAGGAAGGGGACATCAGCATGTCGGTGTACAGGGGGCAGGGCAGAGGATAGGGTTAGCGGTTTGTAGGGCCATGTACAGAGGCTATTAGTTTGTATCAGTGTACAGGGGGTCAGCAGGACAAAGGATGAGAGGTCAGCAGGGAAATGTACAGGAGTCAGCACAGCTGTGTACAGGGATCAGCAAAGCCGAGGACAGGAGTCAGCAGGGTGTAGGATAGGGGTCACTGCTGGCAGAGCAGAGGATAGGGGAAACTGTTGGAAAGGGCAGAGGATAGGGGTCACTGCTGGCAGGGCGCTTGGCAGAGCTTCTGCCGTGCCTGCACTGCACACAGTCTGGGCACAGGCACCAGAGCTCCTTCTATAGACACTACACATAGCTGAGATTGCATTCCCTTACACACAGTCACAATCTGCACAGTGTGTAGCTGGCTAATGAAGCTGTGCTGCCTTTCCGACCAGGGAATTTCACAGGTCAGAACTGCAGCATAGCAGCCAGCTACACAATGTGCAGATCGTTGCTGTGTGTTTGATCTCCGCTATGTGTAGTGTGTGGAGGGGGAGCTCTGCTGCCTGTGTCCAGACTGTGTACAGTGCAGGAATGGGTGAAGGAGCTTAGCGGCTGGGCACAGCATCAAGGATAGTGGGGGAGGGGAGCTTGGGGGGCATAACTGAAATCTGGGGGGTGAAGCCCACCCCAAGCACCTCCCTAGATCTGACCATTTCCTAGTGACCATCTGTCACCAAGACAGAAAATGATGGAAAATTTAAGATATTACATGTTACTGAACCGGGGGGGGGGGGGGGAATCTGCTATTCATTTCAGAAAGAGTTCCTCCTTTAGTTGGGCCTGCAGAAAGTTAGGGGAAATTCCTCCAACAGGA
The DNA here is from genome assembly GCA_028564925.1 of Lithobates sylvaticus. Taxonomy (NCBI): domain Eukaryota; kingdom Metazoa; phylum Chordata; class Amphibia; order Anura; family Ranidae; genus Lithobates; species Lithobates sylvaticus. The sequence goes on along the minus strand of CM053036.1, from coordinate 137,090,409 downwards.
TATACAGGAAAAAAAATTGATGGGATTAATGTATAATGCTTGAGATTAAGGCCAGGTTCACACTGGTACGACACAACAGTCATACGACGGTAGATCCGACTTTGCCATGCGACTTCATGTCCGACTTTCATCCAACTTCAATGAACGGGATCGGACTTTGATTCCGACAATACCAGGCTCTTTGAGTCTGGTAGGAATCTTAAGGGGAAACCCCACGCCAAAATGTAAAAAGGAATTGCGTGGGGTCCCCCCAAGACATACCAGACCCTTCAGTCTGGTATGAATTTTAAGGGGAACCCCCACACCAAAATAAAAAACCGGCGTGGGGTACCTCCCAGGATCAAAACGAGACCCTTATCTAAGCATGCAGCCCGGCAGGTCAGGAAAGGGGAGGGACGAGCGAGTGCCCCCCCTCCTGGACCATACCAGGCCACATGCCCTCAACATGGGGAAGTAGGTCCTGCGCCCCCCCACCCCAAACATCTTGTCCCCATGCTGATGGGGACAAGGGCCTCTTCCCGACAACCCTGGGTGTTGGTTGTCGGGGTCTGCAGGCAGGGGGCTTATAGAAATCTGGCAGTGCCCTTTAACAGGGGCCCCCAGATCCCGACCCCCCCACCCTATGTAAATGGATAAGGGGTACATTGTACCCTTACTCATTCACCCAAAAAGGTGTAAAAAATAAATAAAAACAGTACACAGGTTTTTGACATTAAATTATTTTTAAAGCAGCTTCAACGTGTCTTCTCCCTCCGGTCTTCTCCCCTTTCCGTTTCTTCTCCCCTCTCCGGTTCCGGTTCTTCTCCCTCTGCTGTCTTCTTCCGCTGTCTTCTTCCTCTGGTTCCTCTGCTGCCTCCGGTTCTTCTTCCTCTGATGTCTTCTCCCGATGCTAGCTCCCACAGTTATGCAAACTCCGCTCTCTGACAGTTCTTTTATAGACACAGGGCATGGCCATCCAGTGGCTCAGAAAAGGGCCTGATATGGATTTGGGGGGGGGGCACACCTTTTTTTTTATTTTGGTGTGGTGGTTCACCTTAACTACTTCCCACCCGGCCACTGTGTATAAACGGCCGGGTGGGAGCCGCCTACTTCTGATCAGACGTTCCCGAACGTCCTTCAGAAGTAGGGGGATCACGCACGAGCGTCCCCGCGCAGCGGCGCGATCCCGATGCGCTTGTGTCACCCGGACACGGCGCATCTCGGATCGGCAGGAGGGCTCCTGATCACATGACGGCCGTGTCCAATCACAGCCGTCATGTGATGTAAGCAAACAGCCGGTTGCTAGGCAATCGGCTCTCCTCTCCTCACACGGAAGTCGTCGCTGAGGAGAGGAGAGCGGATCGCGCAGCCGGCTGGTGATCAGTGAGTATTAGCTGTTTTTTTACTCACTGATCACCAGTAAACACCAGTAAACACACATGTCCCCCACACATGTCCCCAGAACATGCATGTCCCCAGAACATACATGTCCCCAAAACACACATGTCCCCAAATAATAAAAACACATGTCCCCCACATATGTCCCAGTAAAATCACATGTGCCAATGATTATCTGCACACATATGTCCGTGATCACCTGCACACATCTGTACATGATCATTTGTGTACATATGTCCGTGATCACGCGAACCAATTATTTTACACTTAACGGAATTTTTTTACTAAAAACATGTAGCAGAATACATTTTGGCTTAAATTTATGACAAAATGTTATTTTATTGGATTTCGTTTAAAAAAGAAAGGAGAAAATATTGTTTTTTTTCAAAATTTCCGCAATTCTTTCGCTTATATGGCAAAAAATAAAAAACGGAGTCGTGAATAAATACCACCAAACTAAAGCTCTATTTGTGCGAACAAAATGATAAAAAATTAATTTGGGTACAGCATTGAAAGTGCCTAGTATTGTAGTGGTTAAAGTCTGGTCTTTGGTGGGATTAAAGTCTTAATTTTGTTGTGGGATTCCCATTCAAGATCCTCAAAGCACAAGTCGCATGCCAAAGTCGGATCAGTTAAGATGATGATCCGACTTTGAGTCAATGTCAATGATGTACAATGGGTTGAAGTAGGACCAAAGTCAGACCAATGTAGTGCAGGAACCTTTTTCAAAGTCAGACCGACTTGTGTCGTAACAGTTAGGACGGCATTCCCTTGATTTACACACATCATGCGACATGTGCTCCCAAAGTCAGAGCATATGTCGCACCAGTGTGAACCCGGCCTAAGAGTTTGTAGAATTAAAAGTGTCTAACCTTATACCTGTTATATCCAAAACACAATAAATAAGTGTTGAATAATGATGTTGCCTATCTACATTGTGAACGTAACTAAAAGCCCCATTGAATTTTCATTTTTTGGGGGGTAAATTAATTGACATGGATCCTCATGCAACATCATTGCATGCTGTGTCTTGCTGCGCACCATATAGTACATGAACATTATTTTTAAGTATACCTGTACAATTCCTGTTGGAGAATGCAAGCATGAAAGTTTTTATTTTTTAGCAATTCTTTGAACCAAAAAATATTGTTGCCAAAAATGTGAATGCATCAGAACAAGCAGCAGCTGATTCTGACTAAACTTGTTTTAGTTAATTCACCTGTTTAAGAAGCTAAATTGTTATGTATTCTATGAACCAGACATGTCGAATTGCTGCTATTTAAAGATGTAAGTACTTGCAGGAGCTGCAAACTGGCCAAATCTGCACTGCCCAGGTAGTTATGTGAAAACAATTGGAAAATAACCATCCATCCTGACTAATTTCAAATATTTATTTTCTTTGAAAGATTATCCTTTTAATGTTAATTTACAGTTAGCTGTACCTATGTTGTGCTTGCAAATAATTTTCCAGCATTTTCACACAGGTGCCATTGTTTATAAAAAAACAAAGAACACAAACCTAAATGTCAATTTCCATGTAGACTGCATTGTAAGAACTGGCAAATAATAACATATAAGCAGTGTAAGCCCTAGGCTTTGTTCACAGGGGCATTTTAGGCCTGGTTCACATTTATACAGGTTGCAGTTTACATATTCAAGGTGCATTTTGCATTTTCAATACACATTTTTGATCTATTGTAGTCTATGGAACCAAAAAACTAGAAAAAAATCTCTGGCCTAGAAAAATGCATAGATGTGGACATGACCCATAGGAAAGCATGTTAAATCAACTGTAGTGTGTTTCTGCAAAACTGAAAACTCACAAAAAAATTCATAGGTGTGAATCAGGCCTTAATATTTGCCCCATGTAGCGCACAGTGCATTTTCATGGTAATGTGACACCCATGCGGATGAACTTGCATCTACAAGGATGTAACATTGGGAGTAGCAGCTGTGTCTTTGCAGCTGATGCCTCCCAATTGACAACTACAGGACCGTCAGCATAGGAATGCACGCAACACCTGTGCATTCCTGTGCCAGTAAAACACAGCCCTGGGCGGGCCATGGATTAAGGGCTCATTCACAGGGGTATATGCATTATTTGTAAATGAAAGAAAGGTTTTTGCTCTTGCTGGTGGAGCTAGAAGATCCTGCGTAAAATATGTGCCTAAAGTACTTGCATTTATACACGTTTATATGCATACACATGTGAGATCTGCAGATCTACGTGCAAAAAACTTGTGTGAATACTGCAGCTATGCCCTAATTTTTTGTGTGCAGCTAAATGCAGTGCATTTTTTTCATATGTTAACGCAGCAATGTGTTTGGGCTTATTGATTGTAGTGCTGCATTTAGACGCATACAAAACTAATGTGCTGTATGCCTCTTGGCGCAGCATTTTTTTCTGTCATGTGAATGAGCCCTAAAACGCCCCATGCAAATGAGGCCTTACTGTAATATATTGACAGTATGGAGACATGTCGGAGTAAAAGAAAAGCAGCACTGATGCTGCCTTTGCTAGCAGCCAAATCCTAGGCCTGGACAGAACTCCCCTTAGACCACTTTCACACTGAGGCGCTTTTCAGGCGATTTCACGCTAAAAACAGCGCCTAAAAAGCTCACGAAAACGTATTTCCATTAAAATCAATAAACACTTTCACACTGGGGCAGTGTTCTGGCAGGGCTGTGAAAAACTCCTCTCCCCATTGAAATGAATGGAAAGCTCTTCAAAAGCGCCTGAAAAGCTCTTCAAAAGCGCTCAGTGTATTTACTGGCAGTTTAGAAGCGCTTCAGTGTGAAAGTGGCCTTAGTTATCCCCTAATAAATCACAAGAAAAATAATGTGTTTTGGCGCCTGCAGTTTTTAAAAAAAATCTACACATCGATGCAGCATATTATAAAAGTCCACATAAAAAAAGCATGTCGACGTTCATTAAGCGTGCACTAAATACAGTGAAAGTGGTGTGAATCAAACCTTACTGTCCAATGTATGTGCTGCAGGCAGGGCATATATGTCTTATAATTGTAGGAGAAAGTGGACCTCACAAAGAAGTCGTGGGAATTTTATTTCTGTTCCTAATGCTGTAAACTAAAGCAAAAGTACTAATTCTTAGCCACTTTGCTGCCAAATAAACAAATAAGGAATTATTTTATTGGACTCGTGACTGTCTACCACAAATCTGCTTTTCATACTATTAGGCTGGATTCACACTTATGCAGTTTTAGTGCTTTTTGCAGATTTGCACTACAGAACGTGTTCCATAGGAAACCATATTAAATGGACTGTAGTGCAAATCTGCAAAATGCAAAAAGCACTAAAAATGCATAGGTGTGAATCCAGCCTTAGTGCTGCTTGAGAACTGGTGTCTCATCATACAGAGACCTTTTGTGGGTCATCATAACATATACTCCTATGTATGGTAATTCTGAGACCTCAAGACCTGCAATTCAAATCTGAAAAAAAAAATAGATACTCCTACTACAAAGTACTCATGCATGAGACTTTCTTTGCCAAAGTCATGTGTATCCATATCCCTAATAAACTGCCTCTGAAGAAAAAAAAAACATCCTAAGCTAACCATGGTATGGGTAGTTTGCAAGGAACTGTGTTTTTTTTTATTCTGATGCAGTTTTCTTCTTGATGGTTGTACCAGTGACAGGTAAAGGTCATTATATTCAGTAAAGCAAGCACGGATGGGCAAAAACCCAATGGAACCTGTCTAAGAAAAGGATAAGTCATATCCTGAGTAATGGAAACTTGGCGTGCCTGTTTCATTATCCATGTCATCCATGTTATCCATGTCATCCGTTATTTTGTTTGAAAAGCCTCTGTAAAAGTTATATAGCTGAAATAAAAATAGTGCTTGTAAATTATAGTAGACCATGCTGTACTTAGACTGCCATAGCTTCCCACACCTGAAATGCTCCAATTTTTATTTGTCTATTGATTCTGTCCATCAATGAAGAAGCTCTGGGAGTATGGGAAAGAGAAACACTATTAAAGAGATGAGGCTTTAGTGAAAAAACAATGGCAGCGAGATTCAAGGCTAATTATTTGCAGTCTTTTGGTTGTACAACAAAAATATATTGAACATTTTTAAAAAGGCTGCAAATAAACAAAACACTTGAAAGCCCATAGGAAGATATAAATGTTCTGCAAAGCCATTTCAAATATAAAAGATAACTTGTGGTGGAGGGAATTATTACTAAAAACATACGCTTTCAACATTTTCAAAACAATGTTAGGTGTCTTTTCTTCTAAAGCATGCTACTATATTTATAACATTTTTGAATTGGTAATTCCCCTCTTAATGGATGACCCCACCTAAAACCAGGTATTTCATTTTTGTTTTTATAAACACCTACTCTAATGCCCCTTACACACGAGCGGAAATTCCGCCAGCAAAAGTCTGATGAGAGCTTTTGGTCTGAAAATGCGACTGTGTGTATGCTCCGTCGAACTTTTGCTGGCAGAATTCCAGCCAGCAAAAGGTTGAGAGCATGTTCTCAATGTTTAGGTCGGAAATTCCAATCGTCTGTACCAATTCCGACACGCAAAATTCCTTTGCATGCTCGGACGCATTGAACTTAATTTTCTCAGCTCGTCGTAGTGTTGTACGTCACCGCGTTCTTGATGGTCGAAAGTTCAGTGAACTTTTGTGTGATCGTGTGCATGCAAGCCAAGCTTGAGCAGAATTTCGTCGGAAAAAACATCCAAGATTTTTCCGACGGAAATTCCGCTTGTGCGTACGCGCCATCACTTTTACAACTGCATTGTTAAGATGGAAACACAAATGTGGTACACTGTATCTATTACAAAGGAGTCTCACACTGTCTACTTTACGCTGGAGAATACAGCATGTGTAATGGTCATTGCACGTGGGTGGAACAAATAACATAAATTCAGAGATCTCACTCTTGGTTTCTTCCTTGTATTTACATTTCTTTCTTGTTAATTGTTGGATACAGAAATGTAGACGTTTGCCAGGTTATACAGTATCCACCTACAAGAGGACTTGGACACTGGCAAACAAAAAAATTGTAGGTCCACTCAGTATAACTATTTTTGTTCCCAGCAGGGATTATATTTTTTTGTGCTGTGGAGACGAGTTTATTCTTGCTAATAATTCTTTTTTTTGTTTTTTTTTTCCTTTAACCAATATTACTAAATTTCTGCTTGAGCTGGTCTCTATATGTACTGTAGCTATCTGGATTGGTGATTCCTCGGCACTAGCTTTGCAGAACATCATCAGACCCCCACTGGACTGAATATGGCAGGGCTGGCCTAGAATGGGACCTTCAGGCACTGGGCTCTGCATTGTGGTGCATTTCAGACTTGTACATCGTTAGCTGCAGAGCACTCTCCAGGTCTATATTCCTGTCTTTGAAGATTTATCTTCTAAGGAGCATCAGGAGTTACCTCATTACTAAGACCGCTAGGCGGCAAAAAAAAATGCTGACTTTATCGGTTTATCACGATAGGGGTTAACACTGAGGGACAGAGCGCTGAAGTATCACACATATGCTGTCCATGCTCTCTTTTCTGCCATTCAGCATTGAGGAAACACCTTCCCACTGCTGCTACTGATTGCAAATTACACAAATCACATTTTTTTAGGTCCACCTATTCAGTGTGCTAGCTTTAGATGTGAATGAGCTATGATACGGTATTACCCCTGCCGGTGCACCCCCACAAGGAGTAAGAAGGTTAAGGTACTTTTAATGGGCCAAAACGCATCATTGATTGCATGAGCACGCTTCCACTTCCTACCCTGAATAATCCCTATCTGATCTGCCAATCTCTCTGTCTGATGCTGAGTCTCTTCATCCTTAATGAATGTCACTACACCTGAGGAGTCAAAGACCTCTGCCATTACTCCCAAACCTACAGACCATTTTTGCTTTTTGCTTCTGCATGAGAGTATTGGGACTGGTGGTAGCCTCTTTTAACTAGTAACACTTCAGACCCACACAACACAACATCCTGTCTTCGTGGGACAAGTCAGTCTAGTCTTTGGGCAGACCAATTAGTGTGGCACCAAAAAATAGTCTGGTGGCTCAGGAATCCTGAATTGGAGTCTGTGAAATCCTTTAATATTATGGAAGATGGTTGCTGGCCTGTTCCCTTGGGAGGAGTCCTGGAAACCCCATCCAAGGAATCTCATCCCTCAATCAACATCCTGGAACTCGGTAATCTGACTGTCCTTGACTGGAGGACTATCTGATCCAGAATTAGTTGGACAATGTCAGAGCATTGGTGTATATCAATTGTCAAGGAAGAACCATAAGTTCTCCTGTCCTAAGCAGAACTTCATGTTCCAACTTTGTCTGCCATTTTAAATCCAGGCATGAAGAATTGGCAGGCAGATTACCTCAGTCTGCAGCACCTGGACCTGGGGTAATGGTATACCCAGATGGTGTTCCAGGACCTCTTTCACAAGGGAGGGATGCCAGGTGTGGCCCTCCTGGCCTCCAGGTTCAACACCTGACAGGTTTGTCTCCAGGTACAGGGTTGACTTGGTAGAAACACTGAGTGCTCTGGTGGCTCCATGGGATCATTTTAACCTGATTAATGCCTTTCCTACCTTGAAACTCTTTCTTTGTCTGCTCCACAGAATCAAGATGGAGATGTGGTACTCTGACCTAATCATACTCCTGGCAGATGATCCACGTACTCTTCAGTATGGATCTTCTGTTCCTAGGAATGGTTTACCACCCTATTTCAAGGCCGCTGGCTTTAGCAGCATGGATGTTCAAGCCCAGTTTCTGAGAGACAGAGGCATTCTTGAATTGATGACCCCCACTATGCTAAAAGTTAGGAAGTATACTTCCCGCTGGGTCTATCACCACACATGGAAGGCACACTTTACTTTTATCCTAGACAATTCTCTGTATGATGTATCCTAGCCTTGCTGCAAATGGGCCTGGCCCAACAATTTGTTCCTCAACACCATCGAGGGTCAAATCTTGGAACTTGCTATTTTATTCCAAAGATTGCTAGCTTCCCACTCTTTGATTAAGACCTTTGTACAGGGTGTTGGCTATGTGACTCCCTGTGTGCTCCTCCTTGACCCCATGAGATCTGAATTTTTTTGCACTCCAGAGACCACCATTTAAACCAATCAGGAATATTCCCACTCGCCTCTCTCATCCACATGGTTATGTTTCTTGTTGCAATCACTTCTGTGAGGTAAGTGTCTGAGATGGTGGCCTCATCCTGTAAAGAACCCTTTCTGGTCTTACACAGAGGCAAGGTGTTGTTGAGGCCTAGAGCTTCCCTCCTAAGGTTGTTTCAGCCTTTCACCTCAACCTCACAGTCACTGCTTCCATTAGAAGGACTAACTCTCTGTCGTGGTTGATGGTCTTTTAAAGGGGGAGGTGCATCTCATTCTCCCATTTCTCAGTGGCTCAGGCAGATTCTAATTCAAGCTTATGGTCTTAGGGATCAGTTTTCATCCTTAACTGTCAGGTAACAATCTACTAGGAGCATGAGTACTTCTTGAGCTTTTCAGCATCATGCTACAGTTTCTCAGACTTGCAAGGCTGCCACCTGGTTCACACATTCTCTACATTTTTCCAGGTGGATGTTCTGGCCTCATGTAATGTCAGCTTTGGCCTTGAATTCTTCAGGTAGCTCTTTGAGCTGCAGGCAATCTTTGTTTTTTGTTTGTGGACCTGTTAGTGTTTTTTTTGCTGTTGCCCACCCCTCAGTTGGACCACTTTTGGACATCACGACAGTCTTTAAATTCCTCTGTGCCTCAATGAATGAGAACGAAAATGGGAGTTTTGTACTTATTCTAAACTTCATTTCTTGGCATTAGGGAAACACAGGTCCCACCCTATGTGCCTATGATTATGCTTTTAGCACTGCTTTTCCACAAAACAGAAAAATGCCAGGACAACACTGTGAACCAGATAACTTATTTGTCTACCAATAACCAGCTGCTATAACCCCTAAATGATATAACAAAAAAAAAAAACGTTGCTGTAATTATTCTTTTTGTTATATCAGTTTTCTAGTGATGTTGCTTCTTAGAATAGAAGATTCATACTAATAGTTTGATATGGACAATAGCTCCAATTTTGTTCCAATTTTCATATATATTTCCATTTGTTATCGGGGGTGTCCAACCTTGACTTTCCTGTGCCACATTTGAAGAAGAGGAATCGTCTTGGGCCACACATAAAATACACTATCAACAAGGATAGCTGATGAGCAGAAAATGTCTGACAGATTACAAATTAATGATCACTGAAATAGATAATGTACCTATCTGAGTAATAAAACTTAATTTTTTGTAAAATGTATTATTAAAAAAGTAAGAGGACAACCTAAAACTAATTTGATATTTGACACTGTTTTTGATAAATCTACTTTGTCTTTTCTACTTTGGGAAGATAACATTTCTTTGACAGCATGTGTTTTCTAAGTATAAATGCATTTTTACAAAATAATTAGAAAAAAAAAATCTAAATTTTTAAGTAAGTTTACGATTTTGTGTTGCACCGCATTCATAGTCGTCTTTGTCCACAGGCTGGACACCCATGTGTTACATTATTTGGAAGATTTTTGTGAATCAAGATTTACTTTTAACTATTATCCTGTAGTTACTTTGTTGGTCTGTTGTAGCTTCTCTTTGAATTGTTTTGACATATTTTCACATTTTTATTTTTAGTTCAACAGTTACATTTAGAATATGATACTTATTGCAGTTTGTCGATTTTCTACCCCATTGCATTAGCATATTTGTCAGATAATATATGTTAAAGTTTGCCAAGCTATTGAGTTGATTGTAAGTTCTTTCTTTATGCCTTGGTTGAGCAGTCTCTATAAAGGATAAGGATAGGCCCCTGAATAATTAATCATTAAGCACAATTTTCTGACAATACAATATTGATCTTTTATACCTTCTTCTAACAGGAGAAATCACTACAACAACTCTGTTGGATCGTGAAGTAAAATCAGAGTATATCATAATTATCCGTGCAATGGATGGTGGTGTAGGACCCAACCAGAAAACAGGCATAGCTACAGTAAGTACATTTTTGATTACTGAATAATTCTTCATAAAGTTTAAAAAAACATATTGCAACACTGTTAGCAGAATTTTTTACATGGACTAGGCTGAAATTTCTCAGAGAATATAATAATTTAAGTGGTGCATTAGAGTTATGTTAGAGGAAGTTTCTTCAACGCTTAAGAAATTTCCTTTTGGGCATCACCAAAAAGTGTCCCCATTCAAAGATGTTGCCTCACTTTCTGTTTCTGTGACGACTATGACATTTTTACTTTTCCATCACTTTCTGCTCCACAAACAAAAGCCACCATGAAAAAAGTAGGATGAATCTCCCCAGTGGGGACACAGACTAATAAAGATTGTGCAAAAGCCATACTTCATACAGCCCTCAACCAGTGGAAATTATGTGTGCTCAAAATAACAGCTGAAGAAAGAAATGAAGAAAATCACCAGCAGTGTTCTTTTCATTGTTTAATTTTGAAAGAGTTACATAAAAAAAAAAAAAAAGCAAAAAGGTCCCTGGCCCCACCTATAACTGTCTTCACAGCAAGGAACACTGGAAGGGCAAATGCATGTCAAATAAAACCAAAAAATTTCCAAGCTCAGCTTACCAACCAGCCTGCGACCAACCAAATTAACCTGTCCAACAGTATGCATTAAAAACAGGGGTTTAGTTGCACACATTTGAAAATACATGCATAAGCTGCAGGCCACGGCAAGGCACCCTGTATCCTGCAGACCCTAAGGCCCCTTTCACACAGGCGGTCCGTTCAGGTCCGCCTGTCAGTTTTTTTGGCGGACCTGAACGGACCCTTTATAGACCTCTATGGAGGGACGGATGTCAGCGGTGACATGTACGCTGACATCCGACCCGCTCCGATCCGAAAAAGTGTGACGGAGGAAAAAGCTATTTTTCCATCCGTCTGCGGATCGGGTGACGACGGACAATGTGGTCCGTCGTCATCCGATCTCCCATAAGGGAAAGCGGCGCTCTGACAGGTCCGTCCCTGCACAGTGTGCAGAGACAGACCTGTCATCTTCCTGCACAGCGGAGGATCGACGGAGCGATCCCCCGCTGTGCAGAGCGGGCTCCGTACACGGACACGTCCGTGTGAAAGAGCCCTAACTCTAACTTTGAAGAGTCTCCACAGTGGGAACATGTGTATTCTAATAGATAGATGAAGAGCAGATGACTGGAGGGAGCCCCACCCTCCTTAACCACTTGACAACCGGCCCATAGCCGAATGATGGCTACAGGGCGGTTTCTTAACTCTGGGAGGGCAGACAGTGACGTCCTCCCAGAATCCCGCTCTCGCGTGCCCCCTGGGGCACCCACTTGAGGACATCCTTGACCCATGACCACGGATCACGGTAAACGGCTACTCATATCGGCCGTTTACCACGTGATCGCTCTGTCAAATGACGGAGTGATCACATGTAAACAAACCGGCGTCATTTCTTGATGCCGGTTCCTCTCTCCTCTCTCTGTACCGATCGGTACTCTGCAATACCATGCAATACCCTGCGATACCATGCAATACTCTGCGATACCCTGCAATACTCAGCCATACTCAGCCATACTGTGCAATACTCAGTGATACCCAGCCATACTCGGCGATACCCAGCCGTACCCAGCCATGCTCAGCCATACTTGGCTGTACTCGGCCTCTGTATGTGGCCAGGCTGTGGAAGTCTCACACATGTGGTATCGCCATAGTCAGGAGGAGTAGGACAATCTATTTTGGGGTGCCATTTTTGGTATGTACATGCTATGTGAAAGAAATATTGTATAAATGGACAACTTTGTGTAAAAAAAAAAAAAATGCGTTTTTAACCACTTCCCGCCTGCAGTTACAGGCATCATTCAGATATCAGCTTTTTCATCCGGCGATTCCCTACACCATAAGAATGATCATAACGGCTGTTCTGCTGCTTGATCATTCTTACGGGGAGGCGAGAGGGGACGCCGCCCCCCCGCCGCCCTCCGGTGCCCATACCGACTCACCGCTATGATTGAAGCCAGGATCATTTTTTTTATTTTATTATTTCAGGCTTTCCAGCCTAGAGGCGAGATGTGGGGTCTTATTGACCCCATATCTCACTGTAAAGAGGACCTGTCATGTCATATTCCTATTACAAGGGATGTTTACATTCCTTGTAATAGGAATAAAAGCATAAAGTCCATCAATTACCTCGCCTTTCATAATGTCACAAAATAAATATATATATATATATATATATATATATTAGGGGTGCTGAAATGAATCACTGCATCAATACTTCGTGATTCGGGTGTCCCCGATGCGGCTTCTATGCATACGACCGGAAAAATCGTATGTGCTTTAAAAAAAATCTGGAGCTACGTACCGCATTTCTCAGTGTGTGTACAGTGTACACGCTGCTCATGTGACTGCTTGGCCTGCCTCTCTCCTCTCATGTCTCTCCTGACCTCAGCGGGGAATTCCCAGCCCCTATGTAAAGTAGGGGAAAAATACTGCGCTAAACCAAAATAGTGAAAAAAGCTGCCAACACTCAAACAAAGTCCAGGTAAATGTGCAAAAAATTAGTGTAGCGCTAAGCAAAAATTATCTCTGTAGCTAAACAGTGACAACAATAATAAACAGGATATAATAAAAAAACACTGTGAATGCAAATGTAAACACCAATACTTAAAAGTGATTAACCAATAGTAATAATATGCATAAAGGCAAGTACATTTCTATACATGCAAAACATTCCACTGTGAAATAACTCAAGCAACACTAGGTGTGTGCATCTGAAATATAAACATTAAAGTCCCAAGAAAAAAGCAATAGTGTAATGTCCACTTAAAAGTGATGAATGACTGAAATATCAAAATGGTATGACCCGAATAGATCTGGAATAAATTTGGAAACTTCAAGAGCAGTAGTCAGATGGAAAAGATGAAACACTCTTACCAGATGAGTTGGACACCCCTAACATACGGCAGTGTATCAAATGGGCTTTAAGCGCTGAACTCCTAGTGCTATAGAGGATGAAGCCAAATGAGACCAGACAATGAAATCTGGAAAACAACCATGCAGTGGAATGGCATCCATTTATCAGAGTGGATCGCTCCAAATTCCATTTTAAGGATATAGTTTGGAGTTATATAGAGGGACAAGAACATGGAAAAGTCCAGGATATGAGGGAGGGGTAGGAACTGGAGGATGGAAGAATCAATGCATAATAGCCAAGGAAGGATGTACGAGTCTGGGGATAGAGATGGAGGAATCCATGGATAGGTTAAGATGGTCATCACAGAGTCCTATAGGTGAGGAATATTAGAAGTAGAGGATCTCCTGTGCTGTGTACATGGCAGGTTTGGGGGGGGGGGTGATGTCTCCTCCTGGAGTCCAGGGTTGGGGATGTCATTGTGCTTTCTGTATAAACACATTTTATTAAAGTGGCATTCTACCCAAAATTTAAACTTTTTTCAGTGTCCTTTTTTTTTTTTTTTTCCAAACTGGAACAACAACTAAATGATATCTCAAGAAGAGAACTATCCTGGTTAGGCAAAATAGCGGCATTCAAAATGTCCATCTTACCACAAATTCTTTACATCTTCTGTTCCTTGCCAATTCTCATACATCCCCCTCAATACCTCCGCACCTTGTCCAGTATCATATGGAAATTCATATGGGGAGGTAAAAAAGCTAGATGCCCAGGAAACAACCCTATTCCACATAAAAGGGTAGGGGGTGCTGGACTAGCAGACATCCAAGACTATCTATGGGCAAAAATATTAGACCAACTTAAACACTGGTTTCACAGCACAGACAGCCCACTATGGGTAGAAATAGAAAAAACACTGATCCCGACAAATGACCCAACAACATTCCTCCTGGGTGACATATGGGAACCCTGTGAAACTAGGGGAATACCCCCTCCCATACAAGTGTCCATACAGGCTTGGAGATTTCCCCCTAAGACACAACCAAACTGACACACATGAGGTAGAATACAAATTCGCCATCAGCCTCCTAGAAGCAAAAATTCCTATGCCATCGTTCACAAAACTCTGTGTGTATGGCATAAGGCACATAGAAGACCTTTTTGGAGAACATAAGCCAAAATCTGCACAACAAATAATGACCGAATACAGATTACCAAACTATATGCTTTTTTCATGTGTACGCATCTCCCATTTCCTAAGAGCACACCCCATACCCAAAATAAAAATAACAACCAGAGTATGGCGCTTCTACTCAATTCCAATGCCTACAACTAAAGGAATAACGCTATTCTACAACCTCATCCACAACAAACAGACTTTCAGTAAGGCAGCTGCTATTAGGAATTCTCAGATGAGCAGTGGCAACACGCATTCGGGGAAATTCACAAGGCATCCCATTGTTTAAATCACTCAAAATAACCCATAGATGGCACTCCCATAGCAACCAATAATAAATACTCTTTTGTTCACTCTTCTAAAGTATATGTTGATTGCTTGCTATAGGTTTAGATTTTGCCCTGCTTAAGTGAGTGATTCCAATGCTATTATCCTAGTATAAATCCCTTGCCAACATGCAATGGGGAGTAAATATATGACTTAACTCTAATGTATCTAATTGTAGACTTTGAAAAATGTTAATGGTCCTGTCAATCTGTTTAATTTCATTAACACTCACCATCACCACCATTTGGGTCACGTCTCACCAAAACAGCTCAATCTTAGTGGAAAATCTTGTCTACAAGGAAGTGTACATCACTGATATTCTAAAAATGTGATTGAAAACCTAGCATTTCATCTACTTGATTAAGTTCTAGAGGTCTTCATAAAATGATGCTATCCACAAGATGTTGCACACCAGCATCAATACTTGCCAAGGACTCATCAGTAGCTGACTGGTGTGTCAGCAACACACAATCTTAAAATCTCAAGACTACTTGGACTGCTGCTACAAAGACAGCTTTCTTTATTAGATGTCAAAATTTTCATGAAACGCTCTGCCCAAACCTCAATGGGCCTTTTCTTGACAGAAGGAGATGATGAAAAAGGCAATTTAAATCCCGTCTCCTTACCAGTCCTCACTATATGTTACACTGAATATTTTCATTATGGCTTTCAATCTGCTCATCCAGGTGGAGGTCTTGTGAATAGTAGGCTAAATATGCCTACTCTAACTTCCCTCTGCCTTGTCATGGCTTAAACTATTTTTGGGAGGTAAATGGTCCTGGGTCAGCTTTGTGTAGAAACCCAAAGGAAAACAATAGTTAGTTTAGGCTGGAAAGAGCAATAGTTGTACTCTGAGACTATTGCGCACCGAAGCAACCTAGCAGAAAGATTTAATGCCCACCACTTGTACACAGTAAAAAATTTTTTTTAAAGCGGAACTCCACCCAAAAGTGTAAGATCCCCGCACCCTCTTCCTCTCCATTGCCACATTTGGCAAAACCAGGTACCCGCTCCCACTTCCGAGTAAGATCGCTGCACAATGATGTGGCAATTTACAACATTTCTGGCCCTTCCTCCTTCCCCCTACTCTCTGGCAATACACACCAAACTGAGCATGTGCAGAGTGCCTACTAGGGCTCTGTTCTATCAGGAGATGAATTGGAGAACACAGGATCAAACAGCCTTAATGCGCGGGATTAAGGTTCCACAGTGAGTATAACAAGCATGCTTTACTGCATATACACACCGATTTTACTGTTGTGGGTTTAGTAACACTTTAAGTGAAACAGCAGAAGAAACAAATTAACTATTGTGTTTATCCAGTGTTTGTGACCTTCTGCAATATTTCCTCAAGGGACTCGTTTTGCAACCTTTAGACACCTATAATCAAATAACTGAACAATGCTATCTTTTATTTATAGCATTTTTCAAAAATGACATTGCACGATTATAGTTAAAGTTATAGTATTGATAATAGCGGTGTTAAGGATTTCAGTAAGTTCCTGCTAGTAGCAAATTGCTATTAACTAATCTTTAATTTGCATACTACTTTTGCTGCTGTAGATTGTTGCATACTTCAACCTGAAGTTTTTATGTGTTAGAGATGTATATTTCCAAGTTATTCTACTATAATAAATATTAATAGAGATGTGTTAACACAAACAGTCCTACATATATAATAGCTTGGTACAGGGTTCAGCAAAATGATATTCAATTAGCAACTTTCCAGATTTTAGTGTAAAATAATTGAATACCACTTGTAATTAATCTGTGCAAGGACTGCTGTTACAGAGCACACAGTTTATTACCGTATATACTGGAGTATAGGTTGACCCGAAAATAAGCCGAGGCCCCTAATTTACCACAAAAAATGAGGAAAACTTATTGACTTTAAGCCGAGGGTGAGAAATGCAGCAGCTACTGTAAGTGGAAAAGAGGGTCAACATCATAGAGGTCAAAAAATACTTTTCCAGCTTAAAAAGACTCAAATCCTCTGCCTGAACTTTATATGAAGTGTACAATGTGATACATCATTCATGTCACTGTACAGCAGAGTGGTGATATGCTTGCTGTGTGGTGGCATGCAGGACCAAGTAGAGGGGTGTGATATTATGTTCTTCTAAATCTGAAGGAGTTTGGCTCATTTTGGATCTAAAAACTCTCAACTTGTTTCTGCAGGCTTAATAGAACCACGCGGAATTGGCCAAGTCAGTTTATAAGCTACCTTGTTCTGGGGAGTTTTCTGGCTATAGTGGATGTACTTGATGCTTACTTGCACATTTCCATATTTCCTCTTTATCAATGCTATTTGCATTTTGTGGTGGGCAATCATGGTTACCAGTTTTCACTCTTCTCTTTGCTCTGTCCACAGCCCTTTCATTTTCCCCAAAGTTCTTGCCTACAGTGGCGGCTGGTGGTTTATTAATTTGGGGGGATGGATAACGGTTACCCCCCCAGTCGGTCGGTCAGCGGCAACCACCCATAGGAGGAAGGTCGGGGCATCAAACCCCCGTATTTACCCCATCTAAGACGCGGGTGGCAGGCAGCATGTCCTGCGAGTGCCAGCTTTCTTTCTTCCTCCTCCTGTGCATCTCTTGTGCATCTCACTCCTCCTCCTTGGTGTCCAATAGGATCGCCTGTCCTTTCAGACAATCAGGAAATGGGTATCAGACCCACGCTTCCTGATTGGCAGAGATGCAATGCTCTGCACCATGAGCCCACCCTATTTTGAAGCCTATTGGAGCCTCTGGCTCTAATCAGGTGCTTCAAAAAAACACCCCTGCTGCTGTAATTATGCTATCCCAGCTGTCAGCTCCTCCACTCTTCCCTTCAACTCCCTACATAACCTTTTATGTAGTTCCAGGGGGAGAATTAAAGAGGGATACTATAGAGTGTCACTTTAGTCGTAGCTCTGAGTCCACTGGGGCTGCTATCCAAGATAGCTGCACCCAGTAGCAGTCTCTGGGCTTTTAGATGTCTATATAAGGTATGATTTTACAGATGGGTAGCATGCATATTTTACAATAAATGGGCATATAAGCCAATGGTTTAGCGACAGGGTCTCTTTAAACATCAAAAACATATTGACATTGCTGCATTTAGCTATAGCCTCTGCTCTGTTTAGGGTTTGCTTCTAACTTGCCATTGGCTGCATGATTGTTGCTACCAGCTTCCACATGTTAGGTTATAGAAGGACCTGTATCCCATTGAGATTTTTATGAGGCATTTCAATCAAGGTGCTGCTGTCATGAAAGGCGAACAGAGATCATTCCTTTCTTTGAATAAATTCTGTTGCTTATTGTTATACGCTCAGTATCAATAGTTGTGGATCTTTATATTTCTTAACCTTGCACTCCTTGATTGCAACAAATAATGTTTAGTTTAAGCGACACTTTTGTGTGTCTAATGAAAAATATTTTTAATATCTGCAGTATCTATAGATAATATCAATAATTTCACATTGCCGTATTATAGAATATACACTACAATGAAAAGGCTAACCCCACTTTTTTATTTTTAGGTAAATATCACTTTGTTGGATATAAATGACAATGCTCCTCAATGGAAGGATGAACCTTACCTTATTAACCTGGTAGAAATGACGCCACCTGATTCAGATGTCACTACGGTATTGTGGACTGTTTTTTTTATTTCTTATATGTTTTCTGTATTTCCTTATTTCTTGACATTGTAGATTTTATTTGTTCTTTGCATCATTGTATAACAGTTTTGTGTAGCAACCTTTATTTTATTTCAAGTGACATACAGGAATCATTTAAATTGCAAATGTGTTTTAATCTTTAAATTCCTAAAGACAACTGGACTCACTAAGGAGGGTGTTCTGTACCAATAACAAGAAGTAAATGATGCCAGTAGTCCATAATACAAGTAAAGTAACTTTTTTACTCAAACTTGTATCTTTTGATTCTACTAGGGATGTTTAACAAAAATATAAAACTTTCAGTAGCGTTTTTAATAGATGACCTTCACAATATACTGCTATTTTCTTAATCCTGCAGAGGCATAGATAAAGAGATCCAAACTCCCCACCAGAGTGTCCATGGTGCAGCAACTATTGCTGACAGCTTCAGGGCACCCAAAGCTCCTGCTGTCTGTCATATCAAAGCAAGGGAGGATGTTCTTATCTCCTCAGTCACATTACCCCACTGAGTAAGGACTTCCCTTCACCCTGAACTGCTTGGTCTGGTGAGTGGGTTTCATATGGGGGTCAAAGAATTTTCTCCTGATTGACAAGGTTGGTAGTTTATAATCATTTATTTAGGATACAGTAATGGGTTTTAGCAATTCAGCTACACCAATGCAACAATGAAGGGGCTTCAATGCAGTATAAGCCATCTAAACTTGGAAACATTTTAGTTAGCCATAGATAATGTCTTTTTTTTTTAATCAGTCAGATGGCTGATCAAAGGAAATGGAACAGATTTCTCCATCCACACATTTGATAAAGGATGAAGGAATCCTCCCACTGCTCTATTGTACTCTGACAGCAGGACTCCTCTGCTGTCAAAATACACTGATCAGCACTGCAGCCACTGATCAAAAGAAAATATACCAACATTTCTGCTCGAAAGAAGTTGATCATTACATTGCCTCCTTTCAAACAGGAACGGTCGTGGATGGATTGAAATGTGTCTGATTCCTGCTGACTCAATCCAATTATGGCTAGCTGTTGTCTTATAAAATCACTTTTATTGGCTGTCTAATTTTGTAAAATGTATTTTTACTTTGGCTTATAGTGGGTTTATGTTATATAAGTTTATTAATAAAAAACAGATAGTTGTTTACTTTGAATTGCATAACAGGGTAACATCATCATCATTACATCATGGTCTCTCCTGTGTTTGGATATTCACTCTTGGTCCAGTGTACTGCACTTGGTATTTCGTTCTTTTTGTCACCTTGAGAAATCGGGTCTGTTACTCCTCAAAACACTGGGGTCCACTGGTGTAGCTGCATCAGCTCTGGAGTAAAGGGGTTACTTTGCATCCTGCTTCACGTTGGTTTCAATGATTTTTTTAATAGTGTCATTGTTTATCATTGTTCTCAACTTTTTTGGGTTCAGATGCATGTAAAGAATTTCACTGAACGCAGTCTCTGTCATCAAAGCATCCCAACACTAGAAAAAACACCTGTACATACTATGCATAACCAAAGGATTACATTTTCAACAAGCACATGGACTCTGGCAGCCTTTCTCTGTTACAACTGGCTACCGTTCTTTTTAACATGGTACTTGCAAAACTGATTCTTACCTTTTCTCTGTCTTTTCCCTATTTTACACCACATGTCCCTTAATATCAAGGCTTGTTACCTTAAAACTCTTTACACATAAGCAGAATTACTAACATATATATATATATATATATATATATATATATATATATATATATATATATATATATATATATATATATATATATATATATATATATATATATATATATAATTTCACTTGTTGAGTTGTAATGTATCTAAAAGGGTAAGATGAAACATGTCACAAACTTCACTAAAGAAATGTGTTTTATTTTGCTTTTTACTTTGCTTTTTGCTGAATTCTAATACTGTCTTTCAAGGACCTCTCAAAGAAAGAATTGATTTACCACCCTTCAATGAGTAATGGAAAGTAACACAGAATAATTCTCATTCCCTTCAAAAGATGACAAATTACATAAAATGGAAGACAGTGCATATGATCATGTCTAATATCTAGTAAAATCTGTGTATAGCGGACCAGAAAATGCTACCAATAAATTACATTCTAGGCCTTCATAGAATAAAAATAATGGATATATACACCCATCTAGGGGATTTAATTTAATTAGGTAGTAAAACGTATCTTGTAAGTTCATATACCCTTTATCCTAGTTGCTATTTAAAGCGGTTATGCACTCTGTATAATTTTTTTTTTTTTTTTTGGGACGGAATATAAAGGATGCTTACCTTTATTGGGGGACTCACCTGTTCCATCTTCCATCTCGATCGCCGCCGGTTTTCGTCCGATGAAGTTCCTCGTCTTCTTCTTTTGTGCTGGGGGCCATCTTGCCTGTGGGCATGTGAAACACCCACAGGAACTTTAGATGGCCCAGCATGCACCGCCGTTACTCGCGCGTGCGCAGTAACGGCACATCTGCCGATATCTCGGGAGATTTCGGCAGATGTGGCCGAAATCTCGCGAGATTTCGGAAGATGTGGCCGAAATCTCGCGAGATTTCGGAAGATGCCCGCACTGACTCCTGGGATCAATGACACCAGATCCCAGGAGACAGTGCGGCGTGACGACGATCGACGCAGAGACCCCGCCCGCCGCCGAAGAGAGAGAAGACCGGAAGTCATCAATTACAAGGTAAGTAAAAAAAAACATTTAATTTAGTACTCTTTGCCTGATTTGGAAGGCAAAGAGATTTACTAAATGAAATGGGTGCAGAACCGCTTTAATCTGACACCTAGGGAGGACATATATACATGCTGTTAGTGAGCCTAAATGACAAGGTTTCAGCTCCAGCTATAGTAGACTGTGTGAGTGCTGTGGGGTTTAGACTGAATGCAAATAAAGTTTATGTATGTCTTAATCCATATATTTTCTTTGAATACTACATTTCTTAGTTGTTGGACTGCTTTCTTAAAGGTTATATTATGTATGGTAAGGAGGCACTTCTTATGGTGGTTGTCTGCGATCCATCTGGATATATTGCGCACCTAATTTCACTTGTGGTGGTCTGTTAAAAGTGAAATTTTTTAAAGGGAGATTTCTTGCCTATGTTGATCTATTTTTTGGCATCTGGTAAGGAGGCCTTTTATGCGGTGGTGGTGTCTTTTGGTCACTTATATTTATCTGTGGTCACGGGTGTCTCTTCATACCTAATTGGACACTATCTCCACTCATTAATCCTCCACTCACTGGTTTCTGCTATATATATTTTAGCAGTATTATGCTATGGTATAATTTTTTTGTTTTTCCGGTGATCGCTAACTGTGCTCTATGAGTATACCTGAGAAGGAAAAGGGGGTATCCTGTATTGCTTCACTACAACCTTATAGCAAACGGATCATCAACCCGGGCTGGGTTAAAGCCATATGCTGGTTTATGGCTTACTTCTGGTAAGCATGTTCTCCATAAATACATAGAGCAACGGTTGGAAGGTTACTTTTCACAGAAGAATTTATTCCTGTTGAGAGATATTATTCCCACTAAAAGAGACTTTTAATATATGGATTATTTGGAGTAGATCATATCTCCAATCTCTATATAGACTCTATGAGCGCGATTTTTTCCTTTGTATTATACCTGTGTTTATCCCACAATTATTGCGGCTACGTTTAGAGTCTTTAAAATGTATTTCTTAATGTGTGTTTGATTAGCGCAGTTTTTTTACCTTTTATATTATGTATTTGCTTTGAAGCACTTCCATATACATGTAGCGTTACCCCCATAGGAGCCGCTGAATAAGATGGATCATCTGTTCTTTACCTCAACCTTCTCAAGAACCTCAGCCACTCTGACACATGGTTGAGTGTACAAACATACAATATCACAGGAAATCAGGGAAAGTAATACTTAGTAGTGCTATATGAAAGAAAACAGGCATTAAACCAAGTAGCAAAGGCAACCTTAACATATTGTCACCCAATACAGTTCATAACAAGGCAAGCAGAAAATGGATTAACAATAGTAATAACACAGTTTAGCATACAAAATTATTAACAGTAAGTATTAGGCATAAGGTGACATTTGGCACCCAGATCAGCATAAACAAGGCCACCTCAAGTGTGGCAGTGAGCAGTAGTAAAGTTTAAACTGAGTGCTGGAACTATACTGCAAGAGCACATTTATGACAGCGATACTAGTTCTAGAATGACTGGGTATGCACTGTCCAAAAGAAAGGGTGGATGGTAGCAAAGGGGACTTGCAGAATATTTTTTTATGGGAGGAGTAGTCCTTTGAGATGTTCTGCCGACTATTGTTGGGGCCCTTAAAAGATCTTTGGTGTATTGGGATCTGTAGTGTAAGGATTCTATTTGTCCCATTAAATGGCTGCCATCTCCAACTGCAACTCCCATGTTTTTCAGTGCTCTACATAGAAGTCTATAGGCTTGCTTGGCTTTCTCTCCTCCTGCTGGCCAGAGGAGGATGGCACAGCACAACATCAGTATCTCAGTAGAGAGAGAGAAGAAGAAAAGGCAAAGTCTCCTTTTTCATATTGCTGTAGCCCAGCACCTGGCTAGTGCCTACATACAGTTACATCTCTCCATGGTATCTAAGCATTTTATTTACATTGATGGTGCTACGTACATTTATCTTAGTCACTGTGTACTCTTTAGTATTCTGTAGAAATACAAATGGAAAACAACTGTAATAAAAGATTGTGTAAAGGGTTAGTTCACCTATACCAAAAAGCACATTGTGTTATCCAATAGGGGTATAGCAGCATAGTGTTCTACACCTACCTTTCAGCCAGAACTCCCTTTCAGCCTAAAGAATGTAGGCCAAAACCTCATTAACCACTTCCTGACCAGAGCATTTTTTGCGTTTCGGCACTGCGCCGCTTTAGCCGACAATTGTGCGGTCGTGCGAAGTTGTACCCAAACTAAATTGGTGTCCTTTTTTCCCCCCACAAATAGAGCTTTCTTTTGGTGGTATTTGATCACCTCTGCGGTATTGATTTTTTGTGCTATAAACAAAAAAAGAGCGCCAATTTTGAAAAAAAGCAATATTTTTAACTTTTTGCTATAATAAATATCCCCAAAAAATATATAAAAATGAATTTTTCCTCTGTTTAGGCCGGTATGTATTCTTCTACATATTTTTGGTAAAAAAAAATTGCAATGAGCATATAGTGATTGGTTTGCGTAAAAGTTATAGCGTCTACACAATAGGGGATAGATTTATGGCATTTTTATTATATATATATATATATATATATATATATATATATATATTTTTTTTACTATTCATGACAGCGATTTTTATCGGGTCTACGACATTATGACGGACACATCAGACACTTTTGACACTATTTTGGGACCATTGTCATTTATACAGCGATCAGTGCTATAAATAGCCACTGATTACTGTATAAATGACACTGGCAGGGAAGGGGGTTAAACACTAAGGGGTGATTAAGGGGTTAAGTGTGTCCTAGGGAGTGATTCTAACTGGGGGGGATGGGCTACCACTGACATGACGGTGATAACTGCTCCAGATGACAGAGAACAATAGATCCCTGTCATGTCACTAGGCCGAACAGGGAAATGCCTTGCTTACATTTTTTTTTTTGGCGCGGATTCATCTTAAAATTCATACCAGACCTGGAAGCATCATGAAGGCCAAGGAACACAGCAGATAGGGATGAAGTTGTGGAGAAGCTTAAAGCCGGGTAAGGTTATAAAAAAATATCCCAAGGTTTGAACATCTCACAGAGCACTGTTAAATCCATCATCCAAAAATGGAAAGAGTATGGAACTGCAAACCTACCAAGACATGACCATTCACCTAAACGAACAGGCCGGACAAGTAGAGCATTAACCAGAGAAGCAGCCAAGGGGCCCATGATAACTCTGGGGGAGCTGCAGAGATCCACAGCTCAAGTGGGAGAATCTGTCCACAGGACAGCTATTAGCCATGCAATCCACAAATCTGGGCTTTATGGAAGAGTGGCAAGAAGCAAGCCATTGTTGAAAGAAAGTCATAAGAAGTTCCATCTACAGTTTACGAGAAGCCATGTGTGGGACACAGCAAACATGTGGAAGAAAGTGCTCAGGTCAGATGAGACCAACATTTTTACTTTTGGTCAGGTTTGCGGGTACCAACGTCTGGCAGGGCTTCTCTCCTAGGTGCTGTGGCCGGTCTGGTTGCCCTTGATGTGGGTTCCCGACGCTTGGCAGGCCCAAGCAGGTCCTCCACCACAGTGTACCTTTCGACCAACTCAACCAGCTGGTCAGCGGTTGCAGGGTTCCCATGGCTTACCCAGTGCTGTAGCTCATCTGGCAGGGACCGCAGGTACCAGTCCATCACCACCCGTTCCACCATTTGTGGGCCTGACAACTTTTCTGGCTGCAGCCATTTTTTAACCAGCTGTACTAGTTTGTGCATTTGGGACCTGGGTGGTCGGTCAGGTTTGTACTGCTAGCTATGCACCCTCTGAGCCCAGACGGCTGTGGTCACTCCCAGGCGGGCCAGGATCTCTGCCTTTAGATGCTCATAGTCGCTGATGTGCTCAGTTGGGAGGTCAAAATAGGCCTTTTGCATGTCACCGGTGAGGAAAGGGGAGGTAATGCCAGCCCATTGGTCACGGGGCCACCCCTCTCTCTCTCTGCTATCCTCTCAAAGGTAATATGCCTCTACGTCATAGCTGGGTGTCAGTTTTTTGTAAGAAATGGCTGGCCCTCACGGGGCACTTGGTTGCCAGCGGCGACGACGGCTTGCTCTCGTCCCTGAGCCAGCTGCTGTACTGCCTCCTGCAAAGCAGCCACCTGTGTTTGAGTGGACTCCTGCTGGGCAGTAAACTGGGCAGCTAGTAACCGTGTGCATTCCTGCTGTGCAGCTACAGCCTGTATCAGGGCCTGCTGCTGCTGAGCCATCGCTTCTTCATGGTGACGGTGTGCCTCTGCTGAAGCTTGCTGCTGGGTCATGGTGGCTTGTGCCAAAGCTTTTACCTTCTGCATGTCTTTGCCTGCTGCTTGCAGCGTCTGAGCTGACTTCACTCAAGACATGCCATAGGTACACTGTCACTTTAAATGTCAGTTTTTAGTTTTAAAAGTTTTTTGTGGCTGCAAATGCACTTTGCCAGCATCCAAAACACCAGTTGTAAAGTTTGGGGGATAATAGCTCCACGGGACCAAGTGCATAAACAGTTTAACCACTTGACAACTGGGCACTTAAACCCCACTCATGACCAGACCAATTTTCAGCTTTCGGTGCACTCACACTTTGAATGACAATTACTCAGTCACACTGTACCCAAATTAATTTTTTGTCCTTTTTTGATCACCTCTGGGTTTTTTATTTTTTTTTATAAATAAATTTTTCTTTGTTTTTTTTTGCTATAATTTTGGCCACAATTTATACTGCTACATATCACTAGCAGTGTCTTAAAAATGATTATACTTAGGAAGAGTACATGTGACATACAATCACCTGGGATGATGTTTCAATTTTGCTGATGTTGATGACATGTGGCACTGATGACAGATGGCACTAATACGTGGCACTGATGACAGATGGCACGTGACACTGACAGGTGGCACTGATGACAGATGGCACTGATACGTGGCACTGATGACAGATGGCATTAATATGTGGCACTGATGACAGATGGCATTAATATGTGGCACTGATGGGGCACTGATGACAAATGGCAATAATATGTGGCACTGATGTGGCAGTAATGACAGATGGCACTGACGGGTGGCACTGGGGACAGGTGGCACTGGGGACAGGTGGCACTGGGGACAGATGGCACTGACAGGTGGCACTGGGGACAGATGGCACTGGGGACAGGTGGCACTGGGGGCAGATGGCACTGACAGGTGGCACTGGGGACAGATGGCACTGACAGGTGGCAGTGGGGACAGATGGCACTGACAGGTGGCAGTGGGGACAGATGGCACTGACATCTGGCACTGGGACTGACAGTGGGCACTTCATTTTCAGTTTTTTTTTTTTGCACTCGCGCTGCATCACGCTGCATCACGCTGCAGCCGTTCGTCTCTCCCTCCTCACATGCGGTCTCGTGAGGAGGGAGAGCCGGCGATGAGAGATGATCTTGTATGTTTACATATGAGATCATCTCAAATTGGACACTGTGATCGCGCTGTAAATGGCCGCTGTGATTGGCCATTTACAGCGATCTGTGACTGGCCATGGAAGCGGGAGCGGTAGCGCGCATCGCGGAAGTAAACAGGACATCCAGGGACGCCCTCCCACGCTGCAGCCATCTTTCGGCTATAGCGCAGACGCCTAGTGGTTAAACTTTAAACAAAAATTATTTGTAAGCAAACCAAAAATAAAGCTTCATTCAGGACACAGCACAAAAATATAAAACAAAGTCTGCTTATCTTTAGCACAAAGAAAATTTAAAGAAAAGGCACATACAGTTTGTGGCCGGGTCTTCACCCCAGAGTTTTAGGAGTCTTTGAATCTTTAGCAGCTCCAAACAGATACACAGCTCATCACGACAGGTGTAATCACCTACTCTTCCTCACCACCACCTCTTCACTACTTCCTGTCTTTTATGAGCTGTTTCCTGGAGGCCTTTAACCCAGTGTGTGCTGAATCCCTGTGGTCAGGGGTGGATGCTCTTTCCCACCAGAATATCACTTCAGAGCCTCCCAAATTCCCGGTCCCAAATAACTCTCTATTAAGACAGAGAGGACAGCGAGTCAGTCCTCTCCTGATTGACTCTACTCACAGAATTCCTCACCCATTCTGGGTGACCCCCTGAACACTACTGCACTTCCCTTAAAGGGACCATACCCCAAATATTGGTGCAATATAGCACCCATCCACGACCCAACCTTGGCGTCCTGTACAAATAATATATATTTTTTATATAAAATATATATATATATATATATATATATATTACACTGCCTGCACTGACTGACTGAATATAAAGTGTATGCTAAATGCAGGGTATATATCTTTTAAACACACTGCCACTATCTGCATAACCTGCCTGCCTAATACAACTCAAGCTATCTCTCTGTCCACGCCAAAAACACTACATACGGCCGCTATGTAAGCAGCCTTATAAAGTGTGGGGCATGGACTTAGTCCCCCTGAGCCATGATTGGCCAAAGGCACCCTGCCTATGGCCAATTATGGCTCTCTCAGCAGAGTGCGCTGTGATTAGCCAAAGCATGCAGGTCAGGTGCATGCTTTGGCCAATCATCATACAGCAATGCACTGCAATCTCGCAGTGATTTATGGGGTGTTCTGCGAGCTCAAATTCTCTGCAAATGCCCCATATGTTCGGATCGTTTTAGAACAAATGAACACCCGATGTTCAAGTCAAACTTGCTTTCGACTTTGAAACACTGGCTCATCCCTAATCAGCAGCAAGATTTTTTTTTTTTAAAAAGACCATTTATTGTGCAAAAACTAAAAACACATTGGTGTACCTCTCTACACTGACACACCTTATCCCTTGAAGTAAGTGATCAGTTGCAGGATGGGAATGGCTGATAGACAATAATATTTGTACTTATCTGGATATGTGAGGAATTTTCTGTATTCTTTTACATGAATCCCTGATCCCTCAAATTTGGTTATTATATTTATATGCCCCTGCAAACAGAGGATTTGTAGAGACAAACTACATTGGATTTGAATTTATTATATAATCAAGTGGGATATATACATACATACATACATACATACATACATATATACTGTTGAAATAATTCCCATCAGTGTTAGCTGTGATTTGAATGTTACTTACCATCTAAGGCCACTTATGGGTATGTCTGTGCTCCCTTTCCCTTTGTCTCATATTTAGTCTGTGACTTTCAATGGGATAGTGTGGGCCCGTTCCATACTCCTTGGACAGATTAGCACCTGGAAACTACCCCGCCTATATGTTTTTAATCTACTCTGGTCATGCATGATATTTCAATTTCATCTCCCTGAGGAAGATCAGAACAATATACGATTGAAACGCGTTGGGTCTCCTCTTTGAGAAATAGCATTTAGTGTTAAACTCTTTTTTGCTATTTGCATTTGTAACATTGACATCTCATGTTTGGATACCATGCATACCAGATCTCATGTAGTTTTTAATTCATGTGTTTTTTTTCATATATCTGTACGCAATAAAGAACTTTTTTATATATATATTCTATTCAGTCCAATTTTCTTGGGAGCAATTTTTAAAATTAAACATTGGTGTATCTATTCCCATTTAACACCATAATTTCTTTATACAACAAAAAACATATATACAGTATAGATGCTACCCTGGAATATGTATAAACATATTAATATGCTTCCAGAGTCTAGGTTTGCTTGATCCATCCAATATTATACAACTTGAACCTTGGCAAAGTCACATAGCACTCAATATATACAATGATAATTCACTTATTCCTTCAGATAACAGGAGTTAGAAAGGTGGAATCATTATTGTTATTCCAAAAACATAAATACTTTCATATTCCATGGGTCCAGAAAGGACTAGGAAAGTTGAAACATCATCCCAGGTGATTGTATGCACTCTTCCTAAGTACAATCGTTTTTAAGACACTGCTAGTGACTAGCAAAAATTCTAATAAATAATGAAATAATAAACACAAATAGTCCCCTTCAATAGAAAGCTACTTTGGGTAGCACCACGTTTCACATGACATTTATTCTAGCCACTGAATGTTTAAACCAATCAGTTTTTTGCTACACCAGGCCACCTGCTAATGAACAGCCTAATAAGGCTCATCAGCGTGGACTAATGACTTTTGTCAGCATGTGACACACACAGAAGTTACTTTACTACAGTTACTTTACTACAAGAAATCTAAAGCCGAATTGAAAAAAATACATTCCTATGGATAACCCAATGACATAGCTAAAATGCAGTAGATAAGCAGCAAGTTTTTACACTGTACAAATAAATATAAACATTTTTAATTCTACCTCTTCCTGGTCACAATTTGCCTAGGCCTTTCAGAAGCATCTTTAGAGATTGATGTCATTGTTTTTGACTGTATCAAAAATTAACTGACTGGTAGCTAATCATAAGTTAGGGTGAAGTCATCGTATACAGTTAAGGTACAAGTGCACTGACACTTAAAAGTTAAAGTAAGTTCGCCAAGCCACAAAGTGTTCCCTCTATTGACTAGTCTACAAATTTTTAATTGTAACAAAATAAAACAAATAGTTTAGCAAGCTTATAAAACTGTGAAAGACAAAAAAATACTTTAAGGTAATTACTGTAATAATAGATCCATGTATACACTTACCGATAATACATTATACAGAGATTGCCATTTGTGAAACCACATGTCAAAATTTGTAGATCCAAAATGTAGACAGCTAAAATGGGCACTGGCACCTTTGATATCCCAGGTTAGAGATGCTTAAAGTCTCTTTACAATTTTGCAGCCAACTTGGGATAAGACTAGGTTCACACTATAAATGTGCTGCTGTTCATGGCATCCCTATGCACTGGAAACTACATAGCACTATGAAATTTCCCTGCAGCTGCAATTTTAGAAAGGTGCAGGGACCTTTTTCTTGGCTTTTTCTGTAGGTACAGAAGCTCTTTCAAATGAATGGGCTGCAGTGCCCATGCAAACATGGTTGCAAGGGAATTGGCATAGTTTGAACCTAGCCCAACACCTACTTAATATTTATTACATGTACCTATTCACATAGCACAACTACTTTTTTTAAATGCTCTAATCTCAACCCTCCAGCAAGGAAAAAATCCTAGTTACTTAGATTATGAGGGGAACAGGGCAGCTGTGTTTGCCATAATTAACCCCATCTGTACTGTGTTAGTAGCTCTTCATTGGGCATGGGCGAACGGTTCGGCCTGAGCATGAGTTCAGCTGTTCGGACGTTCTCAAAAACACCAACCATTTGGGTACCACATGCTTGACAAGGCATTTAACCTCCCACAGCTCAGCCCGTTGGCAAGAGCACCTAAAAAGCCACAAAAATGGGCACAAATCTCTCCCTCCTCCTTACTCATGTCATTCTGTCCCTGCTAAACCTCACAACCTCTCAGCAGCCTCCACTGACAGGGATGATGGTATAGAGCAAGGTGTCCAAGGTCCTTGCAGCACATCTGCCAGCAGCACACCACCAGCTGTAGACTATAGTAGGCAAATTTCTCTGCCCCATCTGCTGCAGCAGGAATATTCCCTGTCACCCACATGCCCAGCGTCTAAGTGCAAGCTTGTCAAAGCAGCTGGCTCTACAACTTCTGCCTTTTGGCCTGGTGGATTCTGCCCCCTTCCGTGAATTTTCAGAATGTGCTGTACCACAATAGCAGGTTCCCAGTCACTATTTCTTTTCACGTAAGGCCATTCCAGCTCTCTACATCACGTGGAAGGCAATGTTGTGGCATCATTGGGTAAAGCAGTCAGCCGCAAAGTCCACGTTACTGCTGACATGTGGTCCAGCAAGCATGGGCAGGGACGATGTATGTAGTTCACAGCACACTGGGTAACTCTGCTTGCAACTCGGAAGGATGCAGCACAGGGCTCAGTGCTGCAGCTTGTTGTGCCCCCACGTCTTCATACAGCTGGTCATGATGCTAGATTTGTCAGCTCTACTTCCTCCTCCTCCTCCATGCCCTCCTCTGCTGAATTGTCCTATGAACCTCAAGTACCCCCTAAGCATTCAAAGGGCTATTCAATGAGTCAGGCTTCAGCTGGTGTGTCTAGGGGACAGGAACCACACCGGAGCAGAGGTTCTTGCAGCTCTGCAGGGACAGGCCCAGAGGTTGTTCACGCCATGCCAGCTGGAGCCCGGAATGGTGGTGTGTGATAATGACACAAACCTCCTGTCCGCCCTTAGACAGGGAAAGTTGACACATGCCTGGCACATGTCCTCATTTTGGTGGTGCAGCGTTTTCTAAATAGGTACCCAGGGTTGGAAGATCAACTAAAGCAGGCCAGAAGAGACTGTAGCCATTTTAGGCAGTCATACACAGCCAGTGCTCAGTTGGCTTAATTTCAGCGGATGTTTCACCTGCCCATAACCACCTGAATTGTGACATGCTCACCAGGTGTAACTCGACTTTGGCAATGCTGCAGCGATTTCACATGCAGCAGGGGGCCGTCACGAGTACTTGTGTGAGTATGGCACAACTTTAGGCTCAGGCCGGCCTGGCTTTTTTACCCACGCTAAAGGTTGCTGATAAATGATGCACAAACTGTACTGTCACCATTTGAGGAGGCCACAAGGATGGTGAGCCGTGACAATGCATGCATTAGTGACACAATCCCTGTTGTGTTCCTGCTGGAGCAGACTCTGCTTGGCATTATGGACAGGGCACTAGAGGCAGAGCAGCAGGATGAAGAGGAGGACTTCCTTTCCTATCAAGGCCCACTTTATGCAGTCACCATTGTTTCTATGCCACAGAACACACAAGAGGAGGAGGAGGAGTCTGGCATTGAGCAAAGGAAGACATACGCCAGAGATGGTTTTCCATCCCCAAAACCCTTGGTAGTAGTACGTGGCTGGGGGAAGGCAGTTCCAGCTACTGTAATCCTCAGTGACCCCGAGGAGTCTGCTTCTCATGCCTCCATAAATTTGCAGTGCATGGGCTCCCTCATGTTTCAATGCCTGCAAAAGGACCCAAGAATACGTGGCGTAAAGGAAAAGGATCACTATTGGTTGGCAACCCTCCTTGACCACTGTTATGAGGGGAAAGTCTCAACTCATTCCATCCCCACAGAGAGTGCAGAAGATGAAATATCTTGAGAACACCTTAAAGAGGAGTTTATCGAACGCTTTTCCCGGCTCTGGTAGGTCATGGAAAAGTAGTTTTGAGGCTTCTGTTGGTCAAGAAAGGAGCAGTGGAAAAGTGAAGCATTTCTGATCCAGGGCTGTCAGTTTCCACATACCATCGGCAGCATCTACATGACATGGTGGACAATTATCTAGGGCGAAAAAAGCTTTCCGGTCGACAATCCACTAGCTTACTGGGTCATGAACTTGCCCAGAATGCTATTTAGCTGCTGGGCTGCCCTGCATCCAGCGTGTTTTTCAAACGGGCATTCAGTGCTGCTGGAGGTTTTGTTACTGATCACAGAACACGTCTGTTCACAGACTAGGTGGACCGTCTGATTTTTATCAAAATTATTCAGCCCTGAATTAGCAGCAGCTATGAAGCCCCTGATGCCGATGTCGCTGATTAAGTGTTTTTTTGGATGTGGAATCTCTGCAGGACTTCTAGGCTACCTCGTGTTGTTGGTGTTGATTTCATCTGGAAGTATGTTTTTGGTGAAGGTTTCATGGGCACAAAATGACACCCAAAGACCAATTTTTACACACCTGTTTGATGGGTGCATATCATTACAATTTTTGACAGGAAGGCCAATTCTTGCTTTCATCAAGAGTACCTCTATAGGGTTACGGTGTGAAGGCGCCACGACACCCGAAGAACAATTTTTCCACACCTGTTACAGAAGTAGAAATCCAAAGTCTGTTGTAGAGACACCAGAATTTATCCAAAAAATCTCTAATCTTGTTCCCAGTGCACTACATTGTGACCTCATCATAGAGACTGATTCCCAAGCAGTTGCTTACAAAATAAAGAAAGCTTGCAAGGAAAATGTAATTTTTTTGGGCTTTATAAATGCAATTATTGCTCTGTCACTGCTCATTTACAAATTAAGTTTTTTACTAATTTTTTTTTCATTGATGCATGTCCCCAGGGCAGTACTCGAACCCCCATTACCATTGCATGCCCAATTATTTGCATATAAGCCTTCAAAATAGGCACTTTTGAATTTTGTTTTTTTACGTTCGAGTCCCATAGACTTCAATGAGGTTTGTTATTTGGTTCCGAACTTTCACGATGTTCGAACGTTCTGGTGCGAACCGAACATGGGGTTATTCGGCCCATTCCTAATCTTTATTATCAATTTTAACTAGAGGGTGTATTCAAAAAACCTTGCAGACTTTTGAATTGAAAAACCTAGATCTGTACCTAACTTCAGGTGCTCCTATCTTTGAATATGACCTTTTTGTCTTTGAGTTTTCAAAATATAACCTGTACTTATGCAATGCTTTGTGTCAAATACATAATTTAAATAGCTTTACCTGTAAAAAATGTATTTTAAACTATAATTTAGATTTTTTTTAAAACTGCTTAAAACACATACAGGTTGCAGATTAAGAGGAGTAATTGGTCAGCTGCTACAAGGAGATTTCCAATTGTGGCCACGTGTGAAGATGTAAAGTCTAAACACATGACAAATTTTAATGTCTAACAGCATCTCAAACCATACCTCTTTAAATCACTGATCCATAACTTCATGACTTTCACTTAAGGCTCTAGGTGCTCTTTGAGCTTCAGAACTTGCAGTGCCCCCTAATTTTACATCAATCAATGCTGTTGACCTTAAAGCGGAACTAAACCCTCCTCCTCTTTACAGCCAAGGAAGCTACCCTCTTAGCTTTTGTTTGATCTGCAGTTGCCATGGTGTTGCATGTGACCAGTAATTTAAAGACACTAACAATTTGAAGGCTTGACAGTTCAGTTCAGAGTACAAAAACGCTTGTGACATTCATCTTTCATGGCATGCCTAGAATTGTAACGGTTTTGGGAAACCAATAGATCAATGGGTTTAGTTCTGCTTTAAGTGGTAGTTTCCTTCCACTTGAAAACCTAAAAACAGTATTTTTCTAAAATTGTACTGAGGATACCCAGTACACACAACTCACCTGAATAATACACTAGTGTCTGTAAGTTCTTGTGTTTTCCCAAGAACTTATTTTTTGGTAGTCTGAACCTGCACTAAAGTGAATATTTCCAGGCAAGATTAAAGTTAATTCATATAATAAGGATTTCAATGTATTTCCTCCCTCCAGTTCCTCACACTTATCAAACTAATTGAATATTTTTT